>CAWUFW010001320.1:2552500-2950059 GCA_963921515.1 Calotriton arnoldi | reverse complement strand
TCTTAGAAGTTAAGTCATTCAAGGGTGTCACTATTGATCCATACCCCTTGACAAATCTCCTATAGTACCCAGTCAGGCCTAAGAAGGCTCTCACCTGAGTCTGGGTAGTGGGAGCAGTCCAGTCCATGATGGTCTGGATCTTGCTCTGCAAAGGTTGAACCTGGCCTCCACCCACAAGGTGGCCCAGGTACACAACCTGACTCTGCCCTATCTGGCACTTAGTGGCCTTGATAGTCAGGCCTGCCTTTTGCAGGGCCTGTAAAACATTCCTGAGGTGGACCAGGTGATCCTCCCAGGTGGAGCTAAAGACAGCAATATCATCTAGATAAGCTGCACTATAGGCCTCCAGTCCTGTGAGAACTGTGTTCACCAACCTCTGGAAAGTGGCAGGTGCATTTTTCAGACCAAAGGGCATCACCACAAATTGATAATGCCCACTAGGGGTTGAAAATGCTGTTTTGGGCTTTGCAGCATCAGCTAGTCTGATCTGCCAGTAGCCAGCTGTTAGGTCAAATGTGCTGAGATATTTGGCAGAGGCCAAAGTATCTATGAGCTCATCTGCCCTGGGTATTGGATGGGCATCAGTCCTAGTGACTGCATTGAGGCCCCTGTAGTCTACACAAAACCTCATCTCTCTTTTCCCACCACTGGTGTGAGGTTTAGGTACTAGGACTACTGGACTAGCCCAAGGGCTATCTGAGGGCTCAATCACTCCCAATTCCAACATCTTCTGGACTTCAGTCCTGATACAGTCCCTGACATGGTCAGGTTGCCTATAAATCTTGTTTTTAATAGGCAGACTGTCCCCAGTGTCCACTTCATGAGTGCACCAGGTGGTCTGACTGGGTGTCAGAGAAAACATGTGTCTAAACTGATTGAGGACTTGCCTGCAATCAGTTTGTTGCTGGGTAGTGAGGCTGCCTGCCAAGGCTACCCCATCAACTGACCCATCGTCAGGGTTCTGTGAGAGCAGGTCAGGGAGTGGGTCACTCTCTTCCTCCTGCCCTTCATCAGTAGCCATGAGCAAGCCCATGTCTGCCCTGTCCACATATGGCTTAAGTCTGTTGACATGGAGAACCCTGTGGGGACTCCTGGGTGTTCCCAGGTCTACTAAGTAAGTGACCTCACCCTTCTGCTCAACAATAGTGTGGGGTCCACTCCATTTGTCTTGGAGAGCTGCTGGGGCCACTGGCTCCAACACCCACACCTTCTGTCCTGGCTGGTAAACAGTTAGGACAGCCTTTTGGTCATGCCAGGCCTTTTGAAGTTCCTGGCTAGCCTCAAGGTTTTTGGTTGCCTTTTTCATGTACTCAGCCATCCTGGAGCGGAGACCAAGTACATAGTCCACTATATCTTGCTTTGGGGGCTTGAGAGGTAACTCCCATCCTTCCTTCACCAAGCACAGTGGACCCCTCACAGGGTGGCCAAACAGAAGTTCAAAAGGGCTGTAACCAACCCCTTCTGAGGCACCTCCCTATATGCGAATAAAAGGCAGGGCAAGAGTATGTCCCATCTACGCCTAAGCTTTTCTGGGAGCCCTTTAATCATGCCCTTCAAGGTTTTGTTGAATCTCTCAACTAAACCATTGCATTGTGGGTGATAGGGTGTGGTGAACTTATAAGTAACTCCACACTCCTTCCACATTGCCTTTAAGTACCCAGACATGAAGTTTGCACCCCTGTCTGATACCACCTCCTTAGGAAAGCCCACTCTTGAGAAAATTCCCAGGAGGGCCCTTGCCACCACAGGTGCTGTAGTGGTCCTAAGGGGTATAGCCTCTGGATACCTGGTGGCATGATCCACTACCACCAGTATAAATCTGTGCCCAGATGCTGTTTGGGGATCCATGGGACCAACAATGTCAATCCCCACCCTCTCAAAGGGCACCCCCACCACAGGTAGTGGTATCAGGGGGCCTTTGTAGTGCCACCTGCTTTGCCACTGGCTTGGCAGGTTACACAGGAGCGACAAAACTCCTTACTGTCTTCAGACATGTGGGGCCAGTGAAAGTGAGGGACAATTCTGTCCCAAGTCTTGTTCTGGCCCAGGTGTCCTGCTAAGGGAATATCATGGGCTAGGGTCAATAGGAAGCCCCTGAACTTCAAAGGTATTACCAACCTCCTGGTAGCACCAGGCTTGGGGTCTCTACTCTCTGAGTACAGGAGTCCATCATCCCAATACACTGTATGGGGACCACTAGCTTTCCCAGCAGCCTCAGCAGCAGCTTGCTGTCTGAGGGGTTCAAGGGAGGGGCAGCTCTGCTGCTCCTGGCTCAGATCTGCCCTAGAAGGTCCCCCTGTCCCCAAGAACTCAACCTGGTCAGGCTCAAGTTCCTCTGGGACAGTTCCTTCTTCAGGGCTGAGATCATCCCCCTCAAGGGACTGATCTTCCTCCTGAGCCAAGGGGAAGGCACTGCCTTAACCCTACTACTCCTCCTCTTGGAAGGCACTTGGTCCATTCTTCCAGAATCCAAGGCCTGTTCAGTTTTAGACAGTTTAGCTTGTGACCTGGTCACAGCAAACACATCTGCAGGGATCCCCAGCATTTCTGCATGGGTCCTGAGCTCCACTTCTGCCCAAGCAGAAGTCTCTAAGTCATTGCCAAGCAAGCATTCGACTGGTAGGTTTGCACTTACCACAACCTTCTTAAGGCCAGTTACCCCTCCCCAGGAGAAGTTAACAACTGCCAGAGTATGGTCTGTTCTGACATTGCTAGCATTGGTCACTTGGTACATTTCACCAAGTATAACTTGTCCAGGTAGCACAAGGTCTTGTGTCACCATTGTGACACTTGCCCCTGTGTCCCTAAATGCCAAAGCCTCTCGTCCATTGATTAAAGGCTGTTGTCTGTACTTGCCCAGATTACTGGGACTCACAGTGGAGGTCACATCCATGCCTCCATCACAGACTAACACAGCCTGGGTCAGTTCCCTGACTAAGTCAGAGCCCAACTCAGTTCCCAGGGTGAACCCTACTAAACCCTTGGCTGGAGCACTTCCACCAACTGTACTAGGGGGAACAGGTGCCTTAGGGGCATTGGTGGAGGCTGGACTGGAGTCTTTGGACTTGGTGCAATCACTGGTCCAGTGGGTCTTTTGCTTACAGACCTTGCACCATGGTTTTCTTTGGCCTTTACCCTTGGTAGACTGGGAATCCCCACCAGAAGAAGATTTTTGGGGGCCTGATGAAGACTTTTGATCTTTACCCTTCTCCCACCCTTGTCAGAGTTCTTAGCATCTTGCTTCTTGGTTTCCCCACCTTGGTTCTGTACCTTCTGCTTCACCCTGGTTCTGACCCATTTGTCTGCCTTCTTTCCCAATTCTTGGGGAGAGGTCAGATCAGAGTCAACCAGGTACTGATGCAACAGCTGGTTTTGACAGTTATTAAGAATCTGCTCCCTCATTATCAGATTATACAATCCTGAGAAGTCACACACCTTGCTGCCCATCAACCAGCCTTCCAGAGCCTTGGCAGAACAATCCACATAGTCTACCCAGTCTTGAGTCTGTGCTTTTTGGGTGTCTCTGAACTTCAACCTGTACTGTTCAGTGGTTAGGCCAAACCCATCAATAAGAGCACTCTTCAAGACCTTGTAATTGTCAGCATCCTCCTCTCTAACAGTGAGGAGCTTGTCTCTACCTTTGTCAGCAAAGGAGAGCCACAAGATTGCTGCCCACTGCTCCTGAGGGACCTTCTGTACTTTACAGGCCCTCTCTAAAGCAGTTATCCATTTGTGGATATCATCCCCACTCTGGTAGGGAGGGACAATCTTGCTCAGGTTCCTATGGTCATAGGACCTTTCCCTATCTCTAGGGATATGGCTGCCACCATGGGACTCTAGTCCCAACTTTCTTCTCTCTTTAAGGAGATCTAGGGATTCTCTATCTAAAGCCAATTGCTTCTTCCTGATCTCCAGTTGAGTTTCCTCATACTGGACCAGTCTCTTTCTTCTCTCATGAGAGGATTCCCTCCTGTGAGAAGAAACAGAGCTCCCTATTGAGGTGCCAGAGTGGTTAGACTCCTGAGAAGGAGACCTAGACTTTCTGAGCACACTCATAATCCTTCCTGGGGGACAAAGGTGTGGTTCTCCAGATCCTCATCTTCATCTTCCCCAGAAGGGATTGGGTTTTCCAGGTCAGGGTCATTGTCACCCTCCTGGTCAGTTTCAGAGGGGGGCTGGGGGTAGTAGTACCCCTGGTCCCTTCCTCATCTGCTGGCCCACCCTCTGCTCCTACCCCTTCAGTCTCTGAGGACTTACTAAGATCATAAGCCACCAACAACTCCTGGAGGTGTTGGGTGGTGGGACTTTGGCCTGTCCTTAATTTCCTCACGTTACACAAAGCTCTCAGTTCCAAGAATGGGAGTGGGTCATACTTGGAGGGGGAAGCTCAATGGCTTCCTGCAGGGCATCTTTGGATCCTGCTTTTAAAGACATTACTAGTGTGGTGTGGTGTATGCACTACCTACTCTAGTGTGGCCTACTAAACTCTCTTGAGTTGTAGAAAGGGTTGTGCTATCCCTTAACACTCAACTCTAAGTTCAGTAGAACTTACTGATATTCTAAGCTTAAATTATATGTACCTTAGGTACCTTTAGTGGTTTTCAGTTGATCAATTCAATTGAGATTATCTGGTAAAACAATAGCAAGCTGGAATCCCACACGCTGCACACCAATGTGAGAAGTTGGCCTGGCATATGCTGTCCACTAATTATAGTGGGCACCTTGCACCAGTCCAAATCGACTCTTATGGTAGGTAGGTTAAAGACAACCTTATTGAAAGCTATCCTAGTGGTAGCTATGGAGAGCAGCCTTCAGGCTAAGTCTTGAAGGAATGTAAAGCAGCTTGTTTTACCAGTCTATAATCTCTTGAGTGACCAAATGAAAGAGCACCACACCAGGTATATATTCAAAATATATGTATTTATTACTAAACACACCCCTCTAGTCTCTTTATGAGGCTAGAGTTCGAAGTACATAGGTTATAAGATCTTAAATCACAGTAATAGCACAAATACACGTTTGGGCCCTAGGGGCGTACCAAACCATATACCAATAAAGTGGTATGCGAACCACGACTGAACTAGACACTAGGCCTAGAGCCTCTAGAAGTGCTTGGACCACAAGGAACCACCCAAGGTAGTGACACAGGGGACCCACGGGAGACGCGTGCAGTGTAAATACACAACCGCGATACGCCGTTAACTTCTATGGAGAAAGTCGGGATCGGGAAAATAGAGGAAAGGGACACTTTAAAGAGGACTAGGACAAAACCCTTTGAGATCTAGGACTTTGAAGAGTCTCTACCCACGGGAGCACCGGAGTACTCGTGTTACCTCACCCAGGGAAGCCGGGTGCATAGGTGCCTTTCGGGGTCGGGTTTCGTCGTCGTTTCTTATGGCGATCTGCTGCAAAGTGCTGCTGGCGACCAGGAGAAAAGTGTCCGGGTGGATCCAAGAGTGGATCGGAGTTCTGAAGAACCTGAAAGCAGAGGGGACAGAGTCTGGGTCACTAGCCAGTGACCAGGGAGGCGATGGACAGATGCCCACCGATGTCGAGTGCTTCAGGTGCGTTGACGGTCGTCTCGTTTCTGCAGCCACGAGGTCCAGGAGGCGTTGTCGGCGACCAGGAGCAGGATTCGGGCTGGTACACGATGTCTGTCGAGTGCTGCGGTGTCGGCGACCAGATTGGACCCAACAAACCTTGGCAACGGCAAGTCTCGATGTAGCTGAAGATCGTCGATGGTGCAGACCAGCAAGGTCTGGGGAACTCACCCAGCAAGGGTAAGTGAGGGCAGGCCTGGAGCAACCAGACTGCCAAGTAAAGAAAAGATTGGCCTTCGGTAAGGGCTACTAGCCAACGGGCTAGCGACCGCGAAGGAGCCTCGTGACGCCGCACGTGGAGCTGGCTTACAGGACACTCGTGGAGTGGGGGCCAGTGATCTTCGGTGCAGGTGGTGCTGGAGGCTAGGGCTACTCGGAGCCCAAAGCACGACTTCTTGGGAGACCCAGAAGATGGTGCACTTGCAAGTGTGCTCGGTGTCCAGGGGTCACGGTCTCACGTTACCCACGATAGCCACGGGCCTCAGCTTTGCTGGGGACTCAGGGTAGCCTCGGGGAAGTCTGAGAATCCACCTCTGGTGATGCGATGACTTCGACGTCCGACAGGAGCTTCAGTGATGCGAACCGGACAGATGCTTCTTTGGTGCCTGCCAAGCAGGGGAGTCACTCCTTGACCCCAAGGGAGATTCTTCAGTCCTCTAATCGTGAGTAGAGCGTCGAAGGTCCAGGATTCTGTTTCAGAGTTTCGTCCAGGTATAATCTAAAGTCCTAAGGACTGGGTTCCTACCTTTATTCCAAAAATAGGGGATGGACTACTCTGTGGCCCCACCTATGGGTGGGTCAGGGCAGAGGGGTGGCTACACCCCTTTCCCTTTGTCCAGTTCGCGCCAAAGCAGGGGCTGCAAGCCCCTGATCCGGTTTGAACTGGGGTATGCACAGGGACACCAAATGTGCCCCCAGTGCAGGACTTCAAAGCACCCGAAAGTGCTCCCGCCCAGCCCCAATACACATTGTCCTGTCTGGGGAGGTGGTCACACCTCCCTGGGACAGGAAACCTATTGTCCAGGCCTCCCCTGCCGGAGTTTCGTCCAGCAGCAGGAGGCCAGACTCGTGTCTGTGGCAGCAGCATCCATTTTGTGATGCCAGGGCTCTGGAAAGAAGTTACCGGACTCGTCAGAGTTAACATGCCTTTCCCTCTAGAAGGGTGGAATGCTACCCCCGCCGCCAGAATTGGCGGGGGGTAGTATTCCAAGATGTTTGACACCAAACACGACATGTTTCGGTGCAGCCATTCCATAGTTAGCATTTTACCGCGAGGATATAATGCGTTTAAGAGTATATGGTCAGGCTGCACTACAAACAGCATCAGAGATGGTCTCCGAACGCTGCAGAGGGGCCCTGCTCATGCAGGGGCACCCTCTCACATAGGAACCATGCACTCTGCCTTTAGGATTGATAAGGCCTGCCTTAGGAGTGACTTATAGGTTTATATGTGTGTATGCATTTAGTGATATAGGTAACCTATACCACAGCAAGGGGTGCATGCACCACCTTACCCAGGCTGCAGTAGCAGACCTGTGGTGTCAGTTTGGATGGCCTACCAGGGGTGGCATAATATATGCTGCAGCCCCTGGCAGGCCTCTGAGGTACCTATGCCCTTGGTACATAGTATACCATATACTAGGGACTTACAAGGGCACTCCAGATCCCAATCAGAGATGTGCCTAAGGCACATGGAGACCCTTTTAAAGAGGAAACAGCTAGGCTGGGGTTCTGAATAGCAGGGCCCCAGCCAGACTAATGTCGAAAACCAGTGAAGTATCAGCAAAAAGTGGGGGTACCCCTGTGAAGCAGATCCTACTCTCCTACACAGACCACTACAGTTACCAAACGGTAGTCAATGCTAGATCACTGGTCAAACAAACTTGAAATTGATGACCTCATTGATTCTCAGTCACTAGATATTTTGTGCATTACAGAAACTTAGGCCGATCAGTCTTCTGGCCCGGATTTTGTTGCTGCAACACCGCCAGAATACATGACATATAGGGTGGACAGACCAGTCACAAGAGGAGGCGTTTAGCAATTATCTATCGCTCCCACATGAAAGCTGTTTTCCAACCCGTCCAGCGTGCGCATTGGGAAGCACTCTCTGTCCAAAGCTTGCTCTTTTAATGGGTTACTTCTGTGTTGTCCACCAGGCCCCAGACATGTCTTTTTTCAAGATCTGAGCACCATCTTGGAATCTTCCAATAGTACTACAGACTTTACTCTATTGGGAGACTTTAATTTTTATTTAGAAAACCCCACTGATGAAGATACAAAGATTCTATTTGACATGACAGCCAGTCTTGGACTTTCCCAGGTTGTAGTAGGTTCTACCCACTCTGCTGGTCACAGTCTTTATGTTATTTTCACCAATAACTCTTCCATATCACATATCAGAACACTACTGTTATTATGGTCTGATCACCTAGCAGTAAGGTTCAATCTCATCCAAGCTCAACCCCCTCAACAGGGCAGGACCCCTTTCCATGAACTTTATACTCGTCAATGGCATAAGATACAGCAGACCAACTTAATCAAGCACTGCTAGGAGATTGATGCAGTGGTAGACAATTACGCTTCTTGGTTTATTTCAGCTGTCAATTCATTGGCTCCAGCAAAGGCATTTCATAGAAAGAGACACCAGCCTTCGGCTTCCTGGTTTACCAAGACCCTTCGATCCCAAAACCAAAAATGCAGAATGCAAGAGCGAATCTGGAGGAAGGATTATCTTGAGTCAGCGAAGAAAAAATATAAACAAGCACTTGCCATTTACAAAGCATTGATAGTGAGGGAAAAGTCCCTATATTTTACACAAAAAATAGGAGCCGCCAAGAATTCAGTAAAAGAACTCTTTCAAGCGGTAAAGAAACTGACAGCTATAGAATCAGCCACAGCCAGCTACAGTAGTCAATAATTCTGCAATGACCTGGAAGGTTTCTTTCAAAATAAAGTGAAAGAAGTGTATGACAGGTTTTCTTCCATTAAGCCCACTTCTCGGGCGGAATCGCACTCTCCTTCCCTACATGCCAACACTGACTGAGATTTTTTCTAAATTCAGAGATCCGACTAAACAGCAGGTCACTTCTCTTATAAAGTCTACAAACTCTGGCTCCACCCTTAATCCCTGCCTCCCTTTGGAGGCCAAACAGGCATCTGAATTAATCGCATCAAATCTCACAGCTATCTTCCAGCACATGTTTGTCATCAGTTTCTTTCTTACCCAATGGAAGATAGCGTCTATATTGCCCCTTTTGAAGAAACCCTCTCTCAGTCCCACAGACACCAACAGGTATCGGCCCATTTCTAGACTGCCCCTACCAGCTAGTATTGTGGAAAAAACAATGAATCTCCAGCTGGCCACTTTTATACAAGATAACAATCTTCTAGACCCCACACTATATGGGTTCAGAAGCGGGTACAGCACAGAGACAGCCTTAATCAAGGTGACGGAAGAGATCAGAGAGACTCTTGATCAGGAAGGTAAAGCAGCCCTCATTCTACTCGACCTATCAGCAGCGTTTGATACGGTTAGTCATAAGCTGCTGACATGCCAACTATTTTACACTGGAATTAGAAAAGTAGCTCTTGCCCTCCTAAAATGAATATGTCTCATTAAATGAGTTTACCTCAGATCTTTTCTCTTTGCCTTTCGGAGTGCTGCAAGGATCCTGACTCTGTTTAATGTTTAGGTGTCAAACTTGGCAGATCTGATTAGACATCGGATTCTCGCTCACGACATATTCTAATGACACACAAATTGTTTCCTTAACAGTTAATGATACTGACACAGATTCCAGGTTTCGGGACTGTATGCTGGCAGCTAATGTGTGGATGGCTAATACCTGCCTAAACCTAAACTCAGGTAAAACTGAGGTCATTTTATTTGCCTTAAGCTAAACTCTGATAAAACTGAGGTCATTTTATTTGGGAACTCATAGTCTTTTTGGCCCCACTCTTGGTGGCCACAAGAGTTAGGAACCCTTCAAACCTCGGTCAAGATGGCCCGTAACCTTGGATCGATCATCGATGAGACTTACCTTCAGTGATCAGGTAAATTCGGTCTCCTCATCCATCTTTTACATCATCAGGACACCTAAAAAAGATCTTACCTTTTCTCCTGACCACTCTGCAAAAAACAGTATTCACCTCTATGGTGCTCTGAAAACTTGACTATTGTAATGGTTTATATTTCAATATGCAGCAACATCTTAATAAACTGCAGATCCTGCAGAATGCAGCAGCACAGCTCCTTTTAGGCATTCCTAAACTCCAATCTGTCTCTAAGACACTAGAGCAGGTACATTGGCTGCCAATACAACAGAGAGTAGTATTTAAGGCCCTCTGCATTGTCTTTAAGGCCCTGCATGGCACTGAACCTCACCACTTAAAGAAGAAATGTATTTGATACAGGCCATCGAGAACTTTGAGGTCTTCTGTAGCCAACAATGTAATAGTCATCAAAGTCAGACTTGCATCTTGGGGGTGGAGGGGAAGCTTTTTGAACGGCGTATCACGATCCTGGAATGCTCGTCCGCTCCATCTAAAGAACATGATCACTTGGCCTTCAGGGTAGCCTTAAAAACATGGTTATTCAATTCTGAAGGAATTCCCGTACCTTATGCCTCCTGACACTGAATTGATCATCTGAGTTGGATTAGGGTCCTGCTCAAGTTAGCGCCAAGACACCTCCGGGTAATTGTGCGCTCTATAAGTAAATTTAACATAACATATTGGCAGTAGTGGCTATGCTAAAGAGGTCATAGGTCCATGGACGAGAGTCTGATGAAGGCGGGATCCCGCGGTAGTCGCAGAACATATTCAGTGCAGCATGACCCCCAATGCATGACTTGGGTTTTACCATCAATGGCCAGACGTCTTACCTCATCTCCAAAGATGCAGTACTAGCCATGACCTATATGAAGGCTTTTCCTCCACCTCAGAAGATTGTAGCGATTCAGGATATGATTTCTATGTTTTTGGCTCAGACACAGATTGTAGTTCTGCAACTCTTTCTCCTGTCAGGCCTAATTGCCTCATGCATTTTGTTGGTACCCCATGCCAGATGAGGATACTTCAGTGGTGTTTGAGGAAACAGTGGATCCGGAATCAGGGGAGTCTCTAAGTTCAGTTGCATATTTTCAATTCTGTTCTCCCAGAACTGCTCATCAAATCTTTTGGTGGGTTCTCCTTTCATCCCTCCATAGGCACAGACTACCTTAGTTACAAATGCCTCCCCTTTGGACTGGGGTGCTTATCTGAGTAACATCATGGTGAGGGAGCAGTTGGAGCAGTGCCTGCACAAAAACTTGTTGGAACTGCCAGTGGTCCACCTTGTCCTCAAGACTTTCCTCCTTTCCACATCAGGGAGCAACATTCATGTTGGGTAACATGACCGCTGTTCATTATATGATAACCTAGGGCAGTGTGGGGTCTTGGACTCTGTACTGGAAGGTACTATAGTTGTTAAGATGGACTCTGCAACAGTGCATTTTCCCAGTTAGGGCACACCTCACGTGCATTTACAATATGATGGCAGACACTCAGAATGTCTTTCCTTAGATGGCCATGAGGTGGAGCTTCACACTGAAGTGAAAATATGATCTTCAGCTTGAGGTGTCCTTATGTGGATCCCTTCATCATGGTCCCACTCAATGGTGCCCTAGGGGATGCAGTTCCATTGGTCTCAGGGTCTGCTTTATATATTCCAGTTGATCTTGCTTCTGTTACGTGACTTCAGATTTGGGGTTTACTGAGTAGGGGCGAACCTTGCTGGGAGGTGAAGCGGTGTGCTCCCACCCCTGTTCCTGTTTAAAAGTACTCCCGTGAGTCATTGAGCTGACGAGCTCGTGGAAGAAGCACCCGCGCGCCAGTGAGAGGTACTTGACCTGATGCAATGTTTGGCAGCCTACTCAGCAAACCCCAAATCTGAAGTCTTAATCTCTACTGATGACGGTTAAAGAACCAGAAACACGTGTCTAGAGATCAGCACTATCTGCACCAACTCTGGCGAAACACTCTGAATACTAGAGCAAAGCAAGCAACAAGAGACTGCATTAACCAGAATGCCAGGGGCGAACCTTGCTGGGAGGTGAAGCGGTGTGCTCCCACCCCTGTTCCTGTTTAAAAGTACTCCCGTGAGTCATTGAGCTGACGAGCTCGTGGAAGAAGCACCCGCGCGCCAGTGAGAGGTACTTGACCTGATGCAATGTTTGGCAGCCTACTCAGCAAACCCCAAATCTGAAGTCTTAATCTCTACTGATGACGGTTAAAGAACCAGAAACACGTGTCTAGAGATCAGCACTATCTGCACCAACTCTGGCGAAACACTCTGAATACTAGAGCAAAGCAAGCAACAAGAGACTGCATTAACCAGAATGCCAGGGGCGAACCTTGCTGGGAGGTGAAGCGGTGTGCTCCCACCCCTGTTCCTGTTTAAAAGTACTCCCGTGAGTCATTGAGCTGACGAGCTCGTGGAAGAAGCACCCGCGCGCCAGTGAGAGGTACTTGACCTGATGCAATGTTTGGCAGCCTACTCAGCAAACCCCAAATCTGAAGTCTTAATCTCTACTGATGACGGTTAAAGAACCAGAAACACGTGTCTAGAGATCAGCACTATCTGCACCAACTCTGGCGAAACACTCTGAATACTAGAGCAAAGCAAGCAACAAGAGACTGCATTAACCAGAATGCCAGGGGCGAACCTTGCTGGGAGGTGAAGCGGTGTGCTCCCACCCCTGTTCCTGTTTAAAAGTACTCACGTGAGTCATTGAGCTGACGAGCTCGTGGAAGAAGCACCCGCGCGCCAGTGAGAGGTACTTGACCTGATGCAATGTTTGGCAGCCTACTCAGCAAACCCCAAATCTGAAGTCTTAATCTCTACTGATGACGGTTAAAGAACCAGAAACACGTGTCTAGAGATCAGCACTATCTGCACCAACTCTGGCGAAACACTCTGAATACTAGAGCAAAGCAAGCAACAAGAGACTGCATTAACCAGAATGCCAGGGGCGAACCTTGCTGGGAGGTGAAGCGGTGTGCTCCCACCCCTGTTCCTGTTTAAAAGTACTCCCGTGAGTCATTGAGCTGACGAGCTCGTGGAAGAAGCACCCGCGCGCCAGTGAGAGGTACTTGACCTGATGCAATGTTTGGCAGCCTACTCAGCAAACCCCAAATCTGAAGTCTTAATCTCTACTGATGACGGTTAAAGAACCAGAAACACGTGTCTAGAGATCAGCACTATCTGCACCAACTCTGGCGAAACACTCTGAATACTAGAGCAAAGCAAGCAACAAGAGACTGCATTAACCAGAATGCCAGGGGCGAACCTTGCTGGGAGGTGAAGCGGTGTGCTCCCACCCCTGTTCCATATGGACAAAAGTGCACCAAGGCCTTGTTAATGTTAATTTAACTTATTGATCGCATGAATACCCGGAGGTGTCTTGGCAGAGAAACTAAAAGTAAGCCCAAGGGATCATGAACTAATTCTGGAACAGCCAGGTTTTAAGACTCTTTCTGAAAGAGGCTAGTGAACTTGCTGACCTAATATGCATTGGAAGCATGTTCCATAATTTGGCCGTGCCATAACCAGTGCTTTAGCCCCCCCAACTGGAGGTGCGAATCCTAGGAACCATCATAAGCCTAGTGCCAGTAGAACGTAGCTGTCTACCAGGGTGATACCAAAAGAAAATACTTTTTAGGAATACGGGTCCCATGTTCTTCAAATCTGTAAGAATCAAGGAAGTCTCATAGACAGCTCTTGTAGTTGGTAGTTTATTCTTCAAGTTACATCTTAGTAAGTTCCAATGTAAACCCCACCAGGAGCAGCCTCCTGGCTGCTCAGCCCATCTTCTCCAACTGCTATCTCACCAGTACAAACATTCCTCACATTCCAAATGACATCATATTGTTAGAGCATCAGGTAGAGCACAAGGGCAGGGAAGGTGCATTACTTAACAAGCAGATTACTACACATCTTCCCCCTTATAATGATTAAACAAAATCAAACAGTATACACATATATAAACATAGGAAAAGAAGACAAACATTCCAGAAATAAACGTAATAGAACACAGTACTAATATGGGAAAAAACTCTCCTCATGTAATAATAATAATAAAGTAAAATATAATAATAGTAATATAAGTAATAAATTGCCTTCCCTATGTAATAATAATAATAATGTGATAATAATAATAGCAATGCAGTAATAATAATGTAAGTAATAAACAGTAAAATAGAAATCTTAAACATAAACAAATAGCAGGACCAGGGAATATCACATGCCCTCTACTGCACGCACAGTAATATACCGTATACCTACCCCTACTGCATACTTTTACTCACACTCCCGCAATAATACGCTGTTCACATACTGCATTCCTAATAATGCTCTGTTCACATACTGCATTCCCATGCAGTACCAGTAACTTTATAAAACACTGTAATAATAATAATAGCAATGTAGTAATAATATTGTCAAGGGGGAATCCACCTCCCTATAAACCACACACCACAGTAACCTCCCAAATCATTATAAAGGGGAATCCACCTCCCTATAAACCACACACACGCAGTAACCTCCCAAAGGGGGTATACCAAGGGCACCATATACTGAAAGGGAAGCAGCGACCACCCACCAAACTTCCACATGACATGGTACACCACCCCATGACCTCCCCAAAGATGGGTACACAGTGCAGTATAAACTGATACAGACCTTAAGCACAAACTACGACCTTAAACCCAGCGTGCACCGTACTCGGCAACACGAGGAGCGACGTCCGTGTGTGGGATCAAACTACTAAGAAATAAGATTCTGGACTTCTGGGACATACAGGGATCCCTTGGATTTAACATTGAGAAGTGAGACGTCGCGAGATATTGAATCCCAGTGTGGGTTGGAATTAACACCACTAATAAAGGTTATACACAGGAAGACAATAGCCTTGATAAAGTCGCGGGATTAATTCCCATGTAAGCGACGAAACACGTGTCGGCTGTCTGAACATCGGAAAATAAAAAGGAAAAAAGAAATAAGAACTTACCTACTTGTATTTTACTTATGCTCACATCAAGCATGTTTATGTATATTGTGACATAACAGACGTGTGCTGAGGAATTCCTTTGTATATCTGTCAATTGGCCAAGGCCATTTTGTGTTTTGAGGAGGTCAGTGGTTCTCTTCACCTTGCAGCACCGTGATCAATACAGCAAGTAAATATCAAATATTTGTGTTATCTCTCCCGAGTGGCGCCTTCATTTACCCAACTAAATACCACTGCTCATTAGGTACTTGGTGAACCAGAACTAAACACTCACCAGAGCTGCACGGGGAACAAGAATACAGAGGCCTCAAAGGGACTCCACCAACGCTGAGGAAACCGCCACTCTCGTGCTTCAGACACAACATAATGAAGATGGTGGCACACAGACGTGAGGAGAGGAAACAGACAGTCGACGAACTGCACGGTGCAACCTCCCTGGCCACGATTCCAATACGACACTGCAACGTTCCCAAAACTTTATTGAGGGAACAACGTGGTTGGCAGAGGGCGTAGTATGCAGATAGCTGCACCAGACTCGATGGGACGCGCCAAACACAAGATGGCGGCGTGCTCAGGGGACGCACACCGAGTAGCTCCAGGCGCGCTCGTGCTCCAAAACTTCTAAAGGCAGCAATGGAGGCTGCCACGCAACGAAGGGAAACGTCATAGGAGACTCACCAGCTGATCCATGTGAAGAGGTGAGGAGCGTGTGCCAAATTTAAAGTTTTAAATGGCTGTGTGACAGTTTTTTAACCTCACTGTAAATTAAACAAATTACGTATGGGAACGAATTCACTTTCTCACCCAAACGACCTTCTCCTGAGGCAGACAGGGAGGCGAGACCATCCCCCCAAATCACACTCAGCCGTGTCCCGTTAGCGCTGAGGCACATATAAAGCATCAAACTGTCAAAAGTTGTGCTTCACAAATCGTGCGCCAACACAGAGGCACCCCGAGCAGAAAACACCAAACAAAGCTTGCTCACGCAAAGGCAAGACTGTAGCTTCCAGAAAGTCACCTTCGCCCCCTTTCAACTCATTTCAAGGTGTCAATCCTCACTGGCAAACAAAAAAAAAAAAACACGGGGTCCGATCTTTGACAGGGTCCGTTCTTCACTCACAAGCATGTAGGTATGAACCCAGAAGTCTTCCAGGTGACAGCTGAGTGCCCAAGCACCAGTTTCTACTGCCAAAACAAAACCTGCTGTCTGACCATGGCACTTCTCATGCAGGTTCAAAGTCCAAACGCCCAGGCAGCAGGCTGTCCAGGTGTTATAGGACACTGGTGGGGCTTACCAGGGCGTTTCTTTAGTTTCAGTTGACGAGTTTTACAGTCTTTAATAAAGTCCTTAGTTCCTTAGCTCCAGTCTTCCTTCCTCAAAGTGTAGGTTCGTTTTAAATCGTCGCCAATGTAAGAATCAAGGAAGTCTCGTAGACAGCTCTTGTAGTAGGTAGTTTATTCTCCAAGTTACATCTTAGTAAGTTCCAATGTAAACCCCACCAGGACCAGCCTCCTGGCTTCTCAGCCCCTCTTCTCCAACTGCTATCTCACCAGTACAAACATTCCTCACATTCCAAATAACATCATATTGTTAGAGCATCAGGTAGAGCACAAGGGCAGGGAAGGTGCATTACTTAAGCAGATTACTCCACAATCCTTATAGGCTAAGCATAGCGTCTTAAACTTGACGCGACTTGCTACAGGAAGCCAGTGGAGTTTCCAAATTTCCTTAGAGACTGACTCGCGTTTAGGCAGATTTTATAGGAGTCTTGCGGCTGCATTTTGTACCATCTGCAGCTTTTTTAGATGTTGTTTCTGCATATTCTGATACAAACCATTGCAGTAATCTAGTTTTGATAGCACAAGTGCAGTCACAACCATCCTCCTAGAATCGATAGGGATGCACGGAAGAACCTTCTTCAATTTCTTGATCAGATAAAAGGTAGCAGAAACAATAGCGTTAGTTTTCTGCGAGTATGCTAGCTTGTTATCAATCAGTACTCATAGATGTTTTGCTTTTTCTACTGGTTTTGGTAATTCTTCCATCTCAATAGGCCTCCATAAGCCATCCCATCTAGGTTGGAGATTACCAAAGATCACCATCTCTGTTTTCTCCGAATTAAGCTTAAGACCGTGCTTGCCCATTCAACTATTAATTTCCAGCATACAATTTTGAAACTGAGGTGCAGAAGAGGCTAGATCTTTATAAGCCGCTACCACAATCTGTGTCTCGTCGGCATAAGAAGTTAAGCTTAAGCCAAATTGCTGGATCAGAGGAGCCAGTTCAGACACATAGATATTAAAAAGGGATGGGCTAAGCGACGAGCCCTGTGGAACCCCACAAGGCAAAACATAAGTGGTCGATTTAAAATGATCAAGGGTCACTGTTTGTCTTCTTTCCGTCAAAAAGGAAGATAGCAAGGAAAGTGCCAAACCTTTAACACCTAATTTTTCCAGGCACAGTTGTAGCAGATTATGGTCAACAGTATCGAATGCTGCAGATAGGTCTACGACATCCTGTGGGGGTGTAGCCACAAATAAAACTGCACAACGCCACCTAGCAGTGCTGGAGAGCTATTTCTGGGCAAGTTTCCTGATCCTAGTATGGTGCCTGAAGGAAATTCATAAGGTGAAGAAATTTAAAGGAGGGCAAAATAGAATATAATTTTCTAGTCGTTTTGGCAGTTTTGATGAATGTGCATGAATTTACGTCTGAGCCATGGCAGCATAGCTGAATAGGATGATTATGGGATTTTGCAGAAAAGGAAGAAGATGCTATATGCACTGAGGAGACAGTAGAACAAGAAAAGAAAAAAGCAAATATTCACTTGTTAGGAAATGTTTTTCACCCCTGCCCACCCAAGACAGAAAACATAGTCGGTGCTACAAGGGTAACATTCAAGCTCTATGGCATGAAATGAAGCACGGGGCAAAAAGGTTTGCACTCCTTTGGTACTTCAGCTATGAAGAACACACCTGAGGGAGAATTATGAAAAAGAACTTGAATTATTCCTGTGCAAACATCGTAAAAAAAGACCCAAACCAATAGATATCATGACACTCTGCACAGCAAGGGTAGGTTGCCTGTGTGGGGTTGACTGCAGGGCCTGGCGTCAGGACAGGCCCTGCTTTCAACCCCTGCACAGCTGAAAAGGCCATTTGCCTGTGGGTCAGCCACTCACCGAAGGCTGGATGCAAGGTCTTCTCTGTGGCCAGGGGTTGCAGAGCTGAGAGAGTCTTGGCTGCAGAGCCGGATCAACCCCTGCAGCGGGAAACAGCGTTTACAACGCGGCCATTACATCGCGTTCCATTTACAACGCGGTCGTTACAACGACTGCATTGTTAGAACGCGATGCCTTTACATCGCAATTCATTAGATCGACTTGCTGTAGGGGGCGCTCTAACCTAAGGAATAGTATAATTTACTATTCCAACACCTTCCCTACTGTTGCGCACGCTGGAGTTGGAATAGTAAATTATACTATTCCTAAGTCCAGTGCGCACACTGGAGTGCGAATAAAATGCTTTTAAGTAAAGACTACACAGAACCTACTAAGGTAATCATTTCCTTCCGATCCCAGCATGCACTGTACTATACTAATGCACTTACCAAGATCCACTGCGGGTCTTCGCATGCTCTTTAAAAAGTGATTGGAGCCATCTGTGCAGATCTTCTAGCTGTCCATGAGGAAGAGGCTGTCGCCTTGAAACGCGTTGGACAAGAACTTTTTAACCTCGCCTGAAAACGCTAGCTCTCTGAGTTAATAAGCCTCACGGCTTTGCAAGTACTGTCGAGTGCGCCTTCAAAACCCCTGGGGCTTTGGTATAAATATATATATATATATATACACATACATATATAGCACCACCTCTATGACCCCTTTGTTCTGCAAAGCAAGAACGTCCACCTCCAAGATCAAGACGTGTGTTAGGGAGCATATTCTAGTAGAAGGGCAGTCGGAGGAGGGAGACGGGAGGGTATGGCATTTCTTTGTGGAGAAATCATTGCTTCGCCACCGGTAGGAGTGATCAGAAATCCTTTCCTCCATTTATAACACATTTTCATTTATTTATGTTGCAGATTACATATTGCCTAAACAGTGGTTACTGAGTATAGACATGATCTATGTGGTAAGTCCTGTTGTGATTTCATATGTACTTTCAGCTATTAGTCATTTGCAGTCACAATTAGTTTTCTATTTCCAAAGAGTCAGTGCCAATAGAGGGGTGATGGTGGTCTTAAACACAGTATTGACAACTGGCTCTCTTCACCTGAGCTACGTATAAGTTTAAGAATGCATTGCCCACGTCTTACGTGACAACTTTATCTAGGCAACTATCCCAGACAGTAACAGACTCTTGCGACTGCTTTATAAAGTAATTTAGCCCAATTTTTTGTTTTAAAACACTCAATATCTAGCAGCAGTTCCTTTGAAGAACTAGATGCTTCTCAAAGTTTAAGATTTTGGAATTCTTGTTTTAATTTCCTGCTCGTACTGCCAGCCAATCCTTTCAACAGGCTCTGATTTCCCTCAATCACAGCCCCTTTGTTTCATGATCAAACCAGGGACGATCGGATTGTGTTTGTTTCTCACTCCGTATTCCCCCAGCCTTTGGGTCAGTTCCTTCTTCCTCTTGCTGAGATCGATCATTAAATAAATGAATCCTGAAGGCGGTGGACCATTTAGTAGAAGTAGACGATCCCACAAAGCCACCAGCAAGAGCCTTTCTTGTTTCTGCCGCTCTCTTCTTTCATATGGATAATATACTTTCTTCAGGTCTTGCTTGCTCACAGTGACCTTTCTTACTATCCTTTCTGAAGGACATTTTCATTATATTGCTCTGTGCTTTATGATCATTTACCAGGTGGTCAAGAAATTGTTCGTCTCTGACGGTAGTGAACAGCAGCCCACTTGAAAACGGTGTCTATGATCGAAGATGAGCTGCTCTGCATCTGGGTTACTGTCCTTGGAATATTCACCTGACCCCTTGCGCTGATGCATCTAAAATCTGTTTGGGGACAAGATATCCATTCTATCTACACCTCTTTTGTTCCTGTCTGTAGCGGTTCATCTGGAAATCATGCTCTTTGGAGACATCACCCTGGATGATAATGGCCAAGTACCAAGCATTAAAATCTCTAACAAACGTAGATTTTTACAGTAATTGTTTCTCTCTAATACATCACACAGTGTTGATAGTTCACAGCTTTCATTTATCAATGCTTCCACCAAGAGGAATATAGCAATTAACTGTGACCAAATTTGGCCTGCCACATATAATAGTTTTATAGTTAACAGCTAAAAAGAAGTCCGAGGAATTCTTGAATAGAGAGCTTATCCAGTTGAAAGAATTCACAAGACCCTAACTCATTTCGGCCTACACCTAACTGAAGCAGGGGCAGCAAACTGGTAAAGTGTATAGTTATTCAATGCCAAATCATCAGTTTCCCAACTTTCTAGTAAAAGAATGGAGTCATGTTTTGCAACAAACTTTAAGGGGTTACAGTGGTCAATTAATCCCAGGTGACCTACAGGAGATAAGTCGCGCACAAAAATCCTGCTTTTTAACACTGCGGACATCATGCAATAGCTACCAGTTTCCTTTTAATAGCGCTGGAAAGTCACGCCCAGCCGAATCGTAAGTCCTCATCATGGTTACAGTGCTTAAATGAAAACTCCTGCTATTTCTATATACATGATTCACTGTTTATTTTGTGCACCAAGCATCCCAACTTAACTCAAAAAGGGTAGCCATCAGATTTCAATTTTGAATATGGCACAGGACAGTTTATAGAGGCGGTGTAGAGATCTTCATATCCTTCATTACCTGAACTGTATGCATTATATTTCGCCATTTCAGCAGGACTCTTTAGAGCAATTGCCCACTTGCTTTCAGTTTATTTGAGGGGTATTCAACAGGTGAGGTTCCCAAACCCTAGTATGAATGGCATCTACACAGTTGTCATTTTGTTTTGTGATTGCCAATGAAGCAAGGTTGGTTTTGGTTATCTTTTTGTTTGGAAGGTCCACATTTGACAAAATCCACATGGGTGATATCAGACTTGCAGAATATGTCTAACGATTTATAGATTTTTTTTTTTGTTAAAGGGCCCTACTTCTTTCAGGCAAGATAAACTAGGTCTTATATGGACAAACTGTTTACCAGTATTTAACAGCCTCAAATTCTGCTTCTACTGTGTGATTGGATGAACAAGCTTGGGCTGAATGGAGCCGAGGCGAAATCAGTTCTTTTTTTAGAAAATGGCACTAATAAAAAAGCTAGTCGCCAATTAAAAAACTACATACCCATGCAACACAAGGAGGGCAATAATAAAGTGCCAGTACAAATCATTAGCCCCCTATCTTTGAAGCTAAAGAACAAAAGGTACAGCACTTAAAGAGCATTAATACAAACATCCGTTACAACCAGGATAATCCAGTAACCAGCATTTTCTTCTTCTGTATCGGTAGAAAAACACATATCTATAGAGTGCCATCCTAAATTGAAGTAGAAAATGTAAGCAGGCTGAAAAGCTGAGGCTCTGAAGGACAATAGTAATCGTCTCTCTCAAACTCACTGGCCAGGGTCCACTTCATAAAGTTAAGTCGATAGACTACCTATAGGCTATGACCTTGCAATGTTATTTGAGTGTATATGTACTCTGCTACGTAAATATTACAGATGTTTCCCAATCTGACAATTGTGGAATAATTCAAACATGTAAATATATGGAGGATCAATGCTGGAAAAGTACACATTTTGAATTTATGCTATAATTTGAATATTTCAGTTGTGGGCTCCTGTACCTTTATTAAAAACACAATCCAGCCTTAAATGAAAGGGAGGGGGATGTTTCATCAAATAAATGTATACTGTTGGCTAAACAGACAATAACACAAATAATCAGGAGAAAAATAAAGTAGACTGAGCATTTCTCATGTGGTGTGTGGGCTGAGGAAGAATAGAACTCAGGATGATAAAACTTAAACCATGGCAAGCCCATAGTTTGAGGGTTCTTAAACCAACCTGACCCACAAAGGTACACGGCCCTTGGCTATCCTTCGGCAACCAAAACAAGCATTGAAAATGCAATAGGTCTCGCCTTTGATTAAGTTAAAGCCATTTTGCTTTGCTAATGGTATTGTATAGCAAAGCAAATAAATGGCTTTAACTTAATGAAAGGCGAGACCTATTGCATTTTTAATGCTTGTTTGCATATTTGTCATTTATGTTGCTGATACATAGCGTATATTTTGCAAGTCACATGTTGCATTGTGGAGTGGTTGATTCAGCCTTTCATCTATCCACAGATGATAAAAGTGTATACGCAGCAACTAATCTGATAGTAAGTCCTATACACATAACATGTTAGTTACCGTTTGTCCAGTACAGGTAATAAAGTATTGGGTAGGCATTTGCACAGCAGCTACACGCACATTCCATGTTCCAGTAGATGAGATTTAATGCTGTTGTAAAAGCACCCCCATAAATCTATCAATCCCCTCAGCTGCCAATCTATTTTGCAATGAATTCCTAACAATTGGCACACAAACGAAAGATATAAATCTATAGCTCCAGGACACCATTGCGTCTGTGCTGCACACCCACCTGTTTCTCCTTTGTGCTGTTCTGCCCCAAATATTTCAAATGCAATATTTCTTTCTCGTCGCCCCAGTCTGTTTTCAGCATTGTTAACAGCTTAGAGCTGGCAGCTGATTGTATGCTTGACAGGCGTTTTAAATTGAACAAAGTGTCCCTTGCATTAGAATCTTTATCCAGTGGACACCACCACAGATAGCACACAGTAGCAAACCTTTTGTAGAGATTGCACCCTTTCAGTCCCACTGACACCCTGTTTATATCTCCTTGCCAATTCTCTTACTGTTCCTGCAAAGAAGGGTCCTCGAAGATCTCTGAAGAGAATCCCTTTCACTCCCCTGTGTTTTTCTGAAGCCTAACTCGTGCTGTCTGCTGCCTTGTATGTAAGGCTGGATGGATGGTACGATGCGTGCGCCTGGCAGTCTATGTATGTATGCTGCCTAAATGCTTCTTGGTGAGTTCAGATTCACGTTCCTTGTGAATCGAGCTGGCGTGCCTTCGCTCCCACAGTACCTTTAGAAAGCAGGACCAAGGCTGCAAAAAGCAACAGGATTATTTCGGAGGAGAGGAATTTTATACTTGGCTTTTAAAGGGAGGAAGTGAAGAACGAGCCAGCAAGAATAAAAAAAAGCTTGTGTCCACTTTGGTCTACTCCGACGAAAACAGTGGAGCTCGCTCACTGTTTGGAAAGGAGGGAGAGGGAGGAGAGAAGGAGGGAGGGAGAGAAGAGAGTTGGGTGGAGGAGCGGGGGTAATAAGACAACGAAAGCAAAACCAGCGCAACACTCATGAAAGGGCACCGCGCTGACAGACCTGCAGTACTCCATGGAGATCAAACCCAGTTAACGGCCGGAGCAGCTGCAAGTTTTTTTTACCAAATGTTAACATACTTTATCAGCGCTTGTTTTTTCGCTTTAATTGTTGTGTATTTTGTTTGCTCTCCCTCCCAATCAGTCATGGGGCTCCAGCCTCGACTGTCTCATAGCAGAGCTGAGGAGCCAGGCAGGTGGAGAGGGAGGGCTGTGCTGGAGCCTGATGACTGATTGGAGGAGAGGAGGGGAGACCAGATAAAATACACAGCAATGAAAGTGAAACCAGCGTGGCGCTTGTGAAAGGGGCGCAGTGCCGATAAAGTATGTTGACACATTATCCTGCCTGCAATAATAAACAAGCACTGGCTGCTTCTTCTGCTCGGCGCTCAGCTCATCCGCTATGAAGCTGTGTAAATTAAACGTTAAAGTGCTCGATTGTTGCCAGCAGTGAGCAGAAGACATTTTAGGCAGCTTGCTCTGTTTTAGCTGCGGACGCCATGCTGGAAAAAGAGAAAGGCATGCGACCTTCGCAAGCAGCTGCCATGCTGTGATGAAACGCGGCTGAAAATTAAAAGTGAAAGCGATTGTTCCGTTGCCTTGCCGACGAAAGCCATCGAAGACAGCCTGCTCAAGTTTAGCTGCAGGCGCCGTGCAGAAACAAGCACTGAAACACAAGTGCGGCCCCGCGCCGTGAAAGTGAAACAGTACAGTACTCCGGGTTAAAGAAGTGAGAGGGGTGGGGGGAGTGCGATTCCCTTGCGGGAGCGAGCGGCGCCAGGAGCGATAATTGCTACCATATGGCGCCAGCTGCTCGCTCCCGCAAGTGAATCGCCAAACGTGCATGCGTTGCCATTGAAGGCAATGGAACGCGTGCACGTTTTTGGCTGAAAAGCCGAATCGATGGCAAAAGGTCTTTTTGCCTATGCAGCGCGCAGCGCATGCACGCTGCGTAGGCGAGACCTAAAAACAACATTTGATTTGATGACTGTTGGTATGTGCTGTAGAAGCAGAACCATATACTGCACATTGCTTTATATGGCTATATTCACTTATATCTGGTAGATTCTGAGACACATTACGCTAAACAGAGTCAACTTTCAGTTTTGTAATTCTGCAGCACTTACCTGAAGGCAACGTCCCAGGTAAAGAAACTCAGGGGTATGTTGGAATAGGCAAATATCAACTACAACTGAAGGAAAAAGTTGTGCCCTGGGAGATTGGTTTGGCACTGGATTTCTAATATCTAGCAAAGAGGAACAGGGACAGCTTCAAAAGGGAGCTACTTAGTCCAGAGTTAGTTATGGAGGGTGGCTGACAAATCCTAAACAACATTCAAATCTATACTAAAAGCAATGCACAAGGTTCTTGGGCAGAAGTGAAGAGGGAGCAGTTAAGGTCATGTAGGGAAGCCCCTATATCCTAAAAACCTTTTTTTTCTCCCTATTACAGGTTAATACAGTAGATATTTTGGAGGGGCTGATGTGATGCAAAGTGGGGGGTCTTGGAGGCAGGCCTTCGTATACTGACCACTTTCTTTGCATTTGCAAAGAAAGTCATCACTTAAGGTAAGCCCTGCATTGTTGAGCTGTAGGAAGAGTACTGCATGTTGCATGAATTATTTCAGTTAAGGGGTGCTGCCAACTTCACATTTGACTTCATGTGACTGTCACAAATATCTGTTCGGCTGGCAGATAAAAGCCGTCAGAATCAGAAATACTTTCGCACTCTGATACAAGACTTAAACTGAATATTCACATATTCAGAAACATATCCACTACTAGACAATCAGATGGCCAGTTAACGGTATTTTCAGAAACAACGCTTAAAAACACAATACCAAAGTGATACTGATGTTCTGACCCCACTATTCAGCCTCTTATGCTGTGAGCATTTATTAACAGAAGAAGCATTTCTATAAGCAAATTCTGGTACCAGAATTTGTAGCTACCTCAATTTAGAAACCTTGCGGTCTACCCTCTTATGGTGCACCTCAATGAATTGAGAGCGGGGGTGGGGGAGGTGTTGGTTTGGTATACGTATTATCTATTGAAAATTGAGACTTTGTAGACTTCGGTAAGAAGGATAATCCAATCAGTAGAGTTGAGTTTGGATCTAAAATGCCCTTAAATGCTAAATGAAGCCCTACTGCCTTGGGATGATTTTCTTCCGACTTGTGAAGTGGCTGGAAAAGAGATCAAACCTCTCTGTTTTGCTAAAATTGTTGAAGGATGTGTAGCTCACCCAAAAGTGTCTTAAGTTTGCCTCAACTTTGAAACTTCAGGGAACTTTGATAACTTCTCTTTCAGAGGAAATTTGCGCACCAAACCGAAGTGCATGTTCTACAGCCCTTTTAGACTAGCCATTCATCTCTGTGACCAGCTGCTTCCATCTCCCTAAACAATACACTACTTCCCCTCAGTGAAAATTTAGGAAAAGAAAACACTTCCTTGTTGCTATAGTTTTCGCCACTCCTTATCTTTCATTTTTACAATCAATTTCATATTTGCTAAAACATTTGATTCTTTCATCCTTTTATAACATTTTCCATAACATTTTTCATTATTTTGCTTAGGAAAGTGGCCTTTTTAGCTAAACTTTGTTTGCACTTTAAGTTGTACATTTCTGAAATATATTGTTTTGTTGTGATAATACAAAGAGCAACTCGCATATTTCCTCTGCGGATTAATTCCCTGTTACCCCTAGCTACCGAAGCTGAGCATGGACACCCTTAGGGAAATGCGTTTACCTCTATGACCTCAACGGTAAAGCAAAGCACATATAACATGTTGGGTATGAAACAAAAAGTCACAGAGTAAGGACACTGGTGCTGCAGTTCAGTAACACCATTGGGGTAAAGGAAATCGCTATGGCGATTAAGAAGAGCCAAGGGGCAAGGCACTGGGCCCGGACGGAGTCCCTCTGGATATTTTTAAAGAAAACATCGATCTATGGGCCCCCCCTGTTCACAAATGTTTTTAGAGCAGCAATCACTGACCCTTAAATTCCTACATTGAAAAAAACAATTAATGTTCAAATCTTCAAAAAAGGCGAGAGAAATAGCCCAGCTTGCTACCGCCCAATATCCTCATTCACAGTGAAGATCTTGGGTAGGTTCTTCTTGCGAGATTTGAGGATTGGGCAGAGACAAATAATATCCTCTCAGAGGTTCAGTATGATTTTCGACAAGGAACTACCACTGTCAAACAATGTTTGAACCGCTCCCTTCTAATTGGCAAGTATGTCCAAGCAAATAAAAGCACATTACATTTAGCTTTTATGGATTTGTCATGCGCTTTCGACACAGTGAACGAGATATAGTTTTGCCAGAGAAAATCAGTAGTCCACCCAGGTCTCATCCGCCAGCTCTCTGGTTTACAGAGGCATTACGGGCAGAGAAGTCAAGATGTAAGGGCCTGGAAAGATCCTGGAGGACTGGGTATGATGAGGATAGTAAGCTGAGATATAAAACAGCTTTGAGAAACTATCAGGGGCTATGTAGAGCGGCTCGTGCCATGTTTTACTTGGACCAAATTACAGCGGCTAATAATTGTTCAAAAACTCTTCAGAGTGGAGAAGGAACTTTCTGACCCAAATAGGATTCTACCAGCTCATTGTCGCATCCTCAGTGTGAGGAACTGGCATGTTTCTTTGTTAAAAAGGTGGTAGATATTCAGCTCGCACTAAAAACAGGAGGGTTCCCCGCTAAGTAGTACTGCGGGGATGCCGGTCACTAAGGACCTGATTGGTCCAGCCTCCACAAGTGTGTGTCATAAATTGATGGTATGGGACATGCTGGATTTGGCTGGGTTCCTATCACTACTGACATCAATCAGATCTCACTCACCTGGAGATCCTATTCCTGCTGCCAAGATTAGTGTCCTAGATTCGGACAATCTGCAATTCCTGGTGGGGCTCCTTAATTCTTCTTTAAAGTAGGGACAGATTCCAGAGGCATGGAAATATGCCATGGTCCGGCTCCTTTTGAAGAAACCTAATCTAGACCCTCATAATTGGTCTTATTATAGACCATTTTCTATGCTACCCATCATGGCCAAGATAGAGAAACATGTCAATAGACAACTCTCCAGTTTTATGGAGTCCCAACATTGCCTACACCCTTCTCAATCGGGGTTTAGGATGGGACATAGTACCAAGTTCGCCCTGCAAGGTGTCACAGAACATCTTAGACGACTCTTGGATGGGTTTGTGATGGCTGCACTGATCCTACTCTATCTCCGCGCGGCCTTCAACACCGTGTTGCAGGTGACTCTCTTAGAGAGGCTGGGTGAGTTGGGACTTAAGGAACGGCCCTTTCTTGGATGACATCCTTCTCAAGTGACTGATCTTTTCAGGACTGATCTTTTCAGGACTGATCTTTTCAGGACTGATCTTTTCAGGACTTCTCAGCCACTGCCTTCTCTGAGCGACATGCCCAGACTTCAGGAGTTCCTCAAGGATGGTCCCTAAGTCTGGCACTATTTAACATCTATGTGCGCCCACTGGCGGATTTGGTGGAAAGTTGTGGTCTCACTTTATTTTCATACACAGATGACACGGAAATCATATTCTCATTGTCATCTGCGCAGAGACACAACTCGGAGGACTTGAACTCCTGTATGGGCCTGGTTAAAGAGTGGATAAATAACGATTCGCTCAAGCTCAACGAAGATAAGACTGAGGTACTGGGGTTGGGAAAGAATCCATCCCTTTGGGGTCCCCAACACTGGCCTGAAAGTCTGGGTCCTCTTCCGGTGCCAGCCCCCCCCAAGGTTAAAAATCTTGGCTTTGTGTTGGATGACAAGTTGTCCATGAAACCCCAGGTGAAGAAGTTGGCCACTACATGCTTTGCCGCCCTGAAATGGCTGAGTAAAATTATTTGGCTGTTCCCATTTTCAGCTCAAAGGACAGTAGTTCAGGCTCTCATGTCGAGGCTGGACTGAGGCAACGTACTATATTTGGGAGCAGATAAAGCCTACATCAAACGGCTGCAGGTGATCCAGAAATCTGTGGCTAGGATGCTTTATAGACTTCTGAAATGTGCCTCGGCGTGCTGTCTTCTACGGGAACTCCACTGGCTTACAGTGGAGAAGAAAATTCACTTGAAAACCTTGTCCTATATGCACAAAGCAAGAGCAGGGGTTGTCCCACAGTATCTGCATGAATTTGTTAAAGCCTATCAGCCTTCCCATACCCTCTGTTCCAGTGAACTTTCCTTTTTTATGGTCCCATTAATTAAACGCACACGTATGGCAGGCCGGTCTTTTGCGTTTCAGGGCCCTAAGCTGTGGATCGCTCTCCCAAAATCTCTGAGAAATTGTCCCTCACTGATCTTTTGACAGCTGAAGATCTGGTTGTTCTAAATTTAGTGAGACTGGGAAAGACCTGACCTGATTGTGTTGCTCCGGAAAACCCCAATGGGTTAGCTGAGTGCTTTATAAAACTTCTAAATAAAACCATTCTAAATTATGGGCAATCTGAGAAAACCTGGGGGGCGAAAAAAGCTTTAGCTACACATCTACGCCACCTTCTTTGAAGCACTTAGGCAAAAATCCACTTTGGACTTAAGGGGGGATGCACATCATCTCTTTGTAGCAACCACGGAGCCCGCAAAGGATGTATCTTAGTGCTGTTCTTATTTTTCATTTATATAAACGGTCTTGAAGGGCACTTACTTCAAAAGAGACTAGACATCTCAAGGGTGGGCGACCAGTACATTTCTACTCTTCTTTATGCCGATGATGCGGTTGTCATAGCAAGGATTGCAAATGGCCTAAAGAGGTCGGTTGGTGCGTTTTTCAAGTTCATCACTTCTCTAGATTTAAATGGAAATCGTTGGAAGTCTTTCCCCGATAGTCTGTGGGTGTAAAGGAATCCTAAACGAGCCCATTACATTGACTGAGTTTCCGACACCAGAGTACATAGTTTAAATTTTCTAGGCATCCCTTTTGATTCAGGCAAAACTGGGGTCCCATGCTGACACTGAGAGCACAACAACTTTCCAGGACGGCCCAAGCAGTATCCCGTTTTGCATCAAAACTGGGTCATAGGTCAGTGAAATAGATTTATAAATCTAAATGTATTTTGGTTGCCACCTATCGAGCTGCTGTTTGGGGGCATTGCCACTGTGACAGTCTACAAAAGATACAAAATAGGTTTTTTGTGTAGATTTTTAGCGCTCCATCCTGGGACGTCTAGTTTCTATTGCAATTTTGAGGTGGGTTTGATCTATTTGGAAGATCTTCTAGGTCTGGCCCCTCTCTTGCTATAATTAAAAATCTGGCAATACCCAGAGTCATGCTTTACTAAAAATATCCTTTTAGATTGTTTGGCTTTGAACAAGCAGGCTAGCATCCCCTGGCTAGCTTATGTCAAGAGCACTTTTGTAAGATTGGGGTACTAGAGTACTTCTTCAACCCAGAATTATTAGGGTCTTCTGCAAGAGCCTGGACAAGGTTCCTCTTTTATGACCAGGGTCAATGTGTGCGCCGAACCAAGGCCCTCCAGCAGTCTTCTTTGGAAAACTACCATGATCTACCCCCTTAGACATCAACTGGAGTTTTATTTAACTTATGCAGACAACACCCAGCACAGACTATTTTTAACCAGGTTACACATGGGCTCTTTATACTTTTTTTTAGCCTTCCACCAAACAAGGTGTGTGGTTCTAAAACCTCCCCACATGCCCTTGTGATAACTGTTCACATAAAAGTCCAGTACATTTTATGCTTTTTTGCTCTATTTACCAGTCCATGCGAACCCGTTTTTTTTTTTTTTGTTCAAATCTCTTTTATTAATTTTTTATACATCACAAAAGAAAATTCAGCACAGCAGTTACCAAATGGTAGGCATTAGAGGGCATCACATTGGAGACAGATGGCATCGTATATGTGGATGGTCTAGAGTAGGCGAACTATAGAGGTCAACAAGCAAGTCTTGACAGAGGAATGCATGGCCAGGGATTTGGCGCATCCGGCGCAACAGGAGTCGGGCCGGTTGCGTGCGATCGTTGCCCTAATGGCATTAAAATTCAGGCAATCCATGCCAGGAGGACGTCTAAGGCTGCGTTAGCCTGGTGCGCATTACTACAGGGCCGAGGAGAGTTCAGATAGTAAAGTATGTCGGGTGGTGTAAGATGTCATGCTCAGATGGCTCTGGAGTGATAGGCATGAGAGGTGTGGCCATGTGTCATGTTGGGCGCTCCTCAGGATGGTTGTTGGGATCGCCACAGGTGCACGTGGGTCTGGAGACCCGAATTAAAGGCACTTTCACGGTAGGGATTGGCCCTGGCACGACGCGCACCGACCGATTTCGCCCATGTTGAGACCATCGGAACCCAGTGGTGTCCACGGTATTTGTGATTAGGCTTTCTAAAAGAGAGTTGCAGGAATGCTAGCTTGTATGAGAAAAAATAAGAAGAGAGAAACGAAGAAGACAGAAAGTAGACGAATACAAAGAACATAGGGATAGATGAAGAAAGAGGTGGGGAGAGGGGCGCGATGCTGCGTCATCCGGGTCGGAGGAGGCTCGGGCAGAGGAGGGAGGAAGGGGAGTCCCTATGTACCACGGGTTTGTGACCTTAGAGTGGGGGTTGTCAAGTAAGACAGGGGTCTCTCCCATGTCAGCCTATGTCGTTTTCGTAGGTTTCCCCTCTTGGGAGTATAGGATCGTCAAAAAGTTGAAGGGCTCTCAAGCGGGGGGGACGGATCGAGCGTGTTCCAACCTTGAAAGGTGTAGGACCAAGGGCTGCCAGGTGCGTTGGAATTTAGCATCAGTGTGCGCCAACCTGTGGGACAGAAGTTCCATCGCCAATGCATGCCAAAGGCGTGTGAGCCATATCGAAGTTGGAGGAGTATAGGCCTTTTTCCAATGTAATGCAATGACTTGTTTTGCAGCAGCAAGCATGTGAAAAATTAAGCACCAGTCCGTGTGCGTCATTGCTTTAAGAGATGTTGGTCGAATGCCCAAAATGACTATCCCCGGGTCATTGGGTAGGGGGAACCCCACCACTTCCCCAACGTGATTCAGTATCTCCTTCCAAAACGGGAGAATGAGTGGGCATGTCCACCAAATGTGTAGGAAGGAGCCCTGGGCTGCCAGGCATCGCCAGCAGAGAGGGGCAAATCCAGGGAACATCTTCTGGAGTCTGAGGGGAGTATAGTACCAGCGAGTCATGATTTTATATGCTGATTCCTGCTGTGTTATGCTTTTAAAAATGCGCGGGATATCTCTCCACAGCTGTTCCCATTGCTCAGGGAGGATATCATTCTCAAGGTCCAGCTGCCACTGTCGCTGGTAGGTATGTGGAGGTACTGCGTGGGAATGCTGAAGAACCTTATAAGTCCGGGAGATCAACCCTCGGGTTCCGTCAAAAGAGCGGACTAGTGATTCAAAGGGCGTGGGCCGACGCGTGGCACCGTCCGTGTATGAAGGGGCTCGGAGCCAGTGGCGCACTTGAAAGTATTCTAGGCGCGCGGTTCTAGGGAGATTGAAGTCTTCCTTGCATTGATCAAATGGTTTGAACGTTCCCTCCGCAAACAGTTGCTCTATAATACGGCATTCACCAGCCGTCCACGCTGAAAAGGATGAGGGGTGGAGAGCTGGGGGAAGTCAGAGTTAAGCGCCAAAGGTGTGAGAGGGGAAGGAAATGTGGTGAGGCCTCGGGATACAGCGATTCTATCCCAGATCTCCAATACCGTCCTCGTGGGGGTAGCGATATAGGCACTTTGGTGTCTGGCGTTCCTCCGCAACCAGGCCAAGTCCCATAGCGGGCGGCAGGCTACAGCCCTATCCATGTGAAACCAGTGTTTTTCACTTGCACGAACCGACCACTCCGATATATAGCGTAGGTGTGTCGCCCAGTAGTAGACGAGTAGGTCGGGGCAAGCCAGCCCTCCCCGGTCTCGCGGTAGCATTAGAACTCTAGTGGAAAGGCGCGATTTTCCCCCGCCCCAGATAAATGCGACTATCTCCCTCTGAAGGCCTAGGATGTCCCTATGGGGAATCGGTGTGGGGAGTGCCTGAAAGAGATACAGGACTTTCGGGAGGATTGACATTTTAACTGCATTAAGGCGACCCAGCCAAGAGATGGGAAGTGACCTCCAACGACGGAGTTCAGCTCGGATTGAAGCTCTACAGGTCGGCCAATTTGCCTGGGTCCATGTGTCCAGATCAGCCGTAACGTTGATGCCGAGGTATCGAATCGAGACTGGAGCCCATTGGAAAGGATTGACATCCTTCAAGTCCTCCAGTTGCTGGGGGAGAAGAGTAAGGTTGAGTGCATATGATTTAGGGAGATTGATCTTAAGACCTGATATCAGCTCAAACTGGGCGAGTACATCTAGAAGAGCCGGAAGAGATGTCGCTGGGTCTGTAAGTGTTAAGAGGAGATAGTCTGCGAAGAGAGCAATCTTGTGGTCAACCCCCCATTCGGATGCCCCGGATGTCCTCCGACCTCCGGACGGCAATCGCCAAAGGTTCCACCGCGAGTGCAAACAGGAGCGGTGAAAGCGGGCAACCCTGACGCGTGCCCCTGTGAATGGAGAAGGAGGGTGTCAGGAGACCATTGAGGCGGATACGCGCGGTAGGCGCCACGTATGGGGCCATAATACGAGTGATCATAAGCGGTCCGAGGCCTATACGACGGAGGACCGCCCTGAGAAAGGACCAGTCGACCCGGTCGAAAGCCTTTTCGGCGTCGAGGGAGAGAAGGAAGGCGGGTATCTGGCGGCGGGAAGCTTTTGCACCAGATGGGCCACGCGGCGAATATTATCTGCTCCTTGTCTCTCTTGTATGAAGCCTACCTGATCAGGCTCAACGAGGCCTGGGAGAAGAGGAGCCAGACGTTGTGCAAGGATTTTAGTGTATAGCTTGGCATCTACATTTAATAGAGAGATTGGCCTATACGAGGCACATGCGGCGGGATCCTTTCCTGGTTTAGGGATGAGTGCGATCTCCGCCTCGGCCATTGTCGGGGCCACAGATCCAGTCTCTGTAAAGGAGTTAAAGAGACGTACCAGATGGGCCCGGACCTCCGGGAGAAAGAGGCGATAAAATGCCAGCGTTATGCCATCGGGACCTGGCGATTTCCCCATTGGCATGCTTTTCAAAGCTTTCTGAAGCTCAGTTGCCGTGATGGGCTCTTCTAGTTGCCGTTTAGAAAAGGAGGTGATTGGCTTCCAGGGGCAGGCGGTCAGAAAGGGCTCTATCTGTTCCACGCAAGTATCTCCCTTGCTGTACAGGGTAGAAAAGAACCTGTTAAATTCCGCCTGCTTAGCTCGTTCTGAGATGGCCCACTCTCCTCCCGGCAAAGAGAGCCTGGAGACGTGGCCACGGGAGATTTGGAGGCGTAGGCGACGCGCTAGCATGGGACCCACCTTATTACCCCCTCCATAATATTTTTGTTTGAGGGTCAGAAGGGACTGTTCCGCTTTATTCACTCGGAGGGCTTTAAGCTGGCCCCGAAGTGATGCAAGTTGCCTTCGCGTTGGGAGAGATGGCGTCTGATGACTTTGTCGTTCTAATTCTTTTATATCGCGAGAGAGTTTGTCTTCCACCAGGCGGGATTCCCGCCTGCGGGCTATGGCAATAGAGGTAATAGTGCCCCGGATCGTGGCCTTAAAAGCGTCCCACTGAATATGTATGGGGGTTTCCGGAAGGTCATTAGTAGTAAAATAAGATTGTATGGCCTGTCTCAATTCCGCCACATCCACTGGGTCGCGGAGGACGTGGGGAGGAAGGCGCCATCTGGGAGCAGAATTTAATTGTCTGCCCACAGTGGAGAGTGTGATTTCTAGGTGCGCATGATCGGAGATAGATATGTCCGAGATCTCCGCAGATTCCAAGGAGCGAATGAGGGATTGGGATATAAAGAAGTAATCAATACGGGAATATGAGCGGTGGACATGTGAATAAAAAGTATAGTCCCGTGTTTCCGGTTCCCGATAGCGCCAAGCATCAATGAGGCCCAGGGCTTCTATATCGTGTTTAAGTATTGCAGACATAGCCCCTGCTCCCTGAAAAGTCGAGGTAGTGCGGTCCAGGCCAGGGTCCCATACCAAATTGAGATCGCCCCCAAAAATGATGGGATTGGGTTCTCGAAGGAGTAGGGACCGAAGCAGGTCGCGCAAAAAGGCATCCTGCGCTTGATTAGGTGCGTATACGTTAAGCAAGGTAAGCGGTTTACCCTGCAATGTGACCGCCAGCTTGAGGAACCGACCGTCTTTGTCCCGTGTGGCGCGTGTAATTTGCACCGAGAGGCCTACTTTGAAAAGAATAGCTACCCCCGCCGTCTTGGTGCGTGCGGAAGCCCAGGACTGCAGAGGGTATTTAGGGTGGGACATGCGCGAAGTATCTGTGCGTAAAAGGTGGGTTTCTTGGAGGTAAATAATATCTGGGTCGTGCAGGAGAAGATATCTCCATATTTGCCGCCTTTTGTTTGGAGTGTTTAAACCTTTAACGTTTAGGGAAATACACTTAAGAGGAGCCATTAGTCAGTTCAAGGTGGAACACGCTTTCACAGGGTCGTGAGGTATCGTTTCCCTCCCTCTCTGGATTCTGGGTCCAATATGTTAGTGATAATCGTAGTAGGAAGCGTGGGCAGTGGAGGTGTCCGTCCCAGCAAGGAAGGAAGGGGCCTGTCTCAGAGAGTCTCCGGGGCTCCAGCCATAGAGCTGAGTCAGCACCGCAGGTGTGGACCCTCTCCCCAAGAATCCAAGGAAAGAAAGAAAGATAAGAGAGAAAGAAATATAGAAGAGGAATAACCAAAAAGGACCAGTGAGGTCGAACTACAAAAAGGCCAACTGGGCCAGAAAAACCCATTCCAGTCCAGGAGCGGCCCACTGGTGAGAACCAGGGCGGCTCTGAGGAGTCACTCCTCTTGGGGACTAAGGAAATGGCGGGGTGGGCCATGGAATTGCTCGGTGTCCGCAGCGTCCGTCCCCCAGTGGTCGGGCCGCTTTATCCGTAGTGGGGGGGTTTGGGGCCCTCTGTAGAAACTGTCTCTATTCCCCTCAACCGAGCCTGGTCCGAGGCTCATAGGATGTAAGATATGGCGGGGACCGGGGGCGCCGTCGGGGGTGATATGAATGTGTGTGCCACTGGGGAGGTATAGCCGCTAGGTGAGTTCGATAGTGACCTTTAGTCGTGAGAGTATGCATTTCAGGTAAACAAACTTTTTAACAGTAGGTACTAGGGCAGGTATATGCACAGTCCGTTCCAGTTCGGCAAGGTGAAGATAGAAAGTCTCTTCCATTGCAATGGATTCTTAGTTAGGTACACTTCAATCTCCAGTGCCCGAGCCAGAAAGGGAGGAAGGGCCGGATCGCGATGCACCCTGAGCTGAGGACTGCGAGGCTTCAACCGCCTTCAGGTGATGAATGATGTCTTGTTTATCCTGGAGAGATGTCATGTTGGCCTTAGAGGACCTAGTGCGAGGGGGTCGCACCCTCGACCATTCAGGGCGAAGGGAGATCCGGGAAGCCGGTTCGGTATGCTTGGGGGAGGGGGGCGGAGTTCCATGCGACATGCAAAGAATTTGGAGTGCTTCCTTAAGGGATCTCGTGAATCTACGTTTCCCCTCCCAGTGGAAGAGCAAAGGGGTGGCCCCACTGATATTTGACATTAGATGCTTTCAGTTTGTCTGTCACTGGTTTGAAGTCCCTGCGGCGGCGCAGGGTGAGGGGGGACAGATCTTGGAATAGTTGTATATTATGTCCTTCATATGTCAGTGTCTCAACTGTTCGAGATGCTTGTAGGATTGCCTCTTTCTCCTTATAGAAGTGGACCCTGGTCAGGATGTCAGGGACCAGGTTGGTGTTGCCACGCGGTGGGGCCACCCGGTGGGCGCGGTCCAATGTTGGAGGTGAGGAGTCATCATCCCCTCGCACCGCTTGAAGGAGGTCCGCGACGTAGGTCGTTATGTCTTGTCCCTCTGCGCCCCGCGGCACGCCCCTTATGCGGAGGTTGTTCCGGCGACTCCTATTTTCTAAATCCTCCTGTTTAATTTGGAGTTCTATGTGTTGCTCTTCGAGTGCAGACACCCTACGCCATAGTTCCTCCTGATCCTCTGTGCGCGAGTCGAGAGTCCGTTCCAGGTCGTCCACCCTAGTGCCGATGTCTGTGACATCCCGCCGAAGGTCCGCCAGGCATGTTTTGACCTCCAGCTTGAGAGATGAGATTTCAAACTTTATTTCGTGAAGGAAGTTGGACATGAAGGCCTGCGTGATAGGGGCATTATCGGGTGTCGCCTGCTTGGTGTCCATTGTGAGATCCTCCTGTGAGGGTGCCGATGTATGTTTATTCCATAGGTCTACCACTGAGGTGTCTTTAGAAGGTGTTTGTGCAACGGTTTTCCCTGCTTTGGGTTTAGTCATATCTCCAGAGGTGGAGGTGTCTCCCAGTCGAGGTGTCGCCCACCACCAAGTAGGGGGCTCCACCAGCTTCACCCCAGGACAGCCCAGGAGCAGTGGATGCAGGAGAAAGCACCACCAGGTCGGATCTCTGCCAGGCAAGGCTCAGTGCAGCACCGGACAGACGGCCCAGGAAGCGTGAGGCGAGCGGCTCGAGGAGCACGAGGGATAGGTCCTATCTCCCCACCGGAGATGTCAGGAGTCAGCTCTGCCAGCGCGCAGTGGAGGCACCGTTAATGTGTGGTGTGGAAGAGGGCCAATACCTAGTCCGGAATGGACAGCCCAAACAGCCCGCTGAAGCTCAGCCCCGGGAGCATTCCAGTCTCAGAGGGGGTAGAGCGAAGGTAGGCGCTCGCGGGGCAAGTGTGGGGCGCAAGAGTAATGATGATAGCTGTCCGCATTCAGTTTCCCAGGGGATTGTAGTGCGACAGACCATGCACTGCCCAAGCCCCTTGTCCCCCCCCCGGCAGCCGTGAAGCAGGAGGCAGGCAGTAGAGGGCGCGGAGGTACTCAAGCCAGCCCATCCACCGCCTCTAGGATTCGGCCAGAAACTTGTTGGGAGGTAGGCCGCCGCCGCGCAGCTGGGTAGGAGTCACAGGCCTCAGTGTCAGCAGGGCATCAATAGGGAGCAGCTTGGCCCCTGTGGTCAGGTATCGGGGGACCAGCGATGTGTCTCTACCGGGTGTGTCGAGGCGAGTGGTGTCAGGGGGGATCCCCCTCCGCTCTCTGCAGCAGGTAAGTGTCTCTCGCTCCCCCGGCGCATCAGCGCCGATCCCTCCTCACCTGGCTCATATTCGTCCTCTCCCCCCCCCACCCGGTGTGGTGGGCGAAGCGGGGGTTACCACAGAGCCGGATTAAGCCCCCTGTAGGCCGCCCCGGGATATCCCCGTCCAGGCCCTGAAGTCGCCCAGGGCCCTCAATATAGCCAGGTGCCAGGGGTATGGGGCAGTTAGGGAGGAGATCGATCCTCAGCTCTGCGAGGTAGGGGGCATGCAGCAGAGTAAGCAGAGTCGCGCACCACAGGCCCTTTGTTGCTCCTAGGATTGAGCCAAAAGGGTGCCGCCGGACAGGCCTCCACCGCGCAGCAGGACAGGAGTCTTAAAGCTCGGTGTTAGCAGGACGCCAGAAGGGCGCAGCTTGATCTCTCTCTCCTCGGTCAAATACCGGGGGGTCAGCGGCGCATCCCCACTTGGGGGGGGATGGTGGGGGGAAGGTCCGGGAAATGGGCCCCCCGTCGCTCTCAGCAGCAGGCAGTCGGCTCTCGCTCCCACGTCGTGTCCTTCCACCCCCGGGTCCAGCGCCTGTCTCTCCTCACCTCTCTCGTAGTTGTCGTCTCCCCCGCTCCAGGCTCTCCGGTGCAGTCGGGCCTCAGGAACGGAGGACGGCAGTTAAGGGAGCGTTCCCCAGCCGGCGGCAGGTCACTCTCTCGCAGCCCCACACAAAATGGCGGTCAGGGCCCGCACACAAGGCCACCTCCACTGTTTCGGGCCGCTCACAGTGCCGCCCAGGGTCCCCCGCGCAGTCCTCTGTCAGGAGCGGGATCGGCGGAGCAGGCAGGCACACCCCCGCAGTCCCCGCCGCTCAGGGCAAGGCAGGTTACGGGCTCCCCTGCAAGCGGGATCACCTCCGTGGCACTTGGCAAGATGGCGGGCGGGTCCCCGTCTACGAGCCTTCTCCTCCCTCTCGGGATTGTCCGGACGGTCTGATGCTCCGCACACGGTCCCCAGGCTACTGCGGGCTTCAGGAGGTCAAGGGGGGTGGTGTTGACCTCACCCCCCGTGCTTTTGATCGCTTTAATTAAGCCTTATGCCGACCCCGGAGGACGGAGCCCAAGCTGCGTGCGTCTTATCCCATCAAGGTCTTGGCCACGCCCCCGCGAACCCGTTTTTTAATACTAGTTTAAGGTTTCTAAATTTCAACTCTTATAAAAAAAGGCTTTCAGTCCTCACAACAGCTAGGTTCGGCGGAAGTATGCAGCACCGTCAGTTTTATAAGAGGGTCACTTACCCTCAGAAACAGATATTTTTAACCAGTGCCTGTTTAGGCTTTGTCATAACTATTATCTATTTGCATTTTATAGCTTTAGTGACAAGTTTTTTTATGACGTTTAATTGGGATTTGAGTGTTTTTATTCAGGCATTATGTGATTTTGGTCAATTTTAATGGTGGTTTGCAGTGATTGTTCGAAATTTTCTATGATGTACTTCTATGGCAATATTGCCATATAAAGTTTGATTGACTGACACTTATGCTGTTAATAACCAATGTATTGAAGACTGTAGCCATTAATGTAAGCATTTTGTGGAATGCTGAAAAATAATACAAGACATGCATTGGCCAAGCCAATAGGTCTCAGCTTTGCTGAGTGCCGACCTATTGGCGGTGTCTTTTTTTCACCCCCACGGATGCCTTATCAATAACAGGCACAGAACCAAAAACCCACACAATGCACGTGTAGTGATCTCTAACAAATATATATTTCCTAGGTATAGCAGGCAAGCATACCACTTTGAGTTAATGATCAAAATACACAGCTTCATAAATTAAATATAGCTCAACTGCGCAGGAATGCATCCCTTCACACATTCAGGATACACGTATTCCTCACCTCAGACTGTGGAAGCGGGCACCTTACATGATACAGCTCACACTAACTAAAAGGAATAACGTGCAAGCTGAGGCTGATGCATACGTAAAGGCGTGGCTTAGGATGTGATATAGCTGCTTGTTAGTAGTAGACAAAGACTTCAAGTTAAGGCGCTGCTTTTTTGGGGACTTAAATGGTAAGGATCCTACAAGTGGTAATAGGAAAGAAATGTGGTGTAATACAGCTTGGCAAACCTTTGAACTGCTGTCAGTGGTAACTAAGGAAAAGACCTCTGTAAGTGACAGTGCCAGAGCAGAGAGAGAGATTTGAAGAACACAGCTGGGTAGCTCGAGAAACTTCAGCCGTTTCCCTACCACTTTTCACAGTAAAGCCAGTGCCTATGCTCTTTCCGCTCTTCTTGTCTGGATTAGAGCTCAAGTCTTACTCTGTGGAGATTTCCTATATAAACGAGCCTTTCCTCATTCAGCGGTTTGGGGTATTAATAGTGCAAACATTGCATCAAGGCATGGATGGAAGGGCGTTCCTAAGACCTTTTTATGCTAGAGTTTAGGGTCATTAGAATGACATGTTTTTGTGCATTGTACTATCTTACAGTTCTAAACAGCATAGAGGAATCCGATTTATGTCAAGAGCGAAAGTCGTCGTCTTCACAAAACGTTACCAGGCCAGTGACCCATTCATAATACAGACAATCTTATGCTCTGAAAAGTACACGACTGCAGATGTCCATCAAAAGTTTCCGTTCCTATGGTTTGACCCAGCAGTACTTGCTGCGGAGGCTTCTGGCAAAGGCTGACACCCTGTGGTACTATGACTCTGCGGTACCTACCCCGTGCACAGCCATAGGCAAAATTAGAGGCTATAATAAAGCTTTGTAAGTAAGTCCGTTTTTATATAGTGCAGCTACTCACCCTTACGGGTCTCAAGGCGCTGGGGGCCGTCGTGGAAATTAAGTGAGCTATTGCCCAGAGTCACATGGTGCTGAGCTGAGCTGCCGCCGGAGCCGGGGATCGAACAGTGAACCCTGTGCTCCGAAGTCAGCTGCCCTGGCCTCTGCACCACACCTCTCCATTGGCCTGCCTCTTCAACCCTTGTCATTAATTTAAGGAAAGAAACACATTTAGCAGGCATGCAGGTCAGCCATTGTAAGACTCTTTGCGATAAAGCTATAAGCCATGGCATTGGGCAAGCAACAGTACCTGGAATACTCGCACTCCTGCAACCCACGCTTCCTGGATCTGAAAACGCCTTCTTGATTCTCAGACCACAGGTTCACGTGTTATCGATCCACCGGAAGGATTGAAACTAGCTCTGCTTGTTGGAAACTACAAGTTGAGATGCAGTTGGGTTACTTGGCCATAAACACTGCCACCTCTAAGGGGTGCTACACTCGAAGAGACCTGACTCACCATTAGGGAGGGCCCGCACATGCACGTTTTCGGTCCGGAGGATCAGCAGCACTGCCGCTAGAGCCCTGCTTCTTTGTCCCTAGAAATGGGTTTAATTTGCAACCCCCACACGGATACGGATTGTGAGAAGATAAGCCCCTGGCAACTCTCAAAGCCAAGCAAGAACAAAAGGGAAGCTTTGAAAAACATTGAGGAGCAGCCAGGGGCTGCTGGGATACCGGATATTAAATGAGAAGGACCGGACTCTGTCCCAGGCGTTCAGCATGCAGTATCCCAGCAGCTCCCGGCTGCTCTTACCTGTGGAACAAGGTCTGCATGATGTTCACCTGTGGATTCTAGTTGTAGTGCATGCTGGGCCACAGGGTGCCAAACAATTGCTCTTATGGCAGAGAAAAGAAGCATGATGCATGGAAACTGTTTTCAGAATCAGACATACGTTTGCATCTGACTAGTCAAACATCAGACAGCATATTATTGGCATTATGACAATAAACACTAAAAACCATGGTACCAAAGCACTACTGGTGCTCTGGTCCTTCCCTTGCTTATACTCTGTGCTGCCTAATATTTTGCTCAGCATGAATAAAGTAGACGGGTTGTATCTCAGCAGAGATTCCCTCTTTTTGTACAAAAAGAAGTTACGATGTCAGAAGAGAACAAAATCAGGCGGATGACAGAGAAAAGAGTCTGCTCTGATTCACCTAGGAGTTTACTGGTTCACACCTTGACAAGACTTTCACAGGCAGTACCAGTTATTGTTAGACCATGCAAATGGTGGACAGTTTACCATCCCAGAGAGATCCTACATGATCAAAGCGGCGTAAATCGAGCTATAACAAGGTTATAGGTCTGCAATTCGGACAGCGGAGGGATCCTCCAGCTGTTGCCTTCTTTAATCATGAACCCGAGTATCAGAAGCTCCAGTGTAACACACATTTCCAGCTCTAATGTCCTGCCCAAATGCTCTCCTCCTACACTTGCTTTCTGCTGTTCCCTGTGCACCACATATGCCACCTCCCAAACCATGGTCTTAATGCCCCTCTCCTCTTCTTCACACATCCCGTGTCCCACTCCTGTGCCCACTCGACTCATCTCTGCACAAATATCTCACACAGAATCCTCCTTCCATTGGCTGCTCTACTTCCACTTATCCCTCTGCTTACATTAGTCTCCTTATGACTGACTGTACACAAAGGAATTGTTTTCACTGTACAAGAGCCCAAACTGAATATAATACACGAATCTGTGCTTGTGTACAAAAATATCAAATTCAATAACGCAGCTACTGTCATCTGAATGTTAGAAGAGAGATCTCCATTACGAAATAAAAGCAACGATAGATTTGAAAAAATGCCAATTTCCATATTAATTTTATTGGTCACAGAACTAATCGTGGCTTCCAAAGTTTAACTTTCTGCCCAATATTATGGACACTAAAATGCTAACCTTATTTTTGACTTCGCTTTCAACACAGTGTGAAGGAAGTGACAGTAGTTTCTGGTGGTTCGTTTCCAGAATTCCACAGCTTTGCCAAAACCATTAACAGGTGCCAGTTGCTCAAGAGTGCCTAAAGCCAAGACATCCTTTGCTATATTTTTATTTTTTTGGTGCTACATAATTAAAAGATGTAAGGAAATGTCTCAAAAGTGGTGGCATGTATTAATGTTGGGATAATTACATTATCTTAAGATCTGCAGTGGAGAATGTATAACTGTGCCACCGACTGCACTTGTGAAAAGTTGTCTAGTTGTCAGACATATTGACGAATGCTGGTTGAGCAACTGGTCAATGGTTCCATTATCTGCAGGTTTGAAGACTTTAAACAGTTTATACGGCTGTTCCTCTTTCCAGGTTCTGCTTGATCTCCGCAGTGTATTTGCCGTAGAAGCGCTCAGCTTTCTTGTTGAACTTGGCATTCCTCTCATTGATGTAGTCTATGTCAGAATCGTCATTGTAGGCTCGTCTTCGGCTGTACTTTTCACGTTTTTCAATCCTAGAGGGAAATGGAAATATGGTGGTTATATCCAAGAACAAATAGTGTCCTCTGCTAGCTGCTAATCAGGTATCTATCAGAAGGCCTGGATCTCTATAATCTACATCATAGCATGCCTCAGCAGCAGGTGCCTGACCTTGAGAAGACATACCATTACCCCTAAACCTTGTAGATTGGACCAGCATCAATTCATATGGAACAGCTTCTTCCTGACATACATCATGCAAATACTCTCAGAAGGAAGGAAGGAAGTACAGAGGAACCCTGCTCCATATCCCTTACCTGCCTTTCGGAGGAAAGAAACATCCTTCATGATCACCTACACGCCACCAAGTTTCACTCTTTAGCAAGGGTTTCATCCCAGAATATAGGTGTTCCTCACTTACAAATTGAATATTTTAGGTGCACTGACTACAAACAATGTCTGGCAGTGATGATGCCCTAGAGTAGAAACAGTTCATTCCCCAGTAGCTTTTGCAGACAGGCACCTCTTACAGATGCACAACATTCACACCCACGCTTTGCCCTCTGTGGAGCCCAAACGTGTGAGGTGTTTAAAATGCTCAGCCTGGAGCCCGGCAAGTAGGAAATATGAGGAGGTTAAAAAAGGGAGGCAACATTCACATTAATATGCAGAAGTAATTAAACATGCCAATGCTCTTCTACCTTTACCAGTAAGAAGCCTACAGCTGTGAATATCATATCAGATTTTTATTATAGACAGTTATCGCTGACACTGGAATAGTTCTATCCGTGATGAATGCCCAAGAACATACTTCGAAGTCGGAGAGTTTCATGCCACTGGATGCTTCATGCAGAACTGTCTGGGTTCACTGGGCCACCACATTTGTGAAATGACCGACTCATCTATTTTAACTCTGTTTGTTTACACTGCCTGCTTGGCCACCCATCAACCAGGCAGTCAACAACAGCGCAAACTACTTCATACAAAATAACTCTTCCCTTCAAGCGAACTCAGTCTCCCGAGTCGCCACAAGCACTCAGTTGTGCGAGACCTATGAAGGCAGCAGACCGAGGGTAAATATAATCTCTTCCCGACACAGCAGAGCCTGGGAACTGCAGCCGCTGTGCCAGGCCTGATCTCTCAGTCCAGGAATGCGGGTGGCATACTTCTAAAATAGTTCTTCTCATTCAGTGCCTATGAGAAAATTCTTCTCTGAACAGGACACAATGGCTTCGAAAATACTTCCTTGTACTGCAACCGTGACGTTGAGAAACAAGTCTGCTAACAAACACACATATTCCAGCTCTGCATACAATGGACTGCTTTCACTGGAGGGCTGGAGAGATGATTAAAATAGTTTAAGCAGCAGAATTTCTTCCAAAGAAGGCAAACGAGAAGTATTTTGACCTTCCTTTTATAGAAAGAGTTTTCTGGTAAATGACGTGACTTCCACAGAGCTATTTTACACCTGATAAGCACTGATGCGTCTCAGCTAAAGCTCAGCGGTTACGTGTCAGCTGTGACAAAAATGCCAGTCACAAGAGGTCGGATTACTGTGTGGGAAGCAGTATATCTCAGTGTTCTTTTCAAGCAATTAGACTCTGTAAACTTCACTAAAACTTTTGACATGTCACCTTGTGTAGTCTTGTAAACCGAGGCATCTCTTCTTCTTTTATGGGTTCTGGCTGATAGGGTACCGCGACCTTGGCATCGCTTTCCACCCTATGCTGGGCTGCCAACTCTTACAACCTCCCTCTCACATCCAAGATCTGTTGTATCTCACCCACTGTAGACCTTACTCCACTTCAGTCTTTCGTGAAGGCCGATTCTCACCTCCTCCTATCCAACTCTCACCCCGCCCCACCCTTCCCCTTGATGCTTTCGCGCTATCAGTTCGAGACAGAGCGCAGTTACTAGCTTCGCACGGCAAAAAACTAAACAAAAAAACCCAGTAATTTACAGGGCTGAAATAATATCTCAGCAAGAGAAAAGAGTTGTCTAAACCATCCTGTTGATCAGCATTCCCACACTACAAGCTGATCAATCTTTATGACGGATTGAAAGTGAACAAAGAGGTGGCATTATTGTTCGATTCCGCTGATGCCTCATTGCAGTGGTGGGGACTTTGACGAATCCTGCCTCGGGTTACTGAATGACCGAATTACACAAGCAAAGCTCTTAAAAGTCACTGTTTTAAGGCAGTACAATCAAAGAGCTATTAACATCCACTGCAATATTTAGCTCGAGTATTTTTGGAAACGTGTATACGCATCTGGCAAACAACACTTTCTGGCTAGTGATCTCACATCAGCAAGTATTAAAGACTAACAGAAGTCCTTACAAGAATTCCTTTTAAAAACCAGCAGCACTACATTTTCATCTTCTTTAGGATCCACCAACTTACACAGTAAAGTAGGAGGTCCTACCGCACATCCTGACCTTTCTTTTACAAAAAAAGGATAAGTTACTTATCTGTAATCCTAGTTCTCTTCCAGGGGTAAACTCATCAGTCATAAGCACTGAATAGTCCTGCCCATGCGCGGGGACCCCAGAGAATATAAAAAATACATATATACATGTATGTTTAAAGAGTTAACCCCTTGCTGCTAGACCTTTTCCCCCCCTGTGCTAAGCCTTTTTTTGGCTATTTGGGGTAGTTCGCGCTTAGGCCCCTGTAACTTTTTGACCACATAAGGTATCCACGCCAAATTTGCGTCCTTTTCTTCCAACATCCTGGGGATTCTAAAGGTACCCAGGGTTTGTGGATTCCCCTGGAAGGGACCCAGAAATTAGCCAAAATACAGCTAAATTTTGTTTTTTTGGGGGAAAATGGGAAAAAAGTGTTGCAAATGAAAGCGTCTGGGTTTTTGCCTACAAATGGTATCAAAAAAGGGGTTGTGGGGCTGAAATCACCATTTTCCCAGCTTTTAGGGAATGACAGACTTTTGTCAGAAAACCAAAGTTTTTACACAGTTTTGGCATTTTTCTGGGACATAGCCTATTTTTGCTATTTTTTGTGCTTTCAACCTCCTTCCAGTTAATGGTAGACATGGGTATGAAAGCAATAATGGATCCTAGAAAGCTATACATTTTTGAAAAGTAGACAAAATTCTGAATTCAGCAAGGGGTCATTTGTGTAGATCCTTCAAGGTTTCTTTATAGCAACTATAGGAAAAATTGAAAAGTTGTTGAAAAAAACAGCCTTTTGTGTCAACATTTTTACCTGTAACTTCTTCTAATTATGACAGGTCTTTGAAAGCAATATACCATTACATCCGCTGGACTTTACTGGTTGTGGGGATATATAGGACTTGTAGGTTCACCAAGAACCCGACGAACCCAGAGCCAAAAACTGAGCAGCGACTTGCAATGGTTTTTTATTATGTACCGGGTATATAGCAATTATTCTGGGAAAATGTATACATGGAAAAATCGGTATGAAAGACACCTATGTATTTCTGAAATGGGAACAAAATATAGAGTTTAGAAACAGTAGATATTTGCACATTTCCGAAATTGGGAATACTCATACTAGCATGAGAATTATCGATCATTTTTCAAAATTACCTTTTTTACAGAAATGTGTGGATTTGTAGGTTTCCCTAGATGGCCGCCGAGCACGGGGCCAAAAACCCAGGTGACCCCCCTTGCAAAACCAGGTCGTTTTGAGATAGGCAATTTTGATGTCGCCTCAATTCATTTTGGGCCCTTGCCTGTCGCGGGTACTTGGGCCTCCCACACGAGTGAGGCACCATTTTTATCGGGAGACCAGGGGGAACACGCTGGGTGGTAGGAAATACGTGTCAGCCCGGTGAAGCCACAACTTTCCCCACACAAACATGTGTGAAAAAAGTGATTTTTTCAGCTAAAATTGAGGTTTGCAGGGGATTCTGGGTAAGGAAACGTTGGGGGATCCACGCAAGCCATACCTCCCTGGAATCCCCCGGGTCTCTAGTTTTCAGAAATGTGTGCGTTTGTTAGGTTTCCCTAGATGGCCGCCGAGCACGGGGCCAAAAACCCAGGTGACCCCCCTTGCAAAACCAGGTTGTTTTGTGATAGGCAATTTTGATGTCGCCTCAATACGTTTTGGGCCCTTGCCTGTCGCGGGTACTTGGGCCTCCCATACGAGTGAGGCACCATTTTTATCGGGAGCCCTGGGGGAACGCTGGGTGGTAGGAAATTTGTGTCAGCCCAGTGATGCCACAACTTTCCCACACAAAAATGTGTTAAAAAAGTGATTTTTTCAACTAAAATTGAGGTGTGCAGGGGATTCTGGGTAAGAAAACGTTGGGGGATCCACGCAAGCCATACCTCCCTGGGATCCCCCGGGTGTCTAGTTTTCAGAAATGTGTGGGTTTGGTAGGTTTCCCAAGCTGTCCGCCGAGCACGGGGCCAAAAACCCAGGTCACCCCCCTTGCAAAACCAGGTCGTTTTGTGATAGGCAATTTTGATGTCGCCTCAATACGTTTTGGGCCCTTGCCTGTCGCGGGTACTTGGGCCTCCCACACGAGTGAGGCACCATTTTTAATCGGGAGACCTGGGGGAACGCTGGGTGGTAGGAAATTTGTGTCAGCCCGGTGATGCCACAACTTTCCCACACAAAAATGTGCGGAAAAATTGATTTTTTTTCAGCTAAAGTTGAGGTGTGCAGGGGATTCTGGGTAAGAAAACGTTGGGGGATCCAAGCAAGCCATACCTCCCTCGAATCCCCCGGGTGTCTAGTTTTCAGAAATGTGTGGGTTTGGTAGGTTCCCCTAGCTGGCCGCCGAGCACAGGGCCAAAAACCCAGGTGACCCCCCTTGCAAAACCAGGTCGTTTTGTGATAGGCAATTTTGATGTTGCCTCAATACGTTTTGGGCCCTTGCCTGTCGCGGGTACTTGGGCCTCCAACACGAGTGAGGCACCATTTTTATCGGGAGACCTGGGGGAATGCTGTGTAGAAGGAAATTTGTGGATCCACGCAGATTCCAGAACTTTCCCACAACAGAATTGTGAGGAAAATGTTTTATTTTTTTTTATTTTTACAAAGTTTGAGGTTTGCAAGGGATTCTGGGTAGCAGAACCTGGTGAGAGCCAGACAAGTCACCCCATCCTGGATTCCCCATGGTGTCTAGTTTTAAAAAATGTACAGGTTTGCTAGGTTTCCCTACGTGCCAGCTGCGCTAGGGCCCAAAATCCACAGGTAGGCACATTGCTAAAAAAAAGTCGGAGCCTGGTGGGCTTTCTGCTGCCCTGGGGGGGAATCGAGGGAGGGGGGTTCGCCCTAATATGCCCCCAAGGGGGGCAGAAAGACTGTGGCTATTTTTTGTGGGGGTGGGGGCATTGGTATGACCATTTTGGGCAGCCCCCACCCCCACGCATAAAAAAAGCCTGCGTAATCGCTGGCGCCTAGTGGGCTTTCTGCCCTCCCAGGGGGCAGATCAGGGGCCACTGCCCCCTGATCTGCCCTCCCGGGGGGCATAAAGACTGGAATTTCTCTGGGGGTGGGGGTATTGTCATGCCCATTTTGGGCAGCCCCTACCCCTACACGAATAAAACAAAAAAATCCCTGGTTTCTAGTGGGCTTTCTACCCCTCCCCCGGGGGGGGTCAGATTGGGGGCTACAGCTCCCATCTGCCTCCCGGGGGGGCAGAAAGACTGTCATTTTTGTGGGGGGGGAGGGGCATTGGCGTGCCCGTTTCGGGCAGCCCCCACCCTAAAAAAAATTGCGCAAAAAAAAAATCCCTGATGTTTAGTGGGCTTTCTGCCCCCCCGGGGGGGCAGAGAGGCTGTAATGGTGGCGAGGGGGTGGGGGCATTGGCGTGCCCGTTTCGGGCACCCCCACCCTTAAAACAAATGCGCAAAATCCCTGGCGTCAAGTGGGCTTTCTGCCCCCCAGGTGGGGCAGAAAGGCTGTAATGGTGGCGGGGGGGTGGGGGCATTGGCGTGCCCGTTTCGGGCAGCCCCCACCCTAAAAACAAATTGTGCAAAAAAAAATCCCTGGCATTTAGTGGGCTTTCTGCCCCCCCGGGGGGCAGAAAGGCTGTAATGGTGGCGGGGGGGTAGGGGCATTGGCGTGCCCGTTTCGGGCAGCCCCCACCCTAAAAAAAATGCACCAAAAAAAATCCCTGGGGGGGGCAGAAAGACTGAATTGTGCCCATTACTTTATTGGGGGAGGGAAGGCCTTTGCCCAAGGGGCCGCTCCCCCATCCCTGGTGTCTAGTGGGTGGATCCCTGCTTGGGGATCGCCCTCCTGTGGCGATCCCCAAGCAGGGATCCACTGGGGAGATTAGGGGCAAATGCCCCATCTGCCCCCCAGGGGGGGCAGAAAGGCTGTAATGGTCGCGGGGCGGTGGGTGCATTGGCGTGCCCGTTTCGGGCAGCCCCCACCCTAAAAAAAATTGCGCAAAAAAAATCCCTGGCGTCAAGTGGGCTTTCTGCCCCTCTGGGGGGGCAAAAAGGCTGTAATGGTGGCGCGGGGGTGGGGGCATTGGTGTGCCTGTTTTGGGCAGCCCCCACCCTAAAAAAGAATTGTGCAAAAAAAAAAAAAAATCCCTGGCGTCAAGTGGGCTTTCTGCCCCCCCGGGGGGGGAGAAAGGCTGTAATGGTGGCGGGGGGGTGGGGGCATTGGCGTGCCCGTTTTGGGCAGACCCCACCATAAAAAAAATGCACCAAAAAAAATCCCTGGCGTTTAGTGGGCTTTCTGCCCCCCTGGGGGGGGGGGGGGCAGAAAGACAATTGTGCCCATTACTTTATTGGGGGAGGGAAGACCCTTGCCCAAGGGGCCGCTCCCCCCTCCCTGGTGTCTAGTGGGTGGATCCCTGCTTGGGGATCGCCCTCCTGTGGCGATCCCCAAGCAGGGATCCACTGGGGAGGGGTACCATTGGAAAGGGAGATTCTCCCCTTTCTAATGATACCTCTCCGTCATTCTACGTGCTCAGGGGGCTGAGATAGCCCCCTGAGCACGTAGAAAGTGAAACTGAAATGAGCCTAAAGGCTCATTTCAGTTTCGGTTTCTGTGCAATGAGGACAGCGCGACAAGCGCGCTAATCCTCATTGCACAGAAACCAGGGAGGGGGCCTCTGGAGCTGGGGAAGCTCTTCCCCAGCTTCCGAGGCTTTGGGGGAGAGAAGGAAATCCCTCTGCTGTCTGCAGCAGAGGGATTTCGTGCCCCCGTCCTCATGACGGAATGGTTCCGTCATGAGCACAGGGGCACCGATGCTCATGACGGAACCATTCCGTCATGAGCATCGAAGGGGTTAAAAGTACGAAGTACCCTCAAACATACATATAAATGTATATACACATACATGCAGCCTAAAACACCATAAAAGGCTAAAATGCCAAAATTGCATTGAATGTCTCATTTAAAATAAACATATCTAATAGCATTAACAATTCATACAGGGTAGTAGTGGTTTAATATTCGCACCTCTTAGAAGACACAATGTAAATGGTGGGTATTCAGTAAATATTAGTGGTATACTCAAAGAATATGGTGCTCATGGGTTTAACAACACCCTACTACTCAAGGTGCTTATTACAGTCTAGGTCCTGTGACCCCAACTGTATACAATATTATTGAGACTGGCAACCCAAGCACTCAATATGTATTACATAAGTGTAAGATTTAAACACAAAAAGTATTTAAAATAGAAACACTGTTTATTCAGCACATTCAGTATTATCGCATTCATCTGTACAATCCATCTTTACAGGTGTTTGCTTCCGAAAAACCGCTGACAGGTGTTTCGTCACCAACGTGACTTTTTTAAGGCTTGCAGGTTTAGGATACTATCCATAAAGATATGCTTTTTGTCCAAAGACTTATTTCTAGGGCTCCATAGAGAAAAGGAAATGTATGGTCTTCTCCAATCTCCCTATTAAATAAGGGAACCGTGTGAGGTTCTGATTTCTTGTTGAAAATAGCCAGAATATTTAGATACTTCGTGCTGCAGGAATATGGTAATCAATAAAAAGTGGAAGTAATTAAACATCAGGTGCCAATACTAAAATAACGTAGACAGCATCCAAAAGTGCCTAATGGATGGGCATCCAAAAGTGCCTAAATAGTGTCAGACGCTAGGAAGACTGTGCCCGACAGGAGCTTATTAAGGGCTCCATCCGTCCATTAGGCACTTTTGGATGCTGTCTACATTATTTTAGTAGTGGCGCCTGATGTTGCATTCAAGCTCAGAGAGGGGATGCTGGGGTGAAACACTCTCCCTCTGAGTTTGGAGAGTAGACCCGGACGACATGGCAACCTCCTGTGTGGGGTCTCGGACAGGTGAAGAAGGTCCAGGTACCACCATTGGGGAGGCCACTCCAGTGCAATAAGAATCATCCTGGTCTTGGCTCTGTAGAACTTGTTGATGACCAGAGGAATGAGCGGTATTGGGAGGGAAAGTATAAAGTAATGTCTCTGACCAGCTGATCAAAAGCGCATTCCCTCTGGAGCCTAGTTGGGGATATCTGGATACGAAGACGCAGCATTTTGCATTAGTCGTGTCCGCAAACAGATCGATGTCTGGAACTCTCCATTGTTTAAAAATGTCCAGTACGACTTCGTCGTTTAACACCCAGTAGTGAGTATCGTCGAAGTTGCGACTGGGGGCGTCTAAATGGACATGGAGTGTGCCTGGGAGATGGATCACAGATATGGTTCACTGTCTCACCAGTAGCCACTTCCATATGGCTTGGGCTTTTTGCGATAAGGGCCTTAAACTGGCTCTCCTCCCTGTTTGTTCAGGTAACGCATAGTCGTGTTATTGTTCGTCTGAACTAACTGGTAGCGCGCCTGGATGGAAGGGAATAATGACTTGAGAGCTGTATGTACGGCCCTCAGTTCCAACATGATAATGTGATACCCCTTCTCCGCTTCTGATCATAATCCCTGAACTTGAAGAGAGCCCATGTGAGTTCCCCAGCCCTGGAGGGACATGTCCGTGATGAGCGTCTGGCTTGGAAGGTCCAGATAAAAAGGAACCCCTTTTAATAAATGAGGACGGTTCATCCACCATCAAAGGGAGTCCTTGGCCATCTGAGGGAGATTCACTTTGTCCTGCCAGCGGTCCGAGATTTGCGACTAATGATCCTCTAATGCCTGCTGGAGAGCTCACATGTGCAGCCTGGCATTGGTGACAATGAAGATGCAGGACGCCATGGATCCCAGTAGAAAAGGTAACTGTCTCGCCGTGGGATGAAGGATGCAGAGGAGAGTGCAACACTTTTTGGTGATTGAGGATAAACTCTCCTCCGAAGGATACACTCTTTCGTCTGCGGCATCCAGAGTTACACCCAGGTAGTGAATTCTTTGGGTTGGGTTGAGGATAGGCTTTTTGTAGTTGACTTGAAGGCCCAAATGTTTTAGTACTCAAATGCAGGATTGTAGATGTTGCAGCAGTAGATGAGGTGACAAGCACTTGAGCAACCAGTCGTCTAGGTATGGGTAGACAAAGAGCTTTTGTTTCTGCAGAAAGGATGCTACCACTGCCATGCATTTTGAGAATGTGCGGAGTGCTGATTTGAGTCCGAAAGGTAGGACCTTGTACTGGAAGAGCTCTGACGCCACTTGGAACCGTTGAAATTTCTGATGTTTTCTGGAAATTGTTACATGGAAATGTGCATCCTGCAGGTCGATGGCACACATCCAGTCCCCTTGATGGAGCTGGGGGAAGATTTGGAGCAGAGTCAGCATCCTGAACCTCTCCTTGCGGATGAACTTGTTCAAGAGTCTGAAGTCGAGAATGGGTCTGTACTCCCGGGTTGGGATCTTCTTTAACACCAAGATGTAGGGGAGTAAATCTCCTGCTGTCGTTTGGACAAGGGAACTTTTTCAATGGCTTCTTTTTGCACCAGAATAGCTACCTCCACTTGAAGCAAGTGATGGATACCGTAGTGGAACTGCCGGAGGAGGGGACTTGAATCGGATTGAGTAGCCATTCTTCACAATATTGAGCACACATTTGTCTTTTGTTATTTTGTGCCACTTGTCCAGGTGTGCCTTGATATTTCCCCCCCCACCGGAGTGGGAAACAGGGACGGGGGAAGCAAACGCTCATTGTTTTGCCGGTGGTTTAGCAGAAAAAGCGGATGGTCGGGAAGCTCCCCGTCCTTGTCCTGGCCAGTGCTGATGGAAGTGGGACCTGGACTGATGCGGTTGTTGCATTGCTTAGTGAGGGGTTTGAACCACTCGGATGATAATTGCGACAGTCATATGGGTGGAATCTGTGCCTAAAATACTTGCGCTTCTCCAGACCCACTGCCTTCAGGGTGTCTAGCTCAGATTTCATTTTCGCCATTTCATCATCGGCATGAGTGCCGAATAATGAGGTTCCAATGAAGGGTAGGTTCAGTATCCTGTGCTGAGCCTCCGGTTGAAGTCCAGTGAGCTGTAGCCAGGAGGAGCGCCTAGCACAGATTCCATGCGAGTATCCATGGGGTGCGAGGTCCGAAGCATCAGCTGCCGCGCTGATCACCAGATTCGTCACTAATCCACTCTCCTGAAGAATCTCCTCGAAATCTCGCCAATCATGTTTTGGCAGTTTTTCCATGAACCTAGATAGAAGTACCATAGCGCAGATATTGTATCTTCCTAAAACTGCTGAGGCACTAGCAACTTTCATATAGGACGCAGAGGTGTTGCACATCCGTTTAATGTTTTTAGCCAGTGTGGTGAAAGATTAACTGGTGGTGTCTGTTGCTCTCAAATCAGAGATCCCTCCGGAGTAAGAGAGTCCTGGGGTGGATGATGTGCATCTTGATGTTGACCATCGAGATCTCGCCGCTGATCTCTGTGATTCAGCCACTTGTCCCTCTCTTGATGTCAAGGGAGGTCTCGACGTCAGTATGACTCGAGACGCAGAGTGCGTATCTGCGGGCGAACCAGAAGTCCACGGTCTCTGCTGGTAGCGACACGTGCGTAGACAGAGGTCTCGACGCTAAACGCCTTTGCCTTGATGTCGGTGAAGCAGTCGACGTCGACAGTCTGTGTCTGGATGGCAACGAGGCCCTCGAAGCTGAACATCTATGTTCTGAGGTCAGTGGAGTTTTCAACATCAACCTTCGTCGATTGGTTGTGGAATTCAGCCGGTGAACTGGTGGAGAAGTTCGACGCCAACCCAAGTCTGCTCTTCAACGCCAACTTATTTATCGCCAACTACGTAGACTATCTTTAGACTTCAGCAACTGACGTCAAAGTAAGCGGTCTCGACGTCGACTTCTTAGTCGATGGAGCCGGTGCAGAACGTCTCGATGGCGATTCTCCCTCAACGTCGTCGCATCCTGCAGAGGCCTTTCCGACGTCGACCTGATGCAGATGGTGAGCACACAGGTATCCGTCTCGACGTGGAACTCCTTTCCGTCGACGGCGAATCAGAGCGATGTTTCCTCTTTTCCCTTCAGCCCCTGTGCTCAGACCTCACGTGAGAGATGAGGGCTCTTTGAAAGGCTGCTGAGAACCTTCAAGGCCACTTGTAGATCCCACCTTTCCTCGCTCCTGTATGACATGAAGTTTGATTCTTCCCCTGTCACGCAGGGTCCTTCCGGAAAATTGTTGGCAGTAATAGCATTTGTCTAGCAGATGACAAGATGGCAAACACACAATGCAGACAGTGTGTGGATCAGATTTTGCCATTTTTTTTTCCCACACAGTACATTTGTTGAATAAGGCTGCCATTTCGGACTAAAAATTATAGCAAAATAGTCAGAAAAACAGGTTAGAAGTACAGATTGCACTTAAAAACATTGAATGAAGGTCAAAAAACCGACTTCTATATAACAATTCTTGACAGAAATTCACAAACTGACGAGCTCAATGCTCCAGGATACTCACAAAAGGAGCCAGAAAAAGAACTGACCTAATGGTCACCTGTGAGGCATGATGGGAGCATGCCTTCTATTACCGTGCCTTTTTCTTTGAAAAGAAAGGCTTTGTTTAAAAAGTGGAACTGTGCATGATATGTTACAGAAATGCTATTAGATATATGTTTATTTTAAATGAAAAATTCAATACAATTTTGGCATTTTAGCCTTTTTTGGTGTTTTAGGCTGCATGTATGTCTCTATACAAATATATGTATTTTTAGGGTACTTGTACTTTTTACATGCATATATGTATTTTTTATATGCTCCGGGGTCCCCAAGTTTGGGCGGGACTATTAAGTGCTTATGACTATTGATGAGTATCCCCAGGAAGAGAACTGCTGTTGCCTCTCTGAGTGGTTGTATCTTCAAAGGGAAACCAGGTTTCCATGGGTGAATGCTAACAGACATCTTTTGGCTGGCTCGAATATCTCCTATACATCTCCATCTCATAAACCACCACACACACTGGAGGAATAATATCTTCAACCTTTGTTACTGAGCTAAAATGTTTTCACCCAGGTACAAATTCAATTAAAGCTAGTTTCACTTTTACAACTAATCAGGCCAACCTTAGTGAGTTATACGTTTCATGGATTTCACTATTCTAAGACGCTTTCAACTCTTGCACACTGTACACACAACAAAGCCTTGAGCTCAGGATGGAGCTTAAAGAATAACCCAGGTAAACATCTTAGAACAAGGACCACAGCTGCAAAGCATAAGCAGATCAGAGAAAATACACTCGGGGTAATTTATAACATGAGAAAGGATGCTGTACTATGGATATAACCTTACAGTGGCTCAACAAGATGCACTCCGAGAAACTTCTCAAAGCTGTAGCAAACTTGAATGACCTAGACCAATCCACAGGAACAGAATATTAGACAGCATTAGTCTATCAAAGAAGCAGAACCACCAAACATGCCCTACAGATAGAAACAGCAAGAATCCAAGGGCTCTTCCTAATTTGCACTAAACCGGTTAAACGAGAATTCAAAAGTATGGTAACAAAGAACTATCTATCTTTTAAACACTGACTGCTATAAACACTAGAGCCTGTCGCCAAATCCATTAATTCATTTGCACTGCTTTGTTTAGTTTTAGCTTGTTGAACCCTTTTTGGCAATATGGGGCCTTTGGTTGGCTGTGTATGGACTTTTAGATAGAATTAATAGTTAAGGATTTCTAGATGATGATCTTTTCAGACACCTTTTGATTGTGTGAATTTCTGGATAAACAATTATGTTTAATTGACATACATTGTTTAGAGCTATTATTTATGTATTATTTGGGTACTAATTTTAAGTCAGGAATTAAGATCAAGCAAGAGATCAAATCTTGGTCTGTTCTGATGAGAAGTTTTCAATGGTGGCTTGACTCGGAGGGCCTACGTATAGGACTAGGCAACAAGCACACACAGGGCGAGTTACTGAAATGGACGCCTAATTCAATGCAGTCAAGAGATAAGACATGCCATACCAGGGGCCGTATTATGCATTTTCATTTTTGCACCGGGCTACCTAGTAAAAGGTGCGACTGGTGCAAACAATGAAAGTGCGGCCTATTACTGTGAATGCGCTGACCTGGGGCCAGCGCATTCATGTGAAAACACGGAGAGGCTGCTTCCAGCTGCTCTGTGTTTTCACAGTGAAGGCGGCACCCGCCTGCACTTTTACAGGGGATTACAGATCCCCTTGCAGGCGGGTGCAGTCAGTGACTGCACAAGGGGATGTCTGGGGGTTCCCAGGACCCTCTTTCCCCCCTGAAGAGGGCTGCTATCAGGGGGCGCACTCAGTGTGCCACCTTTTAGGTGGCGCACTGTGAGTGTGCCTTCTGAGAGCGTCTTTGACTCTGCGGGGGTAATACGGCGTGTGCGCAGAGGCAAAGGAATTCCCTCATCTGCATAGGGCACGCCCCCATGCAAACGAGAGAACAGCCCCTGAAGGTAGCGCTGGCGCTTTAAGCGCTATCGGTATCCGTATTGCTGAAGGTGACGCACAAGCGTCTGCGCCCCTTCTGTAATACCAAAGAGCCCTGGGGGTGCGCAAAGAGGGTGCAAACGCCCGTTGCACCCCCGCGGCACTAACTGTAATACGGCCCCAGGAGTAAAGCTTCAGGGAAAAATACACATTGTGAGATCGAAGCCCAGTAGAAAGTAAAAGATATAGATTACTCATATGGCATTAAAGATAAATTTGTTGAACTTGCCTCATAACATGGCTAGGCGTTGTTCAAATAAAAACGCTTCATAAAAGTTATGCCTCTAGATATTTTTCAAGCTTTTTGCAAATAGATGGCATGCTAAAGTCACTGAATAAAAAAACGTTTTTTGGTTGTGTGGCCAAAAAAACGTTGATATATCGATCAGGAAGAGCAGAAGTCTTGTACATAGTTCAAAGTGCCTCAAAAACCTCGCCCAGACATAAGTCAGCAAAGAGGACCATTTGAACTCATGGGGCAAGAGCAAAGGAAAAACTAGGACACTTTTGAGGCGCTGCCTTGCATCAAGTTAAGATTTTAGCTGGGGTTAGATAGAATCAAATAAAGCATGATAACGTTGGATACTTAAATATGGGGAGGTATATTTCATATGCATGGTTTTAATAAAGTCAGAATATGAACATCAATATTCAGAATCGTCAAAGAAGACCACTTTGTTGCCGATGTTGTTAGACTGTCAAGACCACCATTCAACAATCCGATATAAAGCATTTAGCAGGAGGAAATATCTGAAGCCAATAAACCGTTACAGAGAAGGAAAATCCTTAAAAAATGGGCGTTACTGCCAAGTGACAGAAATAGTCTGTGATTTTCTTTAAGGCGGCCAACCATATTGTTTTTTTTCTTAAAGAGTTGAGAGTAGTATTTGTAAAAAATAAATAAAAAATTCTCTCAAATTACTATTAAGTGAAAGTTTGCCATTTAGATTGCAAAAATAGCATGCATGTCAGGATTGTCCCATTGTTTAGCTGTGAAGATCAGTGCAGGCATTTTAAGAAATTTTCTGATCTCAGGCCAAACCAGAATGAACGTAGCTAAGGTCTTGAGTTTAATCTTCTTGAAATACTTTGATTTGTTACATTTTGACAGTGTCCCTCAGGAGTAATTGCATAAAGGATGCATACAAAAGAGCTTTGCTGAATTGAGTGTACAGCCAATTGCGTTAGCTGACTGCCTAGGGCAACCCAATATAACACCATGTAATTGGGGAGTGCCCAACCTCCTCTTTCCAATGGCAGCTGAAAAGATTTGTAGGCTTGTCTCAGTTGCTTATGGTTCCAAGAACTCACATGACAGCATAATGTAGTTTCTTTTAGAAAGGGGCTGGGCGCACTAGGGGAGTGAACTAAATAGATCTAAGAATTTAGGTAAGATAACCATCTTAATTAGGTTCATGCATTCCACAAGATAAATCAGAAGGCTTGTCTATGACTGTAGTTGATTGAGTCAGCATGTCTTCAGAGTTCCATTAAAAACGAACTTATAAACTGCAAGCAACAAACCCTCCAAGATAGCGTGCAATTGTGACCCATTCTATGGTCGTGTGACAGCATACCCAATCTTCACAGAATATTAGAGTATATTTAACTTGCATCTCGACAGAGTGCAGATTTTTAATGCAAGCTGGTTTCTCATATCTAAGGATTTGTCAAGTAGCAGTATATACATTGGTCTGCATGCATAAGCAGTAGTTCAGATCAATAACCCCAGGACAAACTATCAAAGGTTTTTAGTTGCTCAGCTGGATCACAACAGCTCAATATAGAACATAGAAAGAGATGGCAGGGGGCAGTGCCAAGTTCACTGCTGGACAGAGGGTACTACTGATATGATGCTGTTCATACACTTAATGCCTAGAGATTTGCGTGTAACAGCAGAAAAACTTAAACTGACAATCGATGGCCCAGTGTGATACCACCTGCCACATAAACTGCCTAGAGACCAGAAGGAGTGTTAAGTAAGATCATGGCAGTAGGTTCCTGAAGAGTGTTGGCCTGATCAACAAGGCTCAAGGCAAGATTTCCTACAGAAGGCTGTATTTCTACTGGGAACAAATCCCTGTTTTCAAGAAGAGGTGACACACTAGGACTCCAGCTAGACATTTTGCTATGATTTTTTGAAATATGGGAGTAAGCTTACGTGCTTCACGAGAGCACGCCGACGTTGGCGTGCGACTCCCTCCTCGATGTGGAAACAAAAAGAATTGAGTACTCCAGAAGAGACATACCGTTCCCAGAGTTCGGATAATCAACATGTTGCAGTCATGCCACTCTTGAAGGATGTGGCCAACTACAGGAACCAATTTAATATCTATACAAGAAAGGGCATCTAAATAGATCTGTCCCTGCTTCCTTTGCTACACAAAAGAACGCAAGGAGGTGCTTTATTTTCAGCACATGCGACAAACACATAAGAAAGATAGACTAACCCATATTGTCTCACCAGAATTTATAATTTACACTATGTGGGCCTGATGAAGATGGTCCTCTATTTTTGATACCACTGAAGTATACGTCGACTGTATGTTGGAAAACTTCAGCTCACAACAAAAAATATCTCTGGATTTAAATCTAAGATGTATGTGAGATATGAATATGAGATTGTAGTGTGAATGTGCTTGTGAGAGGTATGAAGTAGAGAAAGAGTGTGTATATGGGGCAATATATGGTAACAATTGGTGATGTAAAATGTGTAAATTTTATTGTATAATACATTGTGTTTTGTTATGTATAGTTAAGTATATATTTTTGACAAAATTGTAAACTATGTATTGATATTAAGGGTGGGCGTAGTTCGCGGAGTTGCGCTACGCGAAGCGGTAAAACAACTCCGGCGCGCTACTTGAGCAGCGTAGTGCGATAGGAAAATGCTATTCGCTGTGATTGCACAGTGCCGGATGCTTGTCCGCACTGGCAATCATTGCAAACGGCATCATGCACAGTGCAAGAGGTCGTTTTCTGCCGCTCGAGTAGATTTTTACTCGAGCAGCAGCTTTCTCAACGCGAACGGGCAGTTTCTCATCGCGAGCGGTCGCGAGCATACGCGACCACTCGCAATGAGAAAACTGACCCCCCCGCGTTGAGAAATCTCGTTGGGAGGTTTATTTTCCACGCTCGCCAACTTGATGTTGCCGATCGCGAACGAGGAAAAATCTCGCCGGGATGTTGATTTTGCTCGCTCGCGGTCGCCAACTTGACGTTGAGGAACGCGAGCGAGCAAGAATGCGATTTTCTCTGCACTCCGCGAGATCCGCGTAACGCGGAGTGCAGAAAACTCCGCAAACTCCACGAGCAGAGCGTAGTTCACCGCCCAGGGTTAATTGATGTTTGCTTGGATAAAACAAATGAGTTTGGAAAATAATTCTAGGTAAAAATGATTATAAATTGTAATAAAACATACAAATTCTATATAAACTCTATTGTATATGGCATTAGTTGGGGGTCGAGACGTCAAGAGAATCAGTCTTGAAGATATACAGGTCAAGTGGGAATCTTTGTACAATTTTCATGATGCTGTTCATGCACTTAATGCCTAGAGATTTGCATGTACCAGCAGAAAAACTTAAACTGGCAATGAATGGCCCAGTGTAATACCATCTGCCACATAAACTGCCATGAGACATTGAGACCAGATGGAGTGTTGAGTAAGATCACAGCAGTAGGTTCCTGAAGAGTGTTGGCCTGATCAACAAGGCTCACGGCAAGATTTCATATGGAAAGTTGCATCTCTACTGTGAATAAATCCCGGTTTTCAATAAGAGGTGACACACTAGGACTACAGCTAGACATTTCGCTATGATTTTTGGAAATATTTCTGAATCTGCCTTAGAAATAGATAGGAACGATTTTCAGCCCAATGGTGACCTATGCTTCTTTGTACTAAGTAACAAGGAAAATGCTACAGTGCAGGCATCGTCCGCAAACAAAGCTTCTCAAGAAGACAGCTCTGGTGGTAGCATATGCGTACAGCTCCCTGTTTTCGTTTGTCACTTATTTTTACAGATAAATACAGACAGGAAAATAAATGGTTTTCTGTGTATTTATTTTTAAATGTGGATAAAAACGGAAATTAGGTTGTTTTTTACAGTGACTCAAACTGCGATCATTAAGGACGGCCAGGCGAACTGCTGTGTGGATTGAAGGATAAGGGCGTTAAAAAAATCGAAAGCCATTTCAATAATGACGACTATGCAGCAGCAGATATGCACAAAGTTGATCCTAAAATGTGCACGTTTTCATATCGAAAGCCATTTCAATAATGACGACTATGCAGCAGCAGATATGCACAAAGTTGATCCTAAAATGTGCACGTTTTCATATAAGTGTATTGATTTATCATCTGTATATACTGGTTAAACAAAACGTGGAAACCTACTAGTTTCATCTTCCAAAATAAATATAAAAATTAGCAAAAAATAAATATGGATACATACAGACAAACGTCAAAAAATAAATACCAGAAAACAGGGAGCCCTACATGTACATGACGAATAATCAAGTCAAGGCAGCGAATTAAATGCGGACTCTAAATTATCCATCTAAGAGTGATAAGGGTTTTAGAGATCAATACGGCCTGATTCCTAGGCAAAGGCTTTGTCTTTTAATTTAATGCTGCCAAGAAGCACCAAGAGAAGCATAAAGGCGTAAATACATGCAGAGTGGAGGTGAGGGTAGCAGCCACCCTCAACACATCCAAACACCAAGCCCGGTTCAATGTGAAGCCTTTAGTTGAAGCGTGGTTCCACAGGGAGGACTGATGAGAAAAAAATATGAGAGAGGGAAGCTCAGGAGGAACTTAAGGAGGTTTTTCAAAGAAGCAGTGGTGAATATATGGAACACTTCCTGCAGGGTTGGGTCCCGAATACATCAAGCTATTAACCCTTTGGGTGCTCATGACGGAATGGTTCCGTCGTGAGCACCAGTGCTCCTGTGCTCCTGATGGAACCATTCCGTCATGAGTACAGGCGCAGAAAATCCCTCTGCTGCAGACAGCAGTGGGATTTCCCTTTTTTTTTTTTTGCCTCGGGAGGCGGGGAAGAGGTTCCCCAACTTCCCTAGGCCGGTTTGTGGTTTTCCTTGCAATGACGAACACACACATGGCGCTCTGTCGTCATTACAATGAAAACGAAACTCACAGTTTCGGTGCTTGTGGGGCTATCTCATTTCCCGAGCACCGAAACACATTGGAGCGGTATCGTTGGAAAGGAAAGAATCTCCCCTTTCCAATGGTACCCTTCCCTAGTCGATCCCTGCTTGGGGATCACCCGAGGAGGGCGATCCCCAAGCAGGGGTCCACCCACTAGCACCAGGGAGGGGGGGAGCGGCCCCTTGGGTTAGGCCTTTGCTCCCCCCATAGATTTTTGCCACAGACAGTTTTTCTGCCCCTCCTGGCGAGCAGATTGGGGCATTAGCCCCCAATATGCCCCCCGGGGGGGGCAGAAAGCACCCTAGACGCCAGGGATTTTTTTTTATAGGCCAGGGGTGGGGGCTGCCCGGAATGGGCATCCCAATGCCCACACGCTACCCCCCCAAAGAAGGCAAAAGACTTTCTGCCCCCCCAGGACACAGATGGGTGCAATAGCCCCTGATCTGCCCCCCCGGCGGGGGTGTGGGGCAGAAAGCCCACTAGGCACCAGGGTTTTTTATTTTATATGCATAGGGGTGGGGGCTGCCCAGAATGGGCATGCCAATGCCTCCATCCAAACAAAATGGTACAGTCTTTCTGTCCCCCCTGGGAGGCAGATGGGGCAATAGCCCCTTGAAAGCCCACTAGGCACCACCTCCCCCAAAAAAATGCCCCAGTCTTTCTGCCCCACCCCAGGAAGCAGATGGGGGCAGTAGCCCCTGATCTGCCCCCCTGGGGGGGGGGGGGGAGGCAGAAAGCCCACAAGGCACCAGGGATCTTTTTTTATATATGTAGGGGTGGAAGCTGCCCAGAATGGGCATGCCAATGCCCCCACCCCCTCCCGCCACAGTCTTTCTGCCCCCCTCCCTCCCGCGTAAGGCAGATAGGGGAAAAAGTCCCTTATCTGCCTCCCGGGGGGAGGGGGGTGGGGGACAGAAAGCCCAATAGGCATCAGGGAATATTTTGTTTTTAAATTCAGGGGTGCGGGCTGCCCAGAATGGGCACGCCAATGCCCCCCACCACCCCCCAAAAAATGTCACAGTCTTTCTGCCCCCCAGGAGACAGATGGGGGCAGTAGCCCCTGATCTGCCCACCCCCAGTGGGCGGCAGAGAGCCCACTAGGCGCCAGCAATTACGATGGCTTTTTTTATGCGTGGGGGCTGCCCAGAATGGGCATACCAATGCCCCCACCCCCCAAACAAATAGCCACAGTCTTTCTGTCCCCCTTGGGAGCATATCAGGGCAGACCCCCCCCCCCCGACCCCCCCAGGGCGGCAGAAAGCCCACTAGGCCCTAGCGCAGCCGGCACATAGGGAAACCTAGCAAACCTGCACATTTTTGAAAAGTAGACACCATGGGGAATCCAGGATGGGGTGACTTGTCTGGCTCTCACCAGGTTCTGTTACCCACAATCCCTTGCAAACCTAAAAAATTGGCAAAAAAAACACATTTTCCTCACATTTCTGTGATGGAAAGTTCTGGAATCTGTGTGGATCCACAAAGTTCCACCCACCCCGCATTCCCCAAAATCTTCAGAGAAAAATGGTACCTCACTTGTGTGGGTAGGCCTAGTGCCCGCACCAGAAAACGGCCCAAAACGCAACGTCGACACCACATTTTTACGGTGAAAACGGACCCTTGTTTTGCACAGTGCCTAGCTGTAGATTTTGAACCCTAGCTCTGCCGGCACCAAGGGAAACCTAGCAAACCTATACATTTTTGAAAACGCTAGGTGGTAGGACATTTGTGCAGGCACAGTGATCCCACACAAAAATGTGTGGTAAAAGTGATTTTTATAGCTAAATTTGAGGTTTGCAGGGGATTCTGGGTAAGAAACCGTTGGGAGATCCACGCAAGCCATACCTCGCTGGACTCTCCAGGGTGTCTAGTTTTCAGAAATGTGTGGGTTTGGTAGGTTTCCTTAGATGGCCGCGAGTCCGGGGCCAAAAAACCAGGTGCCGCCCCTGCAAAACCAGGTAGTTTTATGATAGGGAATTTTGAGGTCTCCACAGTACGATTTGGGCCATTTCCAGTTGCAGCCACTATGCCTACCCACACAAGTGAGGTACCATTTTTATCGGGAGACCGGGGGGGAACGCTAGGTGGTAGGAAATCTGTGTCAGCCCAGTGATCTCACAACATTCCCACACAGAAAAGTGAGGAAAATGTGATTTGTTTTAGCTAAATTTGAGGTTTGCAGGGGATTCCAGGTAGGGAAACGTTGGGGGATCCACGCAAGCCATACCTCCCTGGACTCCCCAGGGCGTCTACTTTTCAGAAATGTGTGGGTTTGGTAGGTTTTCCTAGATGGCCGCTGAGCCCGTGGCCAAAAACCCAGGTGCCCCCCCCTTGAAAAACCAGGTCGTTTTGTGATAGGTGATTTTGATGTCTCCACAGTACGTTTTGGACCCTTGCCTGTCGCAGGCACTAGTTACAAGGAGAGGGTAAACCCAAATAAGCCACTGGGAACTGGGTATGAGACAGTACAGTAAAGTATTGGTCCCAGTAGAACAATTCTTAACAAAGCACACAATTGAAAACACAGTAAACATAAATACACTAATATGTTGTAAATGTGGAGTCCAATGTTATTTAATCACATTGGACATAGCAAATGCTTATAAGTCATCGAATAAAACAAAGGATATGCCAAAACAAGTGCCCCACGTAGGGGGGAAAAAAGGACCAAAGAGGGAGAGGTATTGTGCATCAAGTGAGGGTTGGAAAAGTGTATAGGAAAGAAAGTGACATTATCCTCATCAGAATTATTTACAATGAAGAACGGCTTATCTTTAAGGCTCACAGTTAAAAAGATAGAAAATGCATAGCCATGATTGAAAGTACACTATCACAGTGAGAAATCACTGTTGATCAAACTGGCATATGACAGTTACGAAGTCGACGTTTCGACCCCCGAAGAAATGTAGGTTGCTTAATCCCTTACGGCGGGGTCTTCCTCAAGACTGAGAAGAAGGGGGGCACCTAGAAAATTAACACAAGAGGTCTTAGTTCATTGGTACTGAACAAAATTGTTACAAATACAGGTGGGTTGGGATGAAGCTAAATTTACCATGAGCCACCCTGGACTGTAGGTGGTACCGTAGTCGTTGGGCCTGTAGGCTCCAAAAGGCGGCGAGCGGATAGATGGCACCTGAAAAATAGGGTGAGGGCCATCAGATTACATCCCACGAACTAGAATTAAATTATAATCAATAGAGCTACCCAGCGCAATAAATCGGACTTACTTGAATTAAATTAATAGGGAATCTGTCCCTTTAGATAGGCCTTTAAACTAGAACGGTAGTTAAATTAACTTGGACTGTAAAGTTCCATGAATCGTTGTAGATGAATCTAAAAGAAATGAAGAGAAAAGAAGGGAGGACCCCATGTCAACCACCACTGAGTTAACTGAGAAAAAACACTCGCAGAAATGCCCGTCGGCAGAACAAACAAACAATGTTTACCTATGTTGTTTGTACTGGGTCGCGACACTTGAAAAGCCCGCCTGGTGCTTCCAGTCTAAAGAGAAATAAAAGAGAGAAAGCTGCTCTTAGCCACATGTGAGTGGTCAGCCGGAAAATCTGAGTATCTGCTTGAAAAAAGTGGATTATGCGCTCTATATCAAACCGTGATCTCAGCTTACTTCTAGTGTTCAAAGTGCATCCGTCTTGCGAAAGGGAACCGGAGCACTGCCACGTCTGCTGTTTTAAAGCAGGGGCTCTTCTCCCTCGTGCACGAGCGGGCCGCGTCACGACAGACGCTCGATGCTTGTCAGATTTGACAAGTCATCGCGGCTTCACCATGGAAGAAAGACTTCATGGGACGAAGTTAAAAATTAAAAATGAATATTCAAAAAAGGGGGAGGGTGAAACGAGATTTAAAGATGGGAACAGTGTAAATGTTATTCAAAAGGATGGGTACCTGACGCATAGGAGGAAAAATCCGCACTGTATGCAAAAACGTGAAACCGACTATTCGGGGTATAATTGTCAGGAGGCCTAACGCGCACAATTCAGAAGAAAGATGTGCGCCCACTCCCTAAAAAAGTTGGATGGTAATAATAGATCACATACAATGCCATGCTTGGCTGATACATTATCTTGAATGTTGTACATAAAAAACACAATCCAATGCAGTGTTACCAGAGGCGGTAGCATATTCATATCGTATATACATAGCAGAGATCCTATAAAAAACCCTTTTGATACCATGTTCCAATTAAAAGATGGGACATACAACTTGCTTGTTGTGCATATTAAATTGATGCTCTTATATATGATAGTCTAAGTACTATCACTGCATTGAAAATGATGCTCTGTAACTAAGTAGAGCATCTGTGCATTACTGGCAGCTGTTATACGCCCACTCCCTCAAAAAGTGGATGATAGCAATAAATCAAATACAATGTCATGCTTGGCTGATACATTATCTTGAATGTTGTATATAAAAACACAATCCAATGCAGTCTTACCAGAGGCGGTAGCATATTCATATCGTATATACTTAGCAGACATCCTATAAAAAACCCTTTTGATACAATGTTCCAATTAAAAGATGGGACATACAACTTGCTTGTTGTGCATATTAAATTGATGCTCTTATATATGATAGTCTAAGTACTACCAGTGCATTGAAAATGATGCTCTGTAACTAAGTAGAGCACCTGTGCATTACTGGCAGCTGTTATACGCCCACTCCCTCAAAAAGGTGGATGATAGTAATAGATCACATACAATGTCATGCTTGGCTGATACATTAGTTTGAATGTTGTACATAAAAAACAATTCCGTGCAGTGTTACCAGGGGCTGTAGTAAATTCATATCGTATATACATAGCAGGCATCATATAAAAACCTTTTGATCCCATGTTCCAATTGAAAGATGGGGCATTTAACTTGGTTGTCGTGCATATTAGATGGATTCTGTTATGTATGATAGTATAAGTACTGACAGTGCATTGGGAATGATGTTCTATTACTAGGCAGTGCACCTGTGCATTACTGGCAGCTACTTAGCATAAGGCTTAAGATGTTTACAGCAGGCAAATTAAAATGGAGGTCTGATGTGTGCCACAGCTATTCCAGAGTGTGCAGATGTATTATTCTGATACTAAGCACGACAGCTGCGCATGGCTGGCGTCCAATTCGTTGAGGCCATTATGTATAGAGTCCAAACGGTACATCCATTTGCATTCTCTAACATTAAGAATGGTTTCCATATTGCCCCCTCCTGGGTCCAAGGGTAGCCCTCTCCAAGACCACCCACTTGAGATCGTCTGGTCCATGTTTAGCATCTCTAAAGTGCTCCACCAGGGGCGCACCTTGTACTCCGCATCGTATTCGGCTGCAATATGCGGGCTTTTACTTTCTGCTGTGTTTGGCCGACGCACAAGTTACTAACTTGTACAACGATATATCTGTAAGAGACAGTAGTTAGTGACAGATTCCTTACCTTAGAATATCCCCAGGCGTCAGGCTGGATCCGGAAAGTTTTGCGTAGCTGTACCCCGGCTCGTCGGTAGGCGGCGTCGTGCGGCTCCGCGTCCGTCGTCGGCGCCGAGATCGCCGGGATGACGTCGCGGCCAGTACTTAGACGCCGCCCATGCGCGCTGACCTCAGTACTGTACACGACTTTCCGCGCCAGGAACGCAGAGCCATGCAAGAAGCTGACATTGGTGTCTGAAAAAATACTAGGGCCCTGAAAGGGATGTCCTTAACCCTAGAAATCAGTTCGCAGAACGGGGAGGATGGGTGGGGCGGTAAGGAATCTGTCACTAACTACTGTCTCTTACAGATATATCGTTACACAAGTTAGTAACTTGTGCATTTGAAAGAGACACGTTAGTGACAGATTCCTTACCTTAGAATAGATACCCCAGCAATACCAACCCCGGTGGTGGGTCTGCGAACAAAGATCAGACGAGGAAGTCTCTCCTGACTTGGCTGTCAAGGCAGTAATGCTTGGTAAACGTGTGCAGCGAGGCCCACGTAGCTGCCTGACATATATCCTGTAGCGGAACACCGCGGCCTAAAGCCGTGGTAGCAGCCGTCGCCCTGGTAGAATGGGCACGTAGCCCAACAGGGGGCTCCTTCTTAGCCAAAGAATAGCAGGCTTTGATACACAAGATTACCCAGCGGGAGATGGTCCTCTTGTGTACCGCCCAACCTTTTTGGTGCCCACGTAGCCAACAAAGAGCTGGTCATCCACCCGGAACTGTTGTGTGCGGTTGAGGTAAAAGGAAAGCGCACGTTTTGGGTTCAGACGGTGGAGCCTCTCTTCCTCTCTGGAAGGATGCAGAGGTGGAAAGAAGGTGGGCAAGGTGATGGTCTGCCCGATGTGGAAGGCAGTAACCACCTTCGGCAAGAAGGACGGACGCGTCCTAAGGACAACCTTGTCTGGATCCTCAGACAGAAAGGGAGGCTTGCAAGACAGAGCCTGGAGCTCACTCGCCCGCCGAGCGGAGGTGATAGCCACCAGAAAGGCAGTCTTCAGAGTAAGAAGACGAAGAGGACAGTTATGGAGAGGCTCAAAGGGAGCGCACATAAGAAAGGTGAGCACCAAGTTCAAGTCCCACTGGGGCATCACAAACGGAACAGGAGGGAAAAGGTGTCTGATGCCTTTAAGAAACCTGTTAACTACAGGGGACTTGAAGAGCGAGGGCTGATCAGTTAGTCTGAGAAAGGCAGAAATAGCACAAAGATAGCCCTTGATGGTACCCAGGGCAGAGCCCTGTTCGGCCAATGAAAGAAGGAACCGAAGAACCTCAGAAAGAGGGGCAGAAAGGGGATCCACAGCATTTGCTGTGCACCATGCCACAAACTTGTTCCACCTGCAGGCGTATACCACCTTAGTGGAGGGACGCCTGGCTGCCAGAATTACATCACAAACTTTGGGAGGCAATTCGAAAGGAATCAACTGCCGCCGTTCAATCTCCATGCAAGGAGGTGGAGATTGGACAGGTTCGGGTGGAGGACCGTCCCCTGCTGCTGCGACAGAAGATCCTCCCGAAGAGGCAGACGGATCGGGGAATCGACGCTCATACTGAGTAGCTCGGGATACCAAACTCTTCGAGCCCAGTCCGGAGCCACAAGGATGACTTGGGCCCGGTCGCGCCGAATCTTCTTCAACACTCTGGGTAGAAGTGGTATAGGCGGAAAGGCGTACAACAGACCGCAACTCCACTCGCGACGAAAAGCGTTGCCTAGCGAGTGCCGCCTTGGAAATTCCAACGCGCAGAACTGCTGACATTGCGCGTTCTCTTCGGTGGCGAATAGATCTAACCAAGGCTCTCCCCATTGAAGAAAGAGTCCTTGCGCCACCTCCAAGTGAAGTTGCCATTCGTGATCGATCATGCATCTGCGGCTGAGTTCGTCCGCCCTGGCGTTCAGAGAACCTGCCAGGTGTTGAACCACCAGAGACATGCCCTGATGTTCCAGCCATGTCCAGAGATGCAGAGCCTCCTGACATAGGGTCCACGACCCCACCCCGCCTTGTTTGTTGCAGTACCACATGGCGGTGGTGTTGTCGGTGAACACCTGCACCACCTTCCCCTTGACAGAGGGAAGGAATGCCTTCAGTGCAAGTCGGATCGCCCGGAGCTCCAGAAGGTTGATATGGAGCCGGGACTCCGCCGGAGACCAGAGGCCTCTGATCTCCGCCTCTCCCATGTGACCGCCCCATCCCAGAAGGGACGCATCCGTCACAACTGTGTGCTCTGGCTGGGGAAGGGAGAGGGATCTGCCCGTGACCCATTGCCGGTTCGAGAGCCACCACTGCAACTGTCGTGCAGTTCCCTCCGAGATCTGGACGTAATCTGACAGGTTCCCCTGATGCTGCGCCCACTGGAACTTCAGGTCCCACTGCAGAGCCCGCATATGCCATCTGGCATGATCGACCAGCAGGATGCAGGAGGCCATGAGGCCCAGCAGCCTCAGGGTCATCTGTACCGAAACCCAGGATAGAGGCTGAAAGATCGGAATCATAGCCTGAATATCCTGGACTCGCCGTTCGGGAGGATAGGCCCGAAACTGCGTTGTGTCCAGAACCGCTCCGATGAAAAGGAGCTGAGGAGAAGGAATCAAGTGCGACTTCGGCACGTTGATGGAGAACCCCAGCGAGTGCAGGAGTTCGGCCGTAGTCTGGAGGTGGGAGACGACTGCCTGGGACGAGCCCGCCTTCAGCAACCAGTCGTCGAGGTAGGGGAAGACTGGAACCCCTGCCCGGCGCAGATGAGCTGCGACCACCGTCATCACTTTCGTGAACACCCGTGGGGCGCTGGTAAGGCCAAAGGGGAGCACGATGAACTGAAAATGCTCGTGGCCTACCGTGAACCGCAGGTAACGCCGGTGGGCCGGCAGGACGGGGATGTGAAAATATGCGTCCTGCAAGTCCAATGCTACCATCCAGTCTCCAGGGTCGAGGGCAGTCAAGACCTGAGCTAGGGTGAGCATCTTGAACTTCTCCTTCCGGAGGAAGCGATTGACGTTCTGGAGGTCCAAGATAGGACGCATGTCCTCCTTGTCCTTTTTGGGCACCAGAAAGTAGTGGGAATAACAACCACGCCCTACTTCTGGGGTCGGAACGCGCTCGATGGCCCCCTTGACCAAGAGGGCCGCAACTTCCTGCTGAAGAAGCACCAAGTGATCCCCGACATGCGGTGGAATTGAGGTGGCATGGCTGGGGGGGAAGTCTCGAAGGGGAGGGAGTAGCCCCTTCGGACAATGTCCAAGACCCACCTGTCCGATGTTATGGTACGCCAGTGGGGAAGGTGATGGCGGACCCTGCCCCCCACTGGCGTGCTGTGGACCTGAAAGGATGGACTCGGAGGTCTTGGAGGCCGCGGACAGGGCGGAAGTGGTGGCCTGACCCGCTCGCTGGTTACCCGATCCGCCTCAGCGGGAGCCACGTCCTCTGCCGCGGGAAGACGTTTGCTGCGCGGGCCGGTGGCTGGGCAGCGGACGTGACTGGGCGCCCCTTCCGTGGCCACGAAAGGGGCGAAAAGCAGATGGAGGCGGAGGGCGCACAGCAGAAAGGCCCAGGGACTTGGCCGTAGCCCGTGAGTCCTTAAAGCGATCCAGCGCGTGGTGTGCTTAGTTGCCGAAAAGGCCGACACCATCAAAGGGCATGTCCATAAGTGTGTTTTGGACATCGCCCGAGAAACCAGTGGTCCTCAGCCAGGCGTGACGGCGCAGCGCCACTGTCGTCGCAAGCGATCTGCCTAGCGAGTCGGCGGTATCAAGGCCACATCGGATTGTATTCTTCGCCGCATCTCTTCCTTCCGCAATGGCGCAGGAAAGCAGTGTCTGGGCCTCCTCAGGACACTGGGGCAGGACCTGCGCCACCGAATTCCACAAGGAGTGGGAATATCGGCCCAAAAGGCAAGTGGTGTTGACAGACCTCAAGCCAGCACTGGTGGAAGAAAAAACCTTCTTCCCAAATTGATCCAGTTTTTTGGATTCCCTATCCGGGGGAGCGGTAGGGAAGGCGCTTTGAGAGGCGGAGGCTTGGACAACCAAGCTCTCAGGGGTGGGGTGTTGGGAAAGGAACAGGGGGTCGCCTGGAGCAGGGCGATGGCGTCGGGCTACGTTCCTATCCACAGGAGCCCCTGTGGTGGGACTGGACCAGGTGCCCAGAAGAACGTCTGAAAGTGCATCGTTGAACGGCAGCAGTGGCTCCGAGGAGGTAGCCGCCGGCTGAAGCACTTCCGTCAGGATGTTAGTCCTGACAGCCACTGTAGGTAACTGGAGGCGCAGGGCCTCAGCTGCCCTACGCAACACCGTAGCAAAGTTTGCTCCCTCCTCCGTTGCCACGGAGACAGCATGCCAATGTCAGGAGAGGTGTCCAGACCACTGGCATCCCCAAGTTCCTCAGCCCAGTCCTGATCATCCTGACCCCTCCCAGTTCTCTTCGTCCTCCAAAACAGGGTCAATGTAAGGAGGAGGGACATGTGGGACCCAAGGTCTCATCGGCGCCGGAGTCGATCGACGTCGGTCCGACTCTGAGTCCGGAGAGAACCGGGGGACGACGCCGCCCGGAGCCTCGGGCGCCGCCGTGAACGGCACCAGTAAAGTCGGCGCCCGTGGAGGTGTCGTCAGGTCAACGGGCGTCGACGGGGTTCGTGGCCGCACCGGAGCCGAGGCCGGGGCTGGTGTTGCTGGCAGCGCCGAGGCCGGAGTCGCCGGCGGAAGCGATGGGGCGGCCTTTGCCCCAGACCTGGCGATTATTTTCATGGATCATTTTGAAAATTCATTTATCTTCAGCGACAACAATCCCTACAACAACAAGGTGACTTTGTGGAGGAGGTACATAGATGATATTCTCATGATCTGGACTGGCGATTCAGTGTAGTTGGGTCTTTTCCATACATGGCTGAATCAGAGGAGTGAGGACATACAGTTTACCATACATTTTGACCCCAGAGAAATTGATTTCCTCGATATCACTATCAGAAATGAGAACAACATACTGTACACCACACTATACCGGAAGCCAGCGGAACGCAACTCATTACTTCGTTAGAACAGCCATCACCCAAGAGGTCTAAGAGACAATTTGCCATTCGGGCAGTTCCTGCGCATCCGTCGGAACTGCTCTAGGAAGGAAGACTTCATGTCAGAATCGGAGGAGCTGAGTGATCGACTTCTACAAAGAGGATATCCGAAGAGACTGGTGAAGAGAGCACGCAAGAGGGCTTGGTTCAGCCCCAGGGAAACGTTGTTGACACCAAGAGAAAGGGAATGAGAGTCTACAAAGAGGATAATTTGCATCACCACTTTTTCGACACAGAGTAACGCAATTAAGAAGGTGGTCAATAAGCACTGGGACCTCATATCAGACGACTTGGAACAACCAGACCTACCAATGCATTCCTTCAAGAAAGCCAAAAGTGTGAAAGACCATGTGGTACGCTCATTTCTGGACTTCCCGGAGGACCCATCCCTTCAGTCTCTATGGAGTTTACCACCCACACTAGGCCATTTCAAGTGTGGTCATTGTAAGGCCTGTAAAATTACGATTCAAACAAAACAGTTTGTCTATAAACAACACACGATTGATCTCAAATCCTTGACGAACTGCAATACCTCCAATGTCATCTATGGAATCATCTGCCCTTGTGACAAAATATACGTCGGCCAAACAGCAGAAAGTAAAAGCCCGCATATTGCAGCATTGCAGCCGAATACGATGCGGAGTACAAGGTGCGCCCCTGGTGGAGCACTTTAGAGATGCTAAACATGGACCAGACGATCTCAAGTGGGTGGTCTTGGAGACACCATTGGACCCAGGGGGGGGGGCAATATGGAAACCATTCTTAATGTTAGAGAATGCAAATGGATGTACCGTTTGGACTCTATACATAATGGCCTCAACTAATTGGATGCCAGCCATGCGCAGCTGTCGTGCTTAGTATCAGAATAATACATCTGCACACTCTGGAATAGCCGTGGCACACATCAGACCTCCATTTTAATTTGCCTGCTGTAAACATCTTAAGCCTTATGCTAAGTAGCTGCCAGTAATGCACAGGTGCACTGCCTAGTAATAGAACATCATTCCCAATGCACTGTCAGTACTTATACTATCATACATAACAGTATCAATCTATTATGCACGACAACCAAGTTATATGCCCCATCTTTCAATTGGAACATGGGATCAAAAGGTTTTTATATGATGCCTGCTATGTATATACAATATAAATTTGCTACCGCCCCTGGTAACAATGCACGGAATTGTTTTTTATATACAACATTCAAAATAATGTAACAGCCAAACATGACATTGTATGTGATCTATTACTATCATCCACCTTTTTGAGGGAGTGAGCGTATAACAGCTGCCAGTAATGCATAGGTGCTCTAACTAGTTACAGAGCATCATTTTCAATGCACTGATAGTACTTAGACTATCATATAAGAGCATCAATTTAATATGCACAACAAGCAAGTTGTATGTCCCATCTTTTAATTGGAACATGGGATCAAAAGGGTTTTTTATAGGATGCCTGCTATGTATATACGATATGAATATGCTACCGCCTCTGGTAAGACTGCATTGGATTGTGTTTTTTATGTACAACATTCAAGATAATGTATCAGCCAAGCATGACATTGTATGTGATCTATTATTACCATCCAACTTTTTTAGGGAGTGGGCGCACATCTTTGTTCTGAATTGTGAGCGTTAGGCCTCCTGACAATTATACCCCGAATACTCGGTTTCACGTTTTTGCATACAGCGCGGATTGTTCAGCCTATGCGTCAGGTACCCATCCTTTTGAATAACATTTACACTGTTCCCATCTTTAAATCTCGTTTCACCCTCCCCCTTTTTTGAATATTCATTTTTAATTTTTAACTTCGTCCCATGAAGTCTTTCTTCCATGGTGAAGCCGCGATGACTTGTCAAATCTGACAAGCATCGAGCGTCTGTCGTGACGCGGCCTGCTCGTGCACGAGGGAGAAGAGCCCCTGCTTTAAAACAGCAGACGTGGCACTGCTCCGGTTCCCTTTCGCGAGACGGATGCACTTTGAACACTAGAGGTAAGCTGAGATCACGCTTTGATTATAGAGGGCATAATCCCCTTTTTTCAAGCAGATACTCGGATTTTCCGGCTGACCACTCACATGTGGCTAAGAGCAGCTTTCTCTCTTTTATTTCTCTTTAGACTGGAAGCACCAGGCGGGCTTTTCAAGTGTCGCGACCCAGTACAAACAACATAGGTAAACATTTTTGTTTGTTCTGCCGACGGGCATTTCTACGAGTGTTTTTTCTCAGTTAACTTTGTGGTGGTTGACTTAGGGTCCTCCCTTCTTTTCTCTTCATTTCTTTTAGATTCATCTTCAACGATTCATGAAACTTTACAGTTCAAGTTAATTTAACTACCTTTCTGGTTTAATGGACGATCTAAAGGGACTGATTCCCTATTAATTTAATTCAAGTAAGTCCGATTTATTGCGCTGGGTAGCTCTATTGATTATAATTTAATTCTAGTTCGTGGGATGTAGTCTGATGGCCCTCACCCTATTTTTCAGGTGCCATCTATCCGCTCTCCGCCTTTTGGAGCCTATAGGCCCAACGACTACGGTACCACCTACAGTCAAGGGTGGCTCATGGTAAATTTAGCTTCATCCCAACCCACCTGTATTTGTAAAAATGTTGTTCAGTACCAATGAACTAAGACCTCTTGTGTTAATTTCCTAGGTGCCCCCCTCCCCTCTTCTTCTCAGTCCTGAGGAAGACCCCGCCGTAAGGGATTAAGCAACCTACATTTCTTCGGGGGTTGAAACGTCGACTTCGTAACTGTCAAATGCCAGTTTGATCAACAGTGATTTCTCACTGTGATAGTGTACTTTCAATCATGGCTATGCATTTTCTATCTTTTTAACTGTGAGCCTTAAAGATAAGTCGTTCTTCATTGTAAATAATTATGTGATGAGTATAATGTCACTATCTTTCCTATACACTTTTCCAACCCTCACTAGATGCACAATACCTCTCCCTCTTTGGTTCTTTTTTCCCCCCTACGTGGGGCACTTGTTTTGGCAAATCCTTTGATTTATTCGATGACTCATAAGCATTTGCTATGTTCAATGTGATTAAATAAGACTGGACTCAACATTGACAACGTATTAGTGTATTTATGCTTACTGTGTTTCAATTGTGTGATTTGCTAAGAATTGTTCTACTGGGACCATTTCTTTACTGTACTGTCTCATACCCAGGTCCCAGTGGCTTATTTGGGTTTACCCTCTCCTTGTAACTAGTGCCTGCGACAGGCAAGGCCCTAAACGTATTGTGGAGACATCATAATCACCTATCACAAAACGACCTGGTTTTGCAAGGGGGGGGCACCTGGGTTTTTGGCCCCGGGCTCAGCGGCCATCTAGGGAAACCTACCAATCCCACACATTTCTGAAAAGTAGACACCCTGGGGAGTCCAGGGAGGTATGGCTTGCGTGGATCCCCCAACGCTTCCCTACCTGGAATCCCCTGCAAACCTCAAATTTAGCTAAAACAAATCACATTTTCCTCACTTTTCTGTGTGGGAATGTTGTGAGATCACCGGGCTGACACAAATTTCCTACCACCTAGCATTCCCCCAGGTCTCCCGATAAAAATGGTACCTTACTTGTGTGGGTAGGCATAGTGGCTGCAACAGGAAATGGCCCAAATCGTACTGTGGAGACCTCAAAATTCCATATCATAAAACTACCTGGTTTTGCAGGGGCGGCACCTGGTTTTTTGGCCCCGGGCTCGCGGCCATCTAAGGAAACCTACCAAACCCACACATTCCTGAAAACTAGACACCCTGGAGAGTCCAGTGAGGTATGGCTTGCGTGGATTCCCCCAACGGTTTCTTACCCAGAATCCCCTGCAAACCTCAAATTTAGCTATAAAAATCACCTTTTCCACACATTTTTGTGTGGGATCACTGTGCCTGCACAAATGTCCTACCACCTAGCATTCCCCTTGATCTCCAGCTTAAAATGATACCTCACTTGTGTGGCTGTCCAATGCAGAATCCACTAAAAACTTATATTTTAAAAAATGTAGCGTTTAGAATTTGCGGTGCTATACCTTTAATCCCTATATTTTTGGCTCTTCCCAGTCACAGGCCTTTGGCCCACCCACACAAGTGAGGTATCATTTTACTCGGAAGAACAAGAGCAGCGCGGATTGTTCCGCCTATGCGTCAGGTACCCATCCTTTTGAATAACATTTACACTGTTCCCATCTTTAAATCTCATTTCACCCTCCCCCTTTTTTGAATATTCATTTTTAATTTTTAACTTCGTCCCATGAAGTCTTTCTTCCATGGTGAAGCTGCGATGACTTGTCAAATCTGACAAGCATCGAGCGTCTGTCGTGACGCGGCCCGCTCGTGCACGAGGGACAAGAGCCCCTGCTTTAAAACAGCAGACGTGGCAGTGCTCTGGTTCCCTTTCGCAAGACGGATGCTCTTTGAACACTAGAGGTAAGCCGAGATCACGCTTTGATTATAGAGCACGTAATGCCCTTTTTTCAAGCAGATACTCGGATTTTCCGGCTGATAACTCACATGTGGCTAAGAGCAGCTTTCTCCATTTTATTTCTCTTTAGACTGGAAGCACCAGGCGGGCTTTTCAAGTGTCGCTGCCCAGTACAAACAACATAGGTAAACATTTTTGTTTGTTCTGCCGACGGACATTTCTACGAGTGTTTTTTCTCAGTTAACTCAGTGGTGGTTGACTTAGGGTCCTCCCTTCTTTTCTCTTCATTTCTTTTAGATTCATCTACAACGATTCATGGAACTTTACAGTCCAAGTTAATTTAACTACCTTTCTGGTTTAATGGCCGATCTAAAGGGACAGATTCCCTATTAACTTAATTCAAGTAAGTCAGATTTATTGCGCTGGGTAGCTCTATTGATTATAATTTAATTCTAGTTCGTGGGATGTAATCTGGTGGCCCTCACTGTATTTTTCAGGTGCTATCTATCGGCTCTCCGCCTTTTGGAGCCTACAGGCCCAACGACTACGGTACCACCTACAGTCAAGGGTGGCTCATGGTAAATTTAGCTTCATCCAAACCCACCTGTATTTGTAAAAATGTTGTTCAGTACCAATGAACTAAGACCTCTTGTGTTGATTTCCTAGGTGCCCGCCTCCCCCCTTCTTCTCAGTCCTGAGGAAGACCCCGCTGTAAGGAATTAAGCAACCTACATTTCTTCGGGGGTCAAAACGTCAACTTCGTAACTGTCATTTGCCAGTTTGATCAACAGTGATTTCTCACTGTGATAGTGTACTTTCAATCATGGCTATGCATTTTCTATCTTTTTAACTGTGAGGCTTAAAGATAAGCCGTTCTTCATTGTAAATAATTTTGTGATGAGTATAATGTCACTATCTTTCCTTTACTCTTTTCCAACCCTCACTTGATGCGCAATACCTCTCCCTCTTTGGTTCTTTTTTCCCCCCTACGTGGGGCACTTGTTTTGGCATATCCTTTGATTTATTCGATGACTCATAAGCATTTGCTATGTTCAATGTGATTAAATAACATTGGACTCAACATTGACAACGTATTAGTGTATTTATGCTTACTGTGTTTCAATTGTGTGATTTGCTAAGAATTGTTCTACTGGGACCAATTCTTTACTGTACTGTCGCAGGCACTAGGCCTACCCACACAAGTGAGGTACCATTTTTCTCGGAAGACTTTGGGGAATGCGGGATGGGTGGAATTTTGTGGACCCACGCAGATTCCAGAAGTTTCCACCACAGAAATGTGAGGAAAATGTGTGTTTTTTTTTTTTTTTTTTACAAACTTTGAGGTTTGCAAGGGGTTCTGGGTAACAGAACCTGGTGAGAGCCAGACAAGTCACCCCATCCTGGATTCCCCTGGGTGTCTAGTTTTCAAAAGTGTATAGGTTTGCTAGGTTTCCCTGAGTGCCGGCAGAGCTACGGTTCAAAATCCACAGCTAGGCCCTTTGCAAAAAAAAGGGTCAGTTTTCACTGTAGAAATGTGGTGTGGCCATGTTGCATTTTGGGACGTTTCCTGTCACGGGCACTACACCTACCCACACAAGTTGGGTACCATTTTTATCGGGAGACTTAGGGGAACACAGAATTGTAGACCAACTGTTATTACCCATTGACTTTCAATATATTTCTGCCTTCCAAATGTAAGACAATGTGTAAAAAAGAATTCACCTTGAAAAATGTGCTATAATTCACATGCTAGTATGGGTACCCACAATTTCGGAGATGTGCAAATAGATACTGTTTCTAAACTCTATATTTTGTTCCCATTTCAGAAATACACAGGTGTCTTTCATACCGATTTTTCACTATTTATATTTTCCCAAATGAATTGCTATATACCGGTACACAATAAAAAAGCATTGCAAGACGCTGCTCAGTTATTGGCTCTGGGTTCCTCGGGTTCTTGGTGAACCTACAAGTCCTATATATCCCCACAACCAGAAGGGTCCAGCGGATGTAACGGTATATTGCTTTCAAAAATATGTCATACTTAGAAGAAGTTACAGGTGAAAAAATTGGCACAAATGGCTGTTTTTTTCCAACTCATTTTCAATTTTTCCTATTTTCAACTGTTAGTTTCTATAAGAAAACCTTGAAGGATCTCCACAAATGACCCCTTGCTGAATTCAGAATTTTGTCTACTTTTCAGAAATGTATAGCTTTCCAGGATCCATCATTGCTTTTATACCCATTTTTACCATTAACTGGAAGGAGGTTGAAAGCACAAAAAATAGCAAAAATAGGCTATGTCCCAGTAAAATGCCAAAACTGTGTAAAAATGTTTAGTTTTCTGACAAAAGTCTGTCGGTCCCTGAAAGCTGGGAAGATGGTGATTTCAGCACCACAAACCCTTTGTTGATACCATTTGCAGGGGAAAAAAACAGATGCTTTCATCTGCAGCCCTTTTTTCCCATTTTTCCAGAATACAAAACAAAATGTAACTGTATTTTGGCTAATTTTTGGGTTCCCTCCAGGGGAATCAACAAACCCTGGGTACTTTTAAAATCCCCATGATGTTGGAAAAAAAGGACGCAAATTTGGCGCGGATACCTTATGTGGTCAAAAAGTCACAGGGGCCTAAGCAAACTATCCCAAATAGCCAAAAAAAAGGCTTAGCACGGGGGGGGGGATGCCTAGCAGCGAAGGGGTTAAGCACCTGCACAAACATATGTAAACAAACAAAGGTTTTCGCAAGAACACGGAGACCAGGAAAGCGTCCCCCACTATGTTGCTGCTCTAAGTGCACTAATTGCTTCATGGTACTGGGAAAGCTGTGCTGTGGAGGCTAAAATGAACGATGAGCAGAAACAATGTAAACGTGTGAAAGTACAGCAGAGGCTTGGGCTGTGATGTAACCCTAGCCCGCAGCAAGCTTTAACAGGCGAATGTGCACAATTAAAGTGAAAAGACACTGATCTGAGGAATGAGGTCAGGTGGATACCTGCCAAGGGGGAAGACAACTCCAGCAGCACTGGACAGGCATATGTAATAGATCGAGGGAATGAACAAAAAGGCATCAATGGCATTCAAATCACGGGAGCAGGTTTCAGATTTAGCGAGTACCAGCGCACTGCTAATAATGTTGAATGTCCAGTACACGGTACGGTATGCAGAAAATGTGGGAGGAGAGCTCGCAACTCTTGCATGTAAAAATGTATAGGTATTTTGTAAATGTGGTGCTAGAAATTGGAATTTTAAGGTAGGAGGGGTAACCATTACCAAATTATTAAATACATTCTGAGTAGGCCACTACGCCGTTTTTAGCGAATCTCTGCTCAATCCCTTAGATATACCACGGCCAACAGGCAATTCCCAGAGAGTGCCTATGAAGTTCAAGCAGTACCAACAATTTTAAATTAAAGAACACATCAAAAAAGTCCAAAATCAATTTAGAAAAAAGTACAGGGAATTTTAATAAGCAAAAAGACACCAAGATCATTCAAATTAGATGAAGGGAACCAGAGATAGGATTTTTTTAAGTTTCAGTGAAAAAAGCACCTGGAAAAAGTAAAATGCCACTGAAAAAACAATTTGTGGTTAACCGAGACCTAAGTGTGAATTCAGAATGATTGCAATTGAGCGGCGGTTGGATACACCAAGTTGTGGTAGAGACTAAAGTTTTTACGGTCTGACAGTCTCTGAAATGGGAGGCAAATTCCTTCAGCAGGACAACGTCGAAAGCTGTGGCAGGCTTGGATACTCTGTGGCTGCTACATCATCATCAAACTCCCACTGAAGCCATTGGTTTAGGCGCTAACAACTCCAAGCGAGATAAAGCTAGATTTTGTGGCCAACCGAGGTCCTCTGGCAGGTTGATAGATATGCCACCTCTCCCCCGTGCACAGTTTTAACATTAGGAGTACTCACTTTTTTGGTTCTCAAAAGCCTCCATCGGGCCAAGGCATTAAAGGGGTGACATAGAATATAAAAATAAATTTTCTTATAGGGATAAGGGAATTTTCCTTGCCACACTGCAATGCCTTTAAAATGCAATCTAGTCAGATCACATTGGTGTTCCTAACACCCATATATGTTTGCCCTTTATGCAAGTGTTGTAAATACCCACTGCAGCCCACATAGGCATTTAACTTCCGGGTGCATTTTCTGCGCCATCTATTATAGCCTCACAGGAAAGCTAAATAGACCAATTGGGGGAAACCAATATTATGGATATCAGAGTGCACACACTGTGAAACTGAATAGTAGTATCACATCGAGCCCTAATACGACCAAAACTTTGAACCAGAAAAGGTGAAAACTAGGATGACCATGCGGAAAAGGTGAATAGGCTACCTGCTGTATCCATTTTTTTAGCAACATCAAAGAGCATGTGCAAAATAAATGAGAAGACTAATGCAGGCCGAGTGGATGGTAAAGGACAAAACCAGTTTGAGTATCTCCCACCAAGAGCCAAATATCTGACTATTTCTTTAGGAAGTCCTCAAATGTGCGTTAGAAGAAATGTTAGTCTTACTGTGCCATAATCTGAGACAAGTAAGTGCTCAAGGCCAGTAATGGGCAAATATTGGGCACCTGACAATTAACAAAGGGGTTATACTGTGCCAACATCACCATTTTTTAGAGCACCAAGGCATGTCACAAAAGGCATGGTGGTGCTAACATCATGCCAGATCTGGAAGAGGTACCTCCCAATTGCTCTGTGAAATTGGCCAAAATCCTGAAGTCTTGGGTGAAGTGGGAAAGAGTTAGAAGCAGGGCAATGCGATATGTGTTTGTGAGAAAGTGGAATATTAGCTGAGGTGGATGGTAGTCGACCTCAAGTAATAATAACACTAATCTTCTTAGGTTCAGAAAAGGTTTCCTTGTTTTAATTTAAGATCAACCCCTAGTAGCTATGACACAGAGCACACAGCCTGAACTTAAAGAAAATGTGTAAAGCATTTCGAAGTACAAAGCAGTTAAAAAGTCAGAAACACAAGATAATAAGAATCACACAACAATTTATAAAAATAGAGAACATTTCCACAGCCAAAATGACAAAAATCCAATAAAGGGAACAGGAGATATGAATATTTAAAGTAAAAACAAAAAAGGGAAAAAACACAAAGCACCAACTGTAGGTATCTGATTGCGCTAGACCAGGTCTGTGTCAAACTTTACGCCCAGCCGTGATGGGTCGCCAGTTGGACACAGGGACTAGGTTTGTCTCAGAGGAAAGTTTACCTTCGGACTTAGAAATTTTTAAGAAGAAAAAGTGGTCAGCGACGACACATCGGCGGGGCAAGCTGGATCCAAAGCACGGCTCGACGATGGTGGATTGCTGAAGTGGGGGGTCCTGGTGCAATCATCGACAAAGGCGGTAAATCGCTGAGCAGATGAAGTCCATGCCCAGGAAGGCTTTGACATTGATCGGATTCTGTTCAGCATCGGTCTCGGTGAAGCCCTCTACGTTCAGGCTTACAAACTTTTACTGGAAGTCGAACCTCCTTTAGTGGGGTAAGCCAAAAAGTGGAGGCCAACCGGTGATTCAATGTCAACAGTTTCGACTTCAACCCTAATAGCAGTCGGTTCGCCAGTCAGGAAGATGGCAAAAAATTGGCAAAACGTTTGAGTTCAATTTCTTGCACTTTGGGGACACGGTCGAGGACCTGAGGGGTACTAATTGGGGGTTAGGACTCACTCTAACAAAAGCCACCTGCAGGGTCCAGTTGAAAGTGATTTGCTGGGCTCCCCTCCTTCAAGAAATTTGGATTCTTGCAGCTTATGTGTCCCTGTAGCTTAACAAGCGGTCAGCCAACTGACCCTTGGAGTCCACCTCTAATTCCTCTGTACACATGGGAGCAGGCCCAGCCCTTTAGGTTCTCCTCGCAGGTCTCGACAGCAGGTGCAGTACTTCTTCTGTCTTCTACAGGTCCAGCAGTGTTCTGAAGAAGGTACCTAGGGGTGTCACATTTATGCCTGACACTAGCTTGTAGGTGGGGGTGACACCTAGCCCCTCACTAACCAATAGGGAAAACGTTCCCAGGGATAACCCTATCCAATTTTGTAGAAGTACCTGTGTGCCCTACTGCAAACAATCCCAGAGTGCCCCTTTCTGCACAAATCCAACATGGCAGAACCTTTTTTTTAGTGCAGCGCTCCTGTAGCCACCCAAGAGGAGTGGTCAAAGAAATTAGCAACAGTCCTCTGTGGTCATTAAAAACCGGTTCTGGTGGCAGCTCCTCTCTCACTGGGATTGGAGCTGCTGGCTATGAGGACAAAATGGATGCAGTGTCCAGATGTGAGCTACATCTGCCTGTGACAGGGTATGCATATTTTGATGTTAATTAAGTTCCTGGGCACAGCCCAGATGGACATCCTGTCAGAGAACACCTCCCCAAACCTAAGGTCGCTGTCTCAGTTCTGGGAGCCAATTCACACCTCATCAAGGGGCTATTCTGCTCCTGAATGACAGCTGGAATGTCAGGAGAATGGGCTTCTAGACCCTTTTGGGGGTGGAGGGGTTAAAGTTAGTGGTTTAAAAGTACCTTTTGTAAAAGGGTTTAGTACAAAGAGGCATTTTCTCTTTCTGTATTCATAATTCTTGAATCATTTGTACATGAACGCAGCTATGGAGATAAAGTTTTATTGGTCTCGCACAGTTCTAGGGAGGGAGATGGTACCACTTTTGATCGTTAAGTGGCTATTAATTCTCTGTAGAGCTGAAAGTTCTGTGCTAAAATTTTCTGCATTGATAATGTGAGTGGGGAAAAAAATAACAATATCATCGATCACCACAACTACCCAAATATAATTTTGTTATAAATGTTTTCCTGGATTTTTAGGCGGCATATTCCGGATTTGTCTGCTTATTACAATCTGAAAACACATAGAACGGTTTTTTATGCTGGTAGTCTATAGAAATACTGCAATACATTTAACTTCCTCAATACTAACTCTTGGAGCCGGGTTGGGGAGGGGGTGAATATATTTGTATTGGAAAAAGGTGAGTAGTATAATACTTGTATTGGAATCATCAAGGAGTGGTGAAAACAATTGGTTTTGTGACCTGCTGATGTTATCCATATGTAGTGCTCTTAATACTAACTAAAAAAATTGGAGTAAGTTCATCTATGGTCTCTTCATTTCTCCTTATGGGATTCACTGTTAGATGGAACATCAACCTCAAAAGCAGAAACTCTGCTTAGATGCCAAGCTGATCATCGAAAAGGGTTATTGTATTGAAGGTCAAAAGCAGACTAAATTCACCAATAAACGTACCAACATACAAGTGTATAACCTAACGATAGGTGGCAACTTGTACTCTATTCTGACACCTGTTTTGACCTGTGCGTCACAAGAATGAATCCCAGCAAGACGAGCTCAGCCTTTCTTCCAATTCAGTAACAATATTTTGGCTAATGTTGACACACATTAAAACCGTTGGGAAACAGCAAAAAACATCCAAATGAAATGCCATATAAACAAAATATTTTCATTATAAAGGTTGAATTCATGTTGATCTTTACTTGAGTAATATCAGTTTCTACATAATGTATCAGTTTGTTGTACTACTTGGGAATACAACCTATTTTAGCACCATACAATAATGTTACAAACATGTAGAAGATACTAGGAATGAAAAGTCTATATATGTGATCTTTTAAAACTTATTTTATCACAACTTCTCTGTTTGGCCACTGCCACCCTGCTGTATAGGGCACCCAGACTTCTAGAAAACAAGACAAACGGTACCTGGCAATGTCCTGTGTGATGCCTGATGTACACAGAGGTGGGCATATTGTGCATCCAAGACTGAGTCTTGAGTGGCGTTGGATTGTTGTAAGTTAAATGAAGATTACCCTTTGCTATCTACGTTTAAGTATTATTAACGCTATAATTACTACATGTGATTTTATACAGTGCATTGTTTACCCTAATAGGGTGATCAGCCGTTTTCAAGCGTACCTATGTTTTAGCAGTCTCATTTTGGACATATACATGCTCGACAAAGATTTTCTTAGGTATCCCTATGTACACCGAGTAACCAATGTTGATCCATGATTTAAGAAAGGCTTTCACTGCCTTAATCCATTGTGGAAAGCATAATCACAAGAAAACCCTTTTTAGAATAAACTCAAACTATGTTAAAAAACAAGCTCTAGTGGTGGTAGCTACAAGAATCATCAATGAAATCCTGCAAATCAACAAGTACTATGCCCGAATTAAAAGAGGCAATACTTATACACATTTGCTATTGCAGATATTCACAGAGGAGGCTGTCATTTTACTTTTGGACATCACTTTCTCAAAATCTACTTTGGAAGAAGGCTTAAGCATTTCAAATACAGAAGTACTACACACTTCCTTAGGCCCTTGAGTATCTAATATCAGTTCGTTCTCAACTATAATAAAATTATCCTGACACCTCACTTTTTCGTGAAACAATGAACCCAAACTGTTAACAAGGGCCTTGGATATTATCTCAATTAACAGTGAACTTGGATTAGCTACATTTTACAGCTTATTTTTATTACTATATAGCAAAAGGTCCTAGAGAATGAAATGTGCATGGAACCGCTATAAGGGTGTTTACCTCAATGCACCTGGTAGCATTAAAAAATACAGTTTATTTTCTATTTTATAATTGGTACACCTCATTCTTTATTTAAAATTGCAAAACGGCATAGGGTCTAACAGTGTCTCAAAGAGGGCTCATCGGAGATTCCATCTATACATTAAAATCCCCAACAACGATTATGCGGTTAAAAAGTGACTGAAAATCAATTGCAAGTTCTTAAAGCAAATCAAAATATTCTTCAGTGAGTCACGGAGACTGGTGCAACTAAAAACTACCTATTTAGAGTCCTTTTGAACTTTTGAAAGCAAAGTCTCAGACCCCATAAACTGTTCACTTTATAATTAGATATCGCCTAACAGACACTTAAATGAGATCAGGTCACCTGAGAATCAGCACCGTTAGCAGAGTGGTTCAGTAACACGTGGATTTAAGTTTGGAAGGTGCCACAGCCATCATTAAGTGACTACTCCAGCTTCTTTCCACCAAAGAGGGTGACCTGGCTTTGCCCAGCTTCGGGAGAGTCAGACATATGAAGACAAGCATTAGCAAAGCCAATAGGTCAGCCTATGCAAGTTATTGGCTTTGTCAATGTTTTTAGCCATTTTGCACAACAGTGCGGCTGCTACACGTAGAAAGGGAAAGGAAGGTAAGAGGCAGCAAGCGACAACCTGGAGTGGCACGGGGGAGACGGCCTGCAAACACGTGCACTCTTACAGAATGCTTCAACTACCAGAAAAAAGCAATGGGCGGGCTCTAAGCCCACTATGAGCTAACAAAATGTCTTGCAAGTGACAGCGCATGAAAGAGCTCAGGTGAGACATTAAAATAAACTCGCTGCTCAAAATAAGCTGCAACAACAAACTAACCCAAATGAAAGAAGAGGCCAGGCAACCCGAAATACATTGCAAAGAAACAATAAGCTAAAAAGAAAACCAAGCTAAAACAACAATGTGAAAGCTCGAAGTGCAAGCACCCCTTTGTGCAACTTGGCCCGGCATGAGATAAACAAGTGGACAAGTTAAGGAGAGGTTAATGTACAATCGATCTAGTGAGTCGTGATAGAATTAGCTGCATTACCAGCATGAACGAGTGCTGTGTGACATGAAAACAAAGATTAACTCTGGTGGCACACCTACTAAGCTGCTCTTGTGCTTTCTGAACATTTATGAGGGCTAGCAAGACCACCAAATTTGAAAAAGCTGCATACACGCCAGACTTAAGCACCACCGATTCTATTACCTAGGCTATTAATTGTGCATAATCTTTACTTCTGCTAATCGATATTGGTGTTATCTGCAACACCAGGTGGTGGTGTATGTGTCAGGGGTTGGGAGGATAGTTTTTAAATAACAACGAATTAAAGGGGACTTCGAGCATGGCACTGAGTAAATTAAAACATGACTAAATCTCTAGTGTTGACGCCGTGAATGGACATAAGAGGATTCCGTACATGCTCTCATTCACCTATTTATTCATCCTTGTACTCACTCATTCACCCTCTCGTCCCCGGACTCTGCCACTCGCGTATCCACGCACAAATTCAATCCGTAACCCCTGCACTCACCCACTTATTGCCACGTTTTCCACTCATCCAGCTATACAACCACGGCGCATACTTACTGGCGTAATATCAAGATCTAATGAGTGAAACAGACTAGCACATGTCTAGCAGGACTAGCAAAAAGTATTCGTGGGTGAAAATGTGTTTCCATGCGAGTGTGATCGTGCACTTATCCGGATTACTTATCGTAATTAGCACATTGTATTTTTTTTCTTACACATATGCTCTTTGCAGGCATAAAAATACTTTGCGTAGAAAATGTCATGTTGACGACTGCACAATACACTGAACAGGTATGTCACGTGATCTTTGTACCAAGCACATACCCCGAGTGCACATTTCACGCCGACGTCTGCCTAACACACCGAGTAGGAATCGCTTGTTACTTTGGCGCACATTGGGTACACTTTTATAGCAGATACCGACAGCAGCGTAAATTAGGTAATATGTTGAAAGTGCATTTTACGCATACTACATATGGATAAACACAATCCGTAGCTAAAGAAACCAAAATGTTTTTTTCTCATTGGGAACTTAATTTGACAACCATCTGATACTGTATTTGTTCTGGTGATCTTTAATTACAAGTAATGAACGAAAAGCGTAAAAGAAAAACACACGTCTGTGATCATGTTGTGCAGTCAGTGTATCTTTGGAAGATTTACATGCTGCAGGCTTCCATTTTCACACGCTTGCATCTTCTGCCACCTGCTGGCAGTATCCTGGAATAATCTACAAAATCATTAGGAAAGTTCAGAAAGATGGATCAATGAGCGATGTGTGTTCTTGATATAGCCTCACTGTATTTTTCAGAAATCCACGGTGGAGCAGTCAGTACCAGAAATGAGGAGGTGGGTGTCATTAAAGGTAGGCTTAAAGAGGACGGAACACTGTTCAATGCCCCTCGACAAGTCACCAAGTAAGGATGGAATATTACAGCATATTTAAAGCAAGTACGAGTACAGATCTGCATCGAGCGAGTGAGAGGGACTCTTCTGATAGTCTCACGCTAACTTAAGCGGTGTCCTATGTCTTCCTTCCCTCGGTGCTGCACACCAAACACCTGTGCTGCTAGAATTATAGATTATTACCCATATAAAGATAACAGATAAGAACACCATCTTCGTCTAATCGTGCTGAGGAAAGATTCCCCGGTCCTTAGACTAGCATCCGGTACAGGAGATTAGCCCAGCATTGAAGGTACTTTACTGATTCCCAATGCAACAAATATAACTCAACATCCTATGTACATCCACAAGACCTTCAGTAAGAAGCATTGCGATATCCAAGAACCCTCAATGCACTGCCATAAGGAAGCTGTGGTCCAGGCATGCACCAACAATCTGCTGCACCAATAGAAAACCACAGAGGAATGACTACCAAAGATGTAGTCGCGGTGCTATAAAAATTCAGGTCTCTAAGGAATGTAAATGTAAGTAGTAGTATTTGTATAGCGCCCGAATCGACCCCCGAAGGGGTATCTCAGGCGCTTGTACGCATACCGCTGTGGAACCCTTCCTGGCCTTTCCCTGTGAGATGCCCACTCCTGGGCACCCCCAAGGTGAAGCCAGGCATCCTAGCGTTGTGGGGGCCGTTGTGGAGATTAAGCAAGCTATTGCCCAGAGTAGCAGAGTGGGACCCATGATCAGAATAGGCACCGAGGCGAGAATTATCAGGTCCGAGGAAATTGAGCCCAAGACCCGCCGAGGCGGGAATTGAACCCTGGTCCCGGGCTAGACCTCTGCATCAGGGTCTGCCGCTCTAACCATTGAGCCACACTTCTCCATATGGGCCCAGTTACCAGCCGTTCTCTCTTTCCTTTAAGGTTCCACCATTCATGTCTGCGTGGGGGTGGTGGGGGGATTCACTGGACCATCCCCACGACCACATTACTCGCATGCTCTCCTAAAAGTTGTAACACCACTCTTTGCTTTAGTCGCAGTAGCACAAATCCACATATTTAACACTTTACCCAACTCCTTAATAAACACATTTAAAAATTCCCCCGATTCAGCCTTGTTCATCTTCAGGAAAATGAGATATACGCAATTGCACTAGCTTTGCATATTTTAGCCATTGGTATACTGCCCAAGGATAGCAACAGTCAAGTCTTTACTCATGTCAAGGCTGGTCTCGAGAACAGGAGACCAGGTCACCCATTCTGGCAAAGCATAAACTTCCATACGCTCCCAAGTCCCACTTCCTACTCGTGGTTTCAACGTTACATTTCCACGAGCGGGTGGGCTGAAAATCACACATTCGAATATTAAGCCCCTGTCGTAGATCAGCCAAAAAATACAATCGTAGGCAATACAGAGACGGTCATAGATTCGAGAGTGCAGGAGTAATGCTTGTACGTACCATGAAACTGGATTTGTAGTATAACTTGGCCCGTGTATAGACAATAGAGACATGGATTGTTTTGATACTTCTTGAAAAAATAGTGTAGACATTTGAAGACGTTACAAAACAAATGATGGCAGAATGAGATCACAGGTTCATGACCCAGCAGAGTGCTGCAAAGTTAACCCATCTTTGAACAGCGACATCGCGTGGTGGCTGTAGCTCGTGCTCTTGTCATTCATTCATTCATTCATTCATTGAAGAGCACCGGTCACGACAGCTGCTGCTATACTGCGGCTGAGTGATGCCCACTGCCCTGGGTATCCAAATTGCATATTTTGATCCTGTATCTGAAAATCGCGCTATTATAATGTTGACATTGCCTTCATAGTCTTAACTTCATCCTTTGTCTTCTGCAAGTTTCCTACCATCTCGGCTCCAAGTGTGCTGCCATGAAGGGGGATGTCGAGGACCTACAGCCACATCTGAATCTCAGAGGTTCATTTTGATACATGCAGCCCTCACACCCATCACAAAGTGATTGATAACAGTAGCATTCTAGATCACCGCCTGATCACTGACTTTCAAAAGGTCTTAGTATTCTGGAAGGCCACCGAGCAGCTTTCCTTCTCGATCATACCCTCAGGAGGACATTCCTATGAACTTCTAGCTTCTGACTATAATTAGATATATTAAGATATAATTATTGACAGCACACAGAGAACACAGCTTCATAGACACTGTGCCCCAATGTACATAGTTTATTATCCCTACTACAAGTAACTGTACTCTTATAGGGAACTTAACAGAGAAGCCAGATTAAAAGAGAGAGCTCGCCTGCAGATTCGCAGCAACTATTGTCACATCTGCCATGACATCTAGCATATTGAGGGACCCCTGGTGATGACGTGGTAATCTCTGGGCTCTGGTATAGTAACAAGTGAAAGGATTGGGCTTTTGTTCTGCTTTATAGAGCTTACAAGGATCTATTATTGATCAATGGTGACTCCTGCTTGCGGACAACTGTATTCTACACTGGTGATGCTCTGTGGAGAAGACCAATGAAAGTAACTAGTCTGGTGAGGAAATGATGACATGATTAGTTTGCTTGTTAGAGCACAAGAGAGCCCTGAAATCACATTACATCTAATACCATCTCATCAGGCGTGTATTCTTCCAACCAATCAACTGGTGACAGAGAACTCAATGTAGGTGTGGGTCTAGACAGCTCAGCGAGATTCTACAAGAAAACCCAGAATCGCAACTTTTCTTGTGATCGATGTGCTTAGTGCTTTTGCTTCAGCTTCAGTCTTGGCTTTGCATCTGTGTGGCACACAAATGCATCAATGTAAATGGTGAGGTATACAAAATCTGGACGGCTCTAGGTATCTGGACATTCACAACACTGCCACCGCCGTTACAATCAATATTTTAAGAGTAGCTTGCAGAGGAACAGACCTCAAAGGAAAAAAAACACGCTTGGGAAACGCGAGGTGACTGCACCCAAATCTCAACATCTGAACTACAAAAGCAAATTCAATAAAAAAGGTTAACAACTTGTCAATTTTTAATAGTTGTACTAAAAACTGGACCTCGGGCAACTATTCTGAAAAAATGTATAGAGAGGAAAAAAATATAAAAGGATGAGCGCCGCCAAGAATAGAGAGGTTATAGTCCGCATCAATAATTGTTTCGTATTTAAATTTGCAGAAACAATATGATCAGATATATAGTCCTGAGGTGACAATGACAGAAAACTTGCTGCTGTAGACAGGTAATAAATAGTTTTATATTGAAAGCTGTACTAAGTTGCACAAATAATGAAAAGAGAACACACACTGTGCGTACACACGGCTGTGCTGCTGTCACTTCAATTTGAGGAGCCTGTTATTTAATTAGACAATATGTTTACAGCTGATGATTTTACTAAAGATAGATTCTGCCAAAAAAGTTGAAAGCATGGGTAAATAGGGAATCGTGATTCTAGTAAAGAAGTCAACACCATTGCGACTAAATGACAGAGGCTTAAAATGCCTCTTTTCTATGTTTTACTGGCTCAGAACAGTGTGGCCTTGTTGCCTGGGAATATTTACGAATGTATAGACCTTGCCATGTGCAAAGCAGACAAGTAGAGGAACTATACCGGTCTCACAAATATGTTCTTCAGAGAGAAATGACACCTTTGGGAGTAAACAGTCAGCATTAATTCCTTGGCTGCAGCTAGCTCTGCTGCCCCAATTAAGATTTTAATGTTTTACTTACCCTGTGCAAATCCAAACATGGGATACTTAATTTTTTTTTTTTTTTTTTAAAGTAACTAAGGGCCACATGTACAAACCATTTTTGTGGTGCTAATGGCCCAATTCGCGACAGCAAAAATGCTTTTTGGCATGTACAAAAACCATGTCGCGATTCGCTAACTTGCACCCGAATCGCAATTCGGGTTTTGCTATTCGGTATTAGGAATGGGGTTGTTTAGGGTGTCCCTCCTAATACCGAATTGCAGTGGTATGAGTGAATGTTTTGCGACATCGAATTTTCCCATTTGAAAAATGGTGAAAACCCATTCGCAAATGAGAAGGGGTCCCCAAGCCTTCCCCTTTGAGAATGGTTGGGATAACATTTGTAAAGAGCAAGCAGTAGACCAATTGCCTACTCTTAAAAAATGAAAACACTTTTCATTTATTTTTCCGAAACGCATTCAGTTTTCCTTTAAGGAAAACGGGCAGCTTTTAAAAAAAACATTGCTTTCTTTAAAAAGAGATCAAAGACAAGGTGGTCTGCTGACCCCAGGAGGCCACCATCCCTAAGATAGCTGCGATTCTTAATAGGTCACAAATTGTGACATACCTCAATATTCATGAGACAGGTCGATTTGCGACCCATTTGTAATCGCTATTTAAAACTTACGTTTTCGTACATTACGAATTGCGTTTTCCTAATTGCGATTCACTAAGAATCACAATTAGGAAATTGCAATTCTGAAGTCTTGTACATGTGGCCCAGAATGTCTAAGATGGCGAACACTACGACGGTCATAGATAGTGGTTTTCCACCATCCAGGCTTCAGAAAAATAAAAAATATGACGTGATTAATTAATTGCATATTTTAATTCTCCAGAACAATTTGTGAGCACAGAAATGAATAGGGCCCAGTCAATCAATCAATCAATTAATCTTTCTTCGATCTCTTAAATACAGATCATAAAAGCACAATTTAAATCAGCGGTCAACAAGGAACCCCAGTTCATGACAAGTTAAAATCCTATAGCAAGTGGAATTACCTAAAAGATACATAAATACGTTTTTTAAAGCATACAATGCATTATGTGCCTTATGGACCGGATCCAGTACATTTACATCAAATTACTCATGGTCTACATTTGATTGTTAAAGAAAACCGTTATGCCTACTGTCAGCCTCGCAACTTTCTCCTTTTTATACAGGCCCACAAAAAGGTGGCTACCTAAAAACAAACGAAAGGATCAGGTAAAGATTTTAAAAAGTAAAGTGCCACCCAACATTGTCTAAAACTGTGGTGCCTTAAAATCGGAAGGATGAAATCTTCTCTTTCTGCCTTATAAAACCCACAAAACAAGACTGGTGCAGATCAGATTGGGGGGAATGGTTATCGCAGGGGCACAGCATCAGGTCTGAGTGTTTGAATCTTCTCTCCGGGTAGCCTAACATCAAAGGGAGGAGGTTCAGACGAAATCTCAGTAGTATGCATCTATGATGTGCTATTGTGGTGCATGCTAGATAGGAATATCTCCCTCTAGCCTGGGGGAGGGGGGAAATCAGGTGATATGCGAGGGCCGCCTGTTTACTATAGTTCCTTTCCCTGCGAACATAATGAGCCCTCAGCATAAAAATCTCAGTTTCTTTTTTGAAATCTTCCTGCATGCCCTTTGGTCCTTAAATAATTCTCCCAGCCCAATTGCCGTCAATTCTGACTCGACATAACTCAGCCATCTAATCTTGGGATAATGGTCCAGTTTTAAACAATTTTTGACTATGTTTTGTGTTAAATTGACTGAGATCCTATGCCATATAGAGAACCACAATAACATCGGCGCTAATCTGACGGTATCTAACATATAGGGTAACCCCAATTCTATGTGTAAGATATAATTGGAATAAGAGGACACTAGGGACTTAAAAAAAAACGGAACGCCATACCCCAAACACCAACCCATATGTGGCTGCTGCCTTCGTCTTGGCCTGATAAATATTTTTAATTGGGTCAAGAGGACCAGCACCTAACTTTTTGGAAAAGGCTTTAATAGGGCCCAGTCATTGCGAACCTCCAAATCTCCGCATCCAAGGTTATGAATACATGATCTGGCACAAAAATAATGACCAAATGTTGATGATGAGGAGTGTAGCTAGGGGCTGAAGATGAAGAAATAATAACCCATTTCACTTACATTTTTGCAGCTGAGCTAGGCATAAAATTAAAAACAACAACACATTAGGCCCTCAATGACACATTCTTCGTGACTGTGTCGTTACTTATCGCATCAAATGAATTATGGTACCTTGAGCTTTATTACTTATTGCATGCAGGAAATATTGCAGCAAATAACCAGTTTTGCCCTCAAACTAGTCGAAACACGCACATTTGTGTGCTTATTGCACCAAGATCCGTATATCCCGTTACTTATCAGGGCTTTTTTAATCCGTTACATTTTTAAAGGTGTGGTCTGCGAAACTTATCGGGTGAAAAGTCCGACTGTCTGATTTTTCCAGACATGCTCATGATTCTGACACCCGTTCGAACAGTGGCTTGTGTGAATGTTTGAATATAACCAGGCACAGCACTTGAGGCGTCATTATTATTTAATGCACGAGTATTACCATTTTCAACCTACACATTATTAATCTATTCCCTCTACAGTTCCTTGATGGAAACCATTTAGACCAACGCACCGAGCCCTGCTAGAGATGTGTTAATGATTACAGCAGCAAAGTGCTCAATGGACCGGAGGGGGCGCCTAGGAGACTGTCGGGAGGGTGACAGACGCCAGTGTGTGTTGTGAAAAGCACGGATGATGAGGAAGTTAGCCTTGTGTGGGTCACGAATAACATCGGAAGAATGCTGAAAACAAGTACTTGAATAGACACGTGTGGGACTGGCTATGCAGTCAAACGAGAGGGTGCAGCTGGCACAGTTTCCTATGTAACTTATCGAATGAAGTACCAGTACTTGCACTGATCCGGAATAAACATTTTCCCTTTATATTCCATTTACTGTGCCAGCCAGGAGTCGTAACAAGAGGAAATGGCTGCCCCTCGAGCCCAACAGCACCATTTATATGCAGTGAGAGATTAACTTGATCCACTGACTCCCCAGTGTGCTGATCTTCAACGTCACCAGGGTGAATATTACAATTAAAGCAGGACCTTTTAGATTCCGAGACTAATGCTCAAGTGAGCACAAGCTGCAGATATTTTGGTTGTGTTCCTAAGGTTCGTCAACAGTTAACTAATATATTAATTTCAAGCATCAAACGCTCACCATATCAAATGGTAGAGTGCATCTATGTAGACTACATTTTGGTCTCGCAGACTGTTATATGACATGTTAACAATGGCTTCCAAACATGGTGTACACTACTGCAACACATGTAAACTTTCTGCACCCTGAGAACTTTGGATAGAGTTAACCTTTAGTTATTCCTAGTTCAAATAGGTATTAAATGACCAACCTGTAATTCCCTGAGCAGGCGCCCTATTGCTGAGCTAACAGAGCTGCTTCTCAAGCTATGGGAATTAGTAATGAAGTTTTAGGATTTCTTTTATACTTTTCATTTACTCACACACATTCAACTTGTGCTAATCCTCAACATTTGAACGCAGTTCACAATGGATTTCACCATGATTTTTAAGCAAAACATTTTTAGACAGGCTATTTCAGAATAATAGAAACCGGTGCTCCTAGAATCGTGCAAATATCACTGTTGAATATGTACTTACTGTTTGTCCAAATCTGCAACCATTCGATCAATTCCATCCTTAGAAGGCACATGTGTCCCATGAAGAAGACTGTTGGATGTCGGAAAAAATTCTTCTCCGCTGCACAAGAGCAAAAACACGGAATATAAATTGCAACACATGCCAAACAAGAGTATCAGAGGTTGTGACCATATAACGCGCTTAGAAGGTGTCCACAAGCATGTTCATTCAACAATTCATCCCAATGGATGCACCACAATCTAAAATGGGATGGAAAAAAGACATTAGCAACACAAAAAGATGATGGACGGAATGCTGAATATTGTCAAACATTCACCCCCAGTCTCACATCGGAGTTAAAGCCATCGTTTTTTTGCTCACCATGCCACCCCAGTTTGGACCCAGCCATATTCAAATAAGTCTTGACCCTGCTCCTCATTGCAACAGTCCAGCCCGAACTGCCAGGCCAGGTCCTCCTTGGACCGGAAACAAGCATCCTGGGACCGGTTTCAGGGTATCACCCCTCATCAGCCAGGTTAGCTTGAATCCAGTGGCACAGTGAGAACGAGGCCCAGGTCTGGGCATACCCTTCCCACTTAGGGCAACTTTAGCGCTACAAACAGATCATGGACGGAATGCTGAACATTGTCAAACATCCACCTCTAGTCACAGATCTAGGTTAAATCCATCGATTGTTTTGCTCACCATGCCAAAAAGCAAATGTCATATGCAAATCAGTCTTGACCCTGCTCCCCATGGGAACCGTCCAGTCGAACTGTCAATGCAGGCCCTCCTTGGACCGTAAACAATCATCCTGTGAACACTTTTGGGGTATCACCCCTTATCAGCCAGGCTAGCTGGAATCCAGTGGCACCGGATTGCTATGTTCGCCCTAAGTTGTCAGGGTATGCCCAGACGTGGGTCCCGGACTCACTGTGCCACTGGATTTAAGCTAGCCTGGCTGATGAAGGGTGATCCCCCGAAACCGTTCCAGGATGCTTGTTCCCGGTCCAGGGAGGACCTGGCCAGGCAGTTCGGACTGGCTGTTCCCATGGGGAAGCAGGGTCAAGACTGATTTGCATATGGCTGGGTCCATATTGGGTTGGCATGGTGAGCAAAAGAACGATGGATTTAACAGAGATCTCTTGACTGGAGGTGAGTTTTTTAAAAGTTTCAGCACTCCATCCATCATCGTGTGTTTTCTGCGGATAAAAGACATGCCATACGTGTGAAACATGCAGTCTTTAAAGCTGAACGCCAGAACACTGCCACAAAGAGAAAAAGAAGAGGGAGTAGGAAGGATTTGAACAGAGAATTTATTTTGGAAGAGTGGTAGCAAAGAGCAAGGCCTTCATCTACAATGCCGTTTCACAACTAGCCTCAAAGTCTGTACAACGGAACCATTCATGAATAAAGTGTTATTTCAAGAGAATGTAAGCAAACACGGTATTTAAAGCCAACGGACTGCAGAGCAAAAAACTGATAACGGTGAAAGAAACTTATTTACTAGTAAAGCTGTCACAAAACAGTACACCAACCAACTCAGAGTGTACCATGACTACGAATGTTCATCAGACGAGTGCCCACATCACCAGGTGGCCACTTTAGACCTATAAATCATGCGAGAACAGAGAAAGTTGCGCCAGAAACAGCATAATAATCAGACAGGAGCTAAAAGTTGTTGGGCCAGTAACAGGAAGAAGAGCAGGAGAGGGCATAATTCAATGCTCTTAGGAAGATCCGTCAGTCCAGTCAAATCAAAGGGAGTTTCAAGGGCATGGAGACTTGGTAGCGAAAAAAGATATTCCCAAAGCGTTTACACGCAGGATGAGGACTGACACTGGTTCAAGTTAGGATAACATGTCAAATCAATGCGAAGCTAACATGCCCTTTATCCAACAGACGTTTATACAAGCAATATACATTTCAATCGGGTACAATATATACAGTACAAAGAGATTAACAGGGAAATTTGGACTTGCCACAGTAAGTACAGCTGCTTTGTTAAATAAGGACATATTAATACAGTGGTATTTTTGATTTCTGAGAATAATAAAAAAATCAACCCAATTAAGAGTTAAAGGTTAAAAGGCAGCAGGCACATTAACTCACTGAGCCATGCGAGGTACAAGGAGGGTTTCGTGACATAAGTTATGCATGACCGCTTCACAGTAAGAATAAATCTCTTCATTTCAGGCAGCGAGGTGTGGACAGGGCAGAAGCGGCTCGGATGACTTACCACTGTATCTCTTCACTCACCATGGTGATGTGATCTACAGACTGCACATGGTGCAGCTGGTGACCCAAAGCAGGCTAGGTCTGGCTGGGGCCAGCTCTGGGGCCCAGCTGAAGGAGGAGTCACAGATGAGCCAGGTCACTGCCCTCTCCCCTCCCTCGTGCAGTTTCTTTAAAAGAAAAATAAAAGCAGCAAAAGGAAGAGAACTTGTAAATAATCCGAAATGTGGCGTTTTCTGTTCCAATGAACAGACATTTAAAACGTTGGTTTGTTTTGTTAACTAGTGATTGCATATTTTTAAATAAGATCTGCTGTGCAATTTACATCCTAGTAGTGAATTGCTCTGCTAGTGATTAGCCTCCTGGACAAATCGCCAAAGCCGCAAAAAGAGGGCATTCTGACATCCAATGCAGAAACGGGTCTAAAATAAACCTGGGTCTTTGACACGTTACTTACTTAGAATGCTAATGCTTCACGACGTGTATCAGCATTACATACATTAGTGCATAGTGTGGGATAATGTACCCAAGCAGCAATATTCTATGCCAATGAACATTAGTGAAGATATTACCATCTAAATTCTAGAACAAAGCTACCAATATGTTGGTAGAAATTAAAACGCTGTGTTGTTCTCATTTCAATGTATTCCCACTACACATAAATACTGAAATAGTTATTTTAAATGCAGCTTCTTGCAAGTCTTGCAAAACATCAGAATTGAATTACAATTTTCCTGTCAATCCACGAATAACACATCCACGCCTTTCTTAACTGTAAGTAAAATAAACGCGCCCTCTCGTCCAACTTGGTATCGTCTTCTCTAGAAGCAGAGCAAGGCGTGGGTCTTTCAGTCTGCTCTCAGTGGCAGGTGAGAGGATTCACTCAGCAGCGCTTGTGGGAAGGAGGCATTAGTCACACCACGAGTTAATGGCTGCCAAAATGAATTTTCCACAGAGGGAGTGCACATGCAGTCCTGACTGGCTCAATGCTCTTTTGTTATGAAGTCTGGAACTCATCAGCGTAGACCGTAGAGTCAACACTTGCACTTCATGAAATCTGCAACTGTGAATTGTATTACACTAAATGTTATCTAGCCTGGGGCACTTTATACAATGCTGGATAATGGAGGAATATTAGGTTTACCAACTTCTTGAAACGGCACAAGGTGCTGTTATAAAGGCATGTTGCTAAACAACAATAGGGTATACCCGGCACACAGCTGGACTGGGCCAATAATAGTAGGTACAACAAGTGGTCCAACTAACAGGTAAGCTTCTCGAACCGTTAATACTGGAAATTCTTGAGATATTATATATATCATTATATAAACCTTTTTCATAACAAAGATATCCTGGTCATTGTTCTAGTCAATATTTGTTGTGTGTTTCACTAATTGTTCCTTGAGAAGCTTACCAGTTAGTTGGACCACTTGTTGTTGTACTGTTATAAAGGCATGGCCTGATCTCTACCTGAAGCCCACTTGCACTGACGCTTTATAAAATATCTGCTCGTTATAATAAGTTTATATGGTACATAGACTAGTTAAGAGCAGATAGACTGAGTTCGCCCCATCTCACACATTCTGGTAATGTCCCCGTTACCTGAAATACCGGACATGCTGCTACATTCCCAGCTGCGAAGCTCCGCCTGCAGGTCGGTTCCTTTGACTTACCTCCTTCTACTCTTCATCACCTTCAACATTTGATTTCAATTCCTTCTCACTTATAGTACCCACACATTACTTCTACACTAGTTCCCACCAAAACTTCATCTTCTGCATTTTCTTCACCTTACAACCTGCATTGACATCTTGAAATCCTGGAACATATTTGATTATAAATACTCCTGCCATCAATAAAACATCTTACTATGCAAGGCGTAGACTGCTTGCTCTCTTATTAGTAAAAACAAATATCAATTGGCTATGGTACAGTTCCACTTCAAATCGAGTACCATACATACATGTGTGGAAATGCTGCATTCTCCACCAGCACAGCAAAGCCTACTTCCGATGACTGTATATGGCTCGCTGCACCCATGCGTGGTTGAGGTGGAAATGAAATGACCCTCTATTGATCGCCCTATCCTTGCATCATTACCACACAATCTATAAGCACTAAAACCCTTTACTATTATATCTTTTCCCTTGGGATAGTATGGTTTCAAAACTACAGCACCTTCTGAGCACCTTTTAATACCCAGAAACAAAATTTCACACTCCTCCAACTATATCATACACACCTATTTTTTTTCTTTAACAATTCCCTCATTGCCTGCATCGTGAGGTGCTTTTAAAAACTTTATGCGTGGGGGCGTGGCCAGCCAACATGGCCACTGTGACGTGATCTGTGCGAGCTCCACTGCACCCGTATGGTAAATCGAGTTTTTTCACCACATTTAGCAAGCAAATTGGCTCACACAGGGACCCTGCTGCTGTGGCCAATGAGGGTGGTTGGGGGGTGGGGGGTGGGACAACAAAAATAAGACTTAACTCTCCCCCCAGAAGCCCTGCTACTGGAATGATCACAGGCCTCAGTGGCAGGAGATAAGAGCGATGTTGCGACACCGCCAACACCATCAGGAGAGACCCGAGAGGTTCCATCACCTGACGGAGCCCACACCATGACTCTGGTGCAGTTGGTGCCATGCCCCTGCAGTGCCCTGGGACTGCTTTTGCTCACCTGCGTTAAAATGGTACGGCGGTGCCAGAGACAAAGCCTACGGGCATGGCACCTCCCCTAGGTATGGAGATCGGGAGGCCCGGGGGGGGGGGGGCTTGCCTGCAGCAGCTCCCAGAGGGATGCAGGAGCGCTAAAGCGGTGGCGGCTGCAGGGACTAAGAAGAGGAGAGCTACAATACTCCGGACGGCCGCACCGGGACAACGATGAGACCCCCCCCCCCCACCTTTGCCTGCCCTTAAGATGGCGGCCGTGCTTCACACAACTAATCTCTATGCAGGGCGGCCCACGAGGGTTGGGGGAACGGGGGCCAATTGGTCTGGGCCCCGTGAACTGCCTCTTGATGCCGGTCTGTCACGGATGGACAGAGCTTGCGGTAAATGGCAAATAAATAAAAGGGACATATAATTGGACCCGGTCTGAGGCCTGTATATACCTAAACCTGCTCCCTTTTCTGCTGAAGCACTCCCTCAGCCACCTGACCTCCCACAAACACCTCGTTTGATTAGGAGGGTGAAATTCGACAGAGGAGGGCTTGTAGTGAAAAAATTGGTTGTGAGAGGAGTGAGACAGGGTTGCGTACTTGCCCCAACTCTGTTCTCACTCTATATCAATGATGTGGTAAATTATCTGCAAAGGGCAGCAAATGATCCACCTAAATTGAACGGACGTTTGGTACCGGCGCTGCTTTTTGCAGATGATACCATCCTGATCTCGCAGACACCGAAGGGATTACAAAATATGATGAATGACTTCACAGAATATTGCTCGATAAAAGGCCTTGAAATAAATGCTAGTAAAACTAAGTATATGGCCATAAATGCGCACAAGGGTTTTAAAAATAATTTCACGTTAGGTAATCAGAAAATAGAACGTGCCACTAGTTTTACTTATCTGGGCATTTTATTAGATTGTAAACTAGCCTGGAAAGATCAGATAAACCATTCTGTATTACGGTTAGCGCAAGGAACAGGGGCAGTTCTTAAGAAGTATAGTCTGTCCCTAAGTAAACCCGTGACTCCAGCACTTGAAATATATAGAAGTAAGGTCCAGACAGCAGCTTTGTATGGAGCAGAGTTATGGGGCATCGGTAACACTAAACAATTGATCATTGGGGAAAATAAGTTTGTGAGGAGTTTGCTGGGGTTACCCCCGTCGACACCTCTCATCCCAATGTTTCATGATTTAGATATCAAACGCATAGGGCACCTTGCAACTTTACGACCATTACTGTATTGGATACGGTTGTGGACAATATCGGAACTAGCTGTGTATAGAGAGGGTGTAGGTGAATTATTAAACATCGACACCGATCTTACCTTCCCCTGGTTAAGATTTGTGAGGAAATGGCTCATAATGCTAGGTCTTCAGTCATACTGGACAGATCCACATAGTTTAACTCCTAGCTGCAACGGCATATTGAAGGGAATTTATTGGCAACATATATTGAATGAACTTCACTGTAACCCCAGACTAGGAAGACTAACATCTCAATTCCTTTCTATTAAACCAAGCCCGAGCCGCGAGGAGTTTCTCGATAATGTACAGCCGCACCTAGCAAGAATCTTATACCTAAAGTTAAGGTATAATATCTTACGGATCAAGAGCAATACAGGAAATTGGGGGAGTGAAGATCGCTCTTGCAACCTATGTAATATACATGCTATAGGGCCCACAGAAGACATAGCACATATCCTGTTCTTCTGCTCAGCATATGATAGAGCTAGGAAGAAGTGGATACGACCACTATGCCGCTCAATGGGATTTAGAAAACATCAAGAGGCACTAAGGGTACTGATAACTAGTACTGCACCACACATTATATTTGCCCTATGTAGATACCTGTTCATTGTGGGATTGATAAGGAAAAAAGCGGGGTTAAAATTGTGATTGTTGAATATTTAGCTCCTGACCGCAAATGATTATTTTGGACCTGTATAAAACAACTAGCGGACTCCCTTTTTTTATTATATTGTAAATAGGTTTTATATTGATTTTATGTGTGAATTAATTAGAGAAGTATTTAATGGAAAGACTTTGTGATACACATTGTTTTATTTTTATTTTAACGGGAAGTCTTGACTTTTAATAAGATCATATGATACGGTTGGATGTATTTTAGAATGTACCATGAATTATTGTTTTTATGCAACTTTTATGACCTTTGGTCGAAATAAAGTATCAAATGATGGTTGTGAGAGGAGCACGGGGGCTGGAGTCCTCACTTCCCAGACTAGGTGGATTGTTTACGAAGAAGGATGCCCTTACCGCTATCAGAGACAGGTGAAGTACATTACAGTTCGGTTGAGTAGATTTCTCAAGTTACTGGACCTGCAGGTCTAGTAACATTTTAATTATTTTTTTAACCCTGCAGAGTGTGGTGGCAAGGTGGGCGGGAGATGGGAGGATGGGGAGATCTTGAGGAGAGGGACGACAAGACGCCAGGGACAAGTTTCGAGAGATGACCAGACTTACTCCTAATTATCATACACTATCATTGTGTTAACAACAAGAACGTGGAACATCAAGGGGCTTAATTACCCAGCTAAACGACACAAATTATGGAAGTATCTGTTGGATAAACGATATGATATAGTCACACTGCAAGAAACTAATCTTAAACGCAGTGAGCATAATAGACTATGACACAAAGCATACCCTAAAATCTACAGACCCTCAGCTTCTACTTAGCATAATGGGGTGGCTCTTCTCTTCCACTCTTCCCTACAATTCCAACGAACGGGTAGCAAAACAGATAAGGAAAGGAGGGTGATGATGGTTAAAGGGACACTCTTAGGTAGGATGTGTACAATAGTTTCGATATCCGCCCCAAACACAGCAAAAGCTACCTTTCTCTTTCCTTACTCTTTTGGGAGAATTTGTAAAGGTGCGAAATTATATTAATGGGGAATTCAACCTCACATGGGATCCAGAAATAGATACCACTCACCCACACAGAGCAGGCACAGGCCGCTATATCAAAGCTTTAGAAACAGCTATACAATCTCTATACCTAATGGATGCCCGGAGAAGGAAGCCCCCGTCCACTCAGGACTATACCTTTTTTTCCCCCTCTCATCGTTCCTACTTACGTATTGATTACGTCATTCTCAGCCAATCTCTTGAACACGCCATTATGGAGATCGACTTTCACCCTATTTCTCTATCTGATCACGCCCCAGTGGTACTAACATTAGAATGGGCTTCTCCTCCACCTAAGCTCAGTCGTTGGTTTTTCTCGTGCTCTCTAATTAGGGACAGTCACCTACGAGATGATCTACGGAAAGTGATTAGAGATTACTTCCAATTAAATGACCCGAACTACACTAATCCCTTTACTACCTGGGATGCTTTCAAGGCAACAATTCGGGGTACGTGCATCTCTTTGATGTCCATATTAACGAAGCAGAACACCAAAGATAGACTCACTCTTGAAAACGAGCTTCAGACAGTAAAGAACGAGCACAAAGAAACTCACACTACAAAGGATAAACACAATTTATACTAACATAGCAGAATATACACTGCACGCCTTAAACACAAGACATATGATAAGGGAATAAAGTGGGCACACATTTGGCGTGACAGCTTAGGATACAACGTGAGAAAGATTATATCTCACATCTTAAAATAGAAACAGGAAAAAAAAGCCCAGACTGAAGTAGATAAAGCAAAAGCATTCAGTGACTTTCACACAACCCTATATATATCTGAACTACTAAGGGAAGAGATACAATTAGAGTATCTACGGGATGTGGAACTGCCACAAGACACTGCATATCAAAATGAAATATTGAGTAGCTCCATCGATGAGGAGGAGCTACGAACAGCGATTCACGCACTTAAATTACATAAATCCCTAGGGCCCAATGGGTTCACAGCCCAGTTATATAAAATATTTAGCTTAGATCTTATCTCTCCTCTTACACAGCTTTTCAATTACATGGCTTCCATTCGTATGGTTACTCCTACAATGAGAGAGGCACATATCTCGATCATCCCCAAACCAGGGAAAGACCGTCACTACTTTGCGTCATATAGACCCATAGCCATCCTCAATCTCGATCTTCAACTTTATTCCAAAATCCTAACTACAGGATTAGAAAAAATACTACCAGATCTGATTCATCCGGATCAGTCCAGTTTTATTCAAGGGAGGCAAACGCTTGATAACCTACGGAGGGTGATCCACCTGGTCGAAAAGGTCACCAAGAAACAAATTTCAGCCGTTTTGGTGATGTTAGATGCTGAGAAGGCCTTCGATCAGGTGGATTGGTCCTTTCTCTTCCATGCTCTCCGCAAGTTTTGGTTTAGTGAACGTTTTATCGTTATGGTATGAGCAATTTACGCACACCTGGTCTCCTGAGTGATGGTAAATGGAGAGGGGTCTAGCTTCTTCAAATTAGGACGAGGAACACGCCAAGGAAGCCCACTATCCCCACTACTATTTGCTCTCTCAATATAGAACACTTGGCTGCTAAAATCAGAGCCACTCCAGCCATTAGTGGTATTTCCTTTAGCTCAGTGGATCACAAGATTTCATTCTTTGCAGACGATGTGTTGCTCTCCCTCCATTTCCAAAACAGCCCTACATTAAGAATTACACAACAATGAAGCGGTATCGGGCTACCGCATAAATCCTTCATCCTAAATCTCACCCTACCAACGCAAGAGATGGAATCACTAGTAAAATCAATACCTTTCCAATGGGCTAAAAAAGACATTACCTACCTTGGGAATAAAATCACCCTCCCCTGGGTTTCCGACCTCTTTCGTGCCAACTACCCTCCATTACTCCGTCAACTTTAAATTAATCTTAAATGATGGACCCTTGTGTATCTTTCATGGCTAGGGCCTATTAATGCAATTAAAATGACAGTCCTTTTTAGCCCAAATTATAACCATACTGGGCTAGCCTATCCCGGCTACACTGGGATTTGCATTACTGGGTTTATGGTATGAGACGTTGAAACGTCAGACTTCCGGCGATCGCTTTATTTTTTGGCTATGTCTTGGATAAGCTAAGATGGCTATTGCAGGTTTTATTTTTTTTAAAAGTTTTATATAGCGCTGGCTAGACCCAGAGGTATCAGAGCGCTTTACAAAAGAAGATAATATAAAGCAAACATGGCATACAAGTAGATAAAAAGATAATGAAACAACGTATGAAATATACAAAATAAATATACAGAAGCAAGAACTATACATTTCAAGTAACTAGGTAAATGATGTTCGCGAAGTGGACAAATAATACTGAACAAAATGCAACATGGTGATTGGAGATCAGGTGCAGGTCACAGATAAAGACCCCAATAATAGTTGGGCCAAACATGGCGTATACGTAGATAAAAGATAATGACAACAACATGTGAAGTATACAAATCAAATAGATAAACAAATCAAACAAATAGATAAAGGAATCAAATAGATAAACAGGGGCAGGAGCTATACATATCAAGTAATTAGGCCGATGATGTTCATGAAAATGGACAAATATTACTGAACAAATATAACATGGTGAAATTGGAGATCGAGTGCAGGTCACAAGTTAGGATTCCCAATAATAATTGAGGAGGTGGATTTTGAGGTCTTTTTGAAGCTGAGATAGGAGGGGTTGCAGCGCAGGTTTTTGGGAGGGCATTCCAGATGATAGGGGCATTACCAGAGAAGGAGCGTGATTGTGTGGCTTTCTTTTTATGCAGTGGTGGTATAAGGAGGAGGGAGTTGGTGCTTCTCAGGGGTCGTGTGGTACCCGCAATGAGGAGTTTCTTGGAGAGGTACTGCGGAGTGTTTTGGTGGAGGACTTTATGAGTGATGCAGGCAGTTTTGTAGGCAGATCTGCCTTCAATTGGGAGCCATTTAAGAGATTTGAGAGCCGGGGATATGTGATCGAAGCGTTTGCAGTCTGTAATGAGCCTGGCTGCAAGGTTGAGCACTGCTTTGATTGGAGCGAGGTGGACCTTGGGGATTCCGTTGAGGATGGCGTTACCATAATCGATACGTGAAAGAACCAGTGACTGAACTACAAGTTTAAAATCATCGGTGGGTATAAAGGGTTTGATTTTCTTGAGGTGACGGAGAGTGAAGAGGGCTCCTTTAGCAGAGTTTTTGATGTGGACGTTAAGGGTCAGGGTGTTGTCGATAGAAATACCAAGAGATTTGACGGAGTTGGACAGGGTGAGTGAGCAGTTGAGTGCATTGAGGTCAGAGATCCATGATTTAACGGGGAGAGGGTTGTTTTTAGGGGAGAAGAGAATGATTTCAGTTTTATTAGGGTTAAGTTTGAGATGATTGGAGTGGAACCAGGTTTGGATCTTGGTGAGGGTGTTGTTCAGGTGTAAGATGTCGGCATGAGTTTTAATCTTGTAATAGATTTGGGTGTCATCGGCGTAGAGGTGGTAGTTGATGCCTGCTTGTTTAAGAATGAGGGTGAGGGGTTCCATAAAGAGGTTAAAGAGGGAGGGAGAGAGAATAGATCCTTGGGGGACTCCAAGGGAGACAGGAGTGGGTTTAGAAAGACAGTTTTGAATTTTGATTTGCTGAGTTCGGTGTTGTAGGTAGGAGACAAACCATTTGTAGGCAGTATCATTGAGGCCGAAACGGGTCCTAAGCACATTAAGTAGGGCTGAATGGTTGACTGTATCGAACGCTGCGGAGAGATCAAGGAGGATAAGAAGGCAGGTTTCACCATTATCAAGTGAGTGGTGGATGTCATCGATGACATTCAGCATTGCCGTTTCGGTGCTACAGCCTTTCCTGAAGCCTGATTGAAAGGGATCAAGTAAGTTGAAGTTTTCGATGTGTTTGTCTAGTTGTAGTAGGACACATTTTTCAAGGACCTTTGAGAGAAGGGGGAGGTTAGAGATGGGGCGGAGATTGTTTAGGTCATTGGGGTTTTTGATTATGGGAGAGATTTGTCCAAGTTGAAGGGAGGTGGGGACACAGCCAGTGGAGAGAGAGGTGTTGATGATTGTGGTCCAGTATGGGGTGATGATGTGCTTAAGGGCCGGGACAAGGTTCGAGGGTAAGGGGTCTTTTGTGTGGGAGGACGGTTTAAGATTACTAATTATTTTAAGGACTTCTAGCTCAGTCACGGGGAGGAAGTTGAGCAAGGAGGCATTGTTCTTTAATTGTGAGTTAGGGTAGTTGAATTCCGGAGAGGTAGCAGGGTCAGTTGGTCGAGGAGATGTGGAGTAGGCATTTGAGGTGAGGACAGGTTTGCATTGGGAGTTGGAGTTGGAGGGAGCTGAGTGGAACGGAAGGATTGATCAATTTTGTCTATTTTTTCCGAGAAGAAGTGGGAAATTTCTTCACATCTGGCTAAGGAGGCGATCAGATTTGGAGGTGTAGGGGAAGTTTGGTTACGAATGATTTTGAAGAGTTCCCTAGGTCTGTTTTTGGCATGATCAAGTTGTGTGCGGAAGAAGGATGCCTTTTCCTTGAAGATGTGTTTTTTGTACGTGGATCTAGCGTGTCTGAGGAGTGCAAGATGGGAGGGAGAAGGATGGTGTCTCCAAGTTCTTTCCGACAGTCTGAGTGACCGTCTTTCGTTGTTAAGCTCGGTATTAAACCAAGAGTTGGAGGGGGTGATTCTTTGGTTTTTCAGTTTCGGCGGGGCTAATTCGTCAAGAATACCAGTGACAGTATTGTTAAAGTGTTCAGTGAGCTCGTTAGCATTTTGTGAGGGGGAATGAGAAGAAGTTGAGCTTTGAGTTTAGACTCAAGAACACCCGGGGGATATGTTTTAGATTTTTGGTCAGTTTCTTAGGTCTGTTAATTTTGGAGGTGGGGGGATTTGCATTGTTAGCAATGGTGAACAGTATAAGGTGATGGTCAGACCAGTCAATGGGGACGATATTGGTCACGGAGGCCAGATCATCGTTGGAAAGAATGGCGTCAAGGATGGCTCCTTTGGTGTGTGTCGGGGCCAGGCATAGTTGTTTGAGTTCATTGATCTCAAGTAGATTGGTGAGGAGGGAGATAGTGGGATCATCGGTATCGTTCCAATGGAGGTTAAGATCCCCCAGAAAGAGATTTTTTGAGTTGGATAATGAGGATTGTGTCAGGAGCTCGGATATGTCTTCGATGAAGGGCTGGGGGGGGCCCGGAGGGCGATAGATGTTGTGTAGACGAATTGGGGGGGAATTTTGGGTTGTCAATTCAGCTTCTAGGTATTCGCAGGAGGAGTAGCCAGAATTATTGACAAGGGATAGCTGAAGTTCATTTTTAAAGATAATGGCTAGACCACCTCCAACTCTGTCAGGTCTATCTTTTCTAAGAATAGAGTATTCTGGGGGGGAGAGTAGGTCAAGTATGCTCGTGAATGGAAGAAAGAAAAAAAACACTGTACCCTCACTCACACAGTGGCATGCGAGGCTGTGGCAAGCCCTTACAATAGAATGAATAACAGCCATTCTCACAGATAACTACAAGAACTTTAAATATCAGTAGGACCCATTGCTTTTCCTTTCGGAGGGCCTCCCACTTACAGCGTGCCCTACTCGCAAGAGGGCACTAAATCCTCTTTCAATACTGATTCCCTGATGTATCCAAAGGCCTCCTCTTGGGGATAAAAACTCTTATATTTGGCGTTCCCAACCTGCCAGCCCGCGTACACCACTCAAGCGAGATACAGATTCGCAACACTCACTCATGTTTCATAGTTGGGGTTTTGTTGGGGGAGGGGGGGGGAGGTATATTTGAGTGCAAGAATATTTTTTTTCTTAGGGCAGATACAGAGATTTACTTCAAGGAAAATGAGGCCTCCGTTACATCTGAGGTGACAGTATGGGAGGCTTATAAGACCGTCCTGCGAGACAGGGCCCAAAACTGAATTGCCTGGGAGAAAAAGAATAGGACTAAACGGCTAGAGGAACTAGAACAGAGCATAATTGCCCTTGAAAAACTTATCAATACAGGAGATCCAGGGCTCACTCGACGACTAGACACTATTCACCAAGAATATAAAAATTTGGCTAATGGATAACGCCAAAAACCAGAGATTGGCGATGCTACACCGACTTTATGAGGTCGGGGAAAAAAGCAGGGAAACTATTGGCATGGCTCCATAAGAGGAGAGGTACAGGCCAGGTGAGTCCAGGAGGTAAAAGACAATATGGGGAAACCCATGATACGGACATCGAGATCGCATCAGAGTTCGCCGACTACTACAAATGCTTTTACGAAGCACGCGCCCTGGAAAATAGCGCGGAGACTGCCAGATACCTGGAAGACATACCAAGCCCGGTACTGAGTGGTGAGGGAATGGCTCAGCTAGAAGCCGACCAGACACTAACAGAAACCCAGGAGGTGGTAGCTAAGCTGCGGACAGGCAAAACCCCCGGTCCTAATGGCATACCGGCTGAACTATATAAGAGATGCATAGACTTGCTAGGGCCTCACCTACTGCAACTTTTTAAGGACTCACATAAGGAACAGATCTTACCCATAGATCTGCGGTCCGCCATGATTGTAGTACTATATAAGGAAGGTAAACCACGAGAGCGCTGCAATTCCTATCGCCCTACTGAACACCGAGGTGAAAATCCTGGCCACGATTCTTGCAACACGAGTTCTAAAGTACATATTTACCCTGGTACATGACGATCAATCGGGGTTCATGCCCGGCCGCGCCACTAGATTCAACCTACGTAGAACGCACAACTGGTTGATGAAAGTCAAAGACTGCACTGCACCTCACTTATTTCTCTCTTTAGATGCGGAAAAAGCATTTGACGCAGTGCACTGGCCGTTCCTTGACCAATCGCTCATTAAGTTCGGCATTGGGCCTAAATTCCGCAGTTGGGTTGCACTGCTCTATAGAGGACCGGTGGCCACGACCCGGGTGAATGGAGTAACTTTGCAAACTTTACCCATTGGTCGGGGAACAAGGCAGGGATGCCCACTTTCTCCACTCCTCTTTGCACTTACCCTGGAGTCATTGGCATGTATCATCCGTTGCCATCCACAAATACAAGGTTTCCGAATAACCCTTACAGATGAATGGGAAGAAAAGATCTCCCTTTACGCAGATGACGTACTCCTTTATATTACAGAACTGGAAATTACTGTCCCCACCCTGTTTAACACCATAGAGGAATATGGGAGGTATTCGGGGTATGGAATCAATTGGCATAAATCAACGATATACAGCCCTAATGGAATACCACTGAAACTGCCTTTGCCAGGAGAACTGGACATAGCTCCTGACGGACACCAATACCTGGGTATATTTATCACCACACAGAAACATGTAGTCAAAGAAAACGAGACAGAGTGATAGCGAATTTTAAAAAGGATGCAGAGAGGTGGAGAGATCTCCTCCTCACTTGAATGTGAAGGGCAGCTCTCTTTAAAATGATTACTTTGCCACAATTATTATATGCCCTCCAAAACACATATCATCCACTCCCAAGGGCTGTGTTTACGGGATTGGAGGGAGAAATCTGGTCACTGCTATAGCAGGGAAGACACCCACAAATAACCTTAAAAACATTGCAACGCAACCTATACAACGGCAGCATAGCATTGCCAGACAGAGGCATATTACTGGTCCACACACCCCACCCCCATCAATGAATGGATCCACAAATCATGGGATCACCCCACATATAGGTTAGAGAGGGAGGTGATAGGGCTAAAAAAACTACTGAACTATCGCTATGGCGGCAAGGGGCAATGCACACTACTGCCAGCAACGAGGGTCACCCTGGAGGCATGGGACAGAGACACAAAGGGTATGGGCTGGATAAAACGGATCACAAGAAATGCGCCATCGTGGGTGGGAGAATGGTTCAAGGAACTGGGAAAGCTAAAAGGTTTCAGAACGTGGGATCGGCTAGGCATCTCCCTGCTTGGAGATGTGATTGACAAAGGAGATCTTAAAACCTGGCCTGCTTTTTGCGCGGAATACGGGCTACACAAATCTCAATTCTTCAAGTACACGCAACTATGCCATGCATGGCGCTCAGAGGGAATAGCATGCTCCAAACTCCCCGAATACGCCCCTCTCGAAGGAAGACTACTACAAGAGGAGTTGGGGGGAAAAGGCAATCTCCTCCATATATAAAACAATAAATAATAATATGCCGGATGGCCTTGGGAAATTGCGTGAGAGATGGGAGGGAGATGTAGGAGGTTTGGAAGATATAGATTGGGAGGTCGCCTTAATGCACCCTAGAGAAGTGGCCATCAAAACACGACTGACTGGTCCAATACAAAATATTACACAGGATATATTACGATAGAGACAAGCTACATAAGATGGGAAGGGCCGACTCACCACTTTGTCTCAAATGTAAGAGGGTAAAGGGAGACTTATACCACACAATACGGGGTTGCACCAAAATCCAAATGTAATGGACGAAAATAGTAGAAGAATTGGGTAGGATAATGGGGACACCCATACCCCTAGACCCCAGTTTCATCCTACTGGGAATACCGAACGAAGTTGAGATAACCAGGGTCCAGCTGACTTTCGTGGCACTGGGCCTTGTCGTGGCCAAGAGACATGTGACACGATGGTGGGGGGGTGGCAGAGGCTCCAACGCTGAAGGAGTGGAAGAGGGGTATGAACCTCTATATGGGTGCTGAACGTACGACTTATACTAGTAGAGGATGCACACGTAAATTTCACAAAATATGGGGGCCATGGAGACACTACTACGGACTGGACATACTAGCTGACACATCAGTAACCACTCCTACCAAAACCAAACATACTGATGCCACGACTCAGGATATGCACAAACAGATTAGTTAAACATTTGTCAATGGTTTTACGAACAGATAGATGGGCTCTACCGTTGGGGTTACTCAACTGTGAAAATGGACGTAGTTTTTCTATAGATAATGCTGGCACGACTAAGATATGGTCTTACTGGAATGCACCTCACGTGATGCAAGTTATTGTTTTTGTGGTTGTAATGGTCTTTGTGCTATGTAAAGTAGGAAAATGTAATAATAAAAATATTTGGGGGGGGGGGGAAAGAATATTTATTTTCAATGTAACATTGCAATATGAACATAGATGCAACTGAATCTGATATATGTACTAATAATGATGTAACTTCTCTTGGGCACCTGACACCATCACTAGCACTTCCCTAGTGCTGTTCGGTGAACTCACTGTATTGCTCTATGAATGTATGTAAGGCACTCTATAAAACTCAATATAGAAAGTTTGACAAACAACTTTATGCATATCCTGATGGCAGCCAAATGGCAGGCTCCAGAAGAGGTGTACTCCTGTAGGTGTTTTGAGAGACATGAGATGCCTAGATTGGTGATGCGACATTATTTGGTGGAAAGCAATAGGCAAAATTGAGAATACTTACACCCAAACACAGCTAGCATTTTGTTGTGGTTAGGACTGGTTAATGGTCTGCACATATATAGTTGTTTACATTCATCAAAACCACACACATTCTCACTACGGGACTCAACAAATCTAATACCTTAATTGGTTCAAGTATTTTTGCATTTACAATACATCTGTTCAATTCTTCCTTCAGGGACACCATGAATGCCAACAGCAAATTTCCTATTTTGCACTTTTAAAGAGGAGTCTTTTTTAACTTGATGGAACAAGCAAACCCTCTCAAACACTTTTGTTGTTCCTTGAAAGCTTCTAGACATTCTTATCCACCCCTCTCTATCTGAGTGCTCCATCACAAAGACTTGTTCAGGGTGACTAGGATACAACCCAATCCCAGTACTTTTCAGTTCTTACCACACTAATGAAACCTTACCCCTTCTTCACTGCATACAGTTCACCGTCTACATCTCACGCGCTCCAAGGTAGCTTCAAAGTATTCTTTAAAAGTACCCAGGTTAATAAACATAAACTAGAAGGTCAATTCCCTACTGTGAGCACAGCTTGAAAGAAAATAATACCCAACCGCATTGTACACACCCTGGTTGACTTCCACATTTGCATACCACCAAAATCTGACCATCCTCACTACTGCCTTCTTCCACAACTTTCACACTACTTATTTTTGTCCTTCTCCCACGTACTCAATTTTGTTTCTTTCAAATGAGCGAAATGTAGCCCTCCTTTTTGCACCACACCTTCATCACAGTATAGTTACTAAATGAAGCTAAATGCACTCTCTGAATCATAAAACAAGGTAATAACATGTTATTCTTTTGTCTATTACCTTTAGGCATACATTACATATTCAGCACATTCTTTTAGATGCCCACCAAATGCACACCATTGATGTCCACCATTTTTTCTTTTCCTTTTTTGAAGATTAACTGCTTAAGCTATCGAGATGTACTTCCAATCCTATCCTTTTTGCTAAACTTAACAGACTTCTCAAGCATAGGTTCCTTTACAGGCAACATTATTGTTGTGTAGAAGGGTTTTCAATAATTCGAAATGAATGCTTCATTTGGATGTGTTTAGGATTCAAAGACATGGCTGCAGCCAGCTTGCATTGACATTAATTCAGAAAAACAGAGTAGTGTGATGAAATGCACAGTCATCTCCTTTATTTTTATTCATAATTTGGTTATTAATATGCAGCAAAGTAGGTGTTCCTAAATGTTTCATATGTTGTGTGTTCAAATACTGATTGGTGTTTTTACATATATATTTGATAATCTAGCCCTATTACATCATTTCACACCATGACAAGTGTCTCTTTTCATTCTGAAACTCTATAAAACATATTGTAGTTTGACAGTGTGCCACACTTTGTTCCTTTTAAATTGAACAGACTCTATGCTAGTCTGTAAGTTGATTTGTACTTAGAGCTTTTTGTACACTCTTTGGAGGCAGACTGCGAGTCCTCTTGCTGAACTATACTTTGGTTCTGGATTGTCTGCTTCCGATCCCACTCCCCCAATCCACTCCCCATGTTAGTTCTTTCATTATTTGAAGGTAAACTGTATGTTGAGTCTCTTCCATTATTTAATTTAGACTTATTGTGTAGATTCCCCATGATTATAATAATCTTTTTGCCTTCTGTAATAATTCTAATTTTGAATAAATCCTTATTGTTTTGACTTCTTGTCTTGTGAATGTTTTATTTATTTGTCCTAGTCTTACTAAAAGTGAATGGGTCTTATGTAGACTCAAACAGCCCTGATCCTGCGACTCAACACTGATTCTTTAATAAAGGAGTCAACACAATTTTTGGTGGAGAATGACGGGCAAAGTAGGACAAAATTAAAATAGATATTTGATGGATAATGGAAATGAAGAAAAAAAAATAATAAACATTTTGGTGGTGGAAAGTTAGAGACTCCTGGAATCAGTTCAATTTTTGCCAGTGTACATGTAGGTATTGACTGGAGTTGATATACGCAAGAATTAATAGAATTTTGTGTGATGAATTGTGTGGCTCGGAGTGTTTTATCTTGCGACGCATGATTTGGAGTGAAATAATTTGTTATGCGCACAGTATGTTATATCAATGGTGTTAAGTCTTGCACGTCGAAAATTCAAAGCTGTATTGTATTGCATTGTAATGCATTGTGAGAACATATTAGAAATTGTGAGTGTGTTTCTTGTGATTGCTACTCACTCAGACAAAAACAAAACAGCATAAAATGGAAAGTAAAAAATGAGAAAGAGAATCGAAGTGATTCTGAGGCAGGGGATGAGATCATGGACAATTTGTTGATTGAGACAAGACCATCCCCTTATAACGAGGATCATACACAAAGGCATGGAGCAGAGGGTAGGAAAAGATGATTTGGAAGCTAAACTATCATCCCACAGTGGACGAAAACTGCAGAAACTGATATTTTAAAGCTTAAACAGGATTTAGATCAAATTGTAGATACAAAGATTCATGGGGATAAAATTGTGATATTTAACAAAGAAAAATTTGTATTTTTGAATATGAAAGCAGTGAAGCATGCTTTTTTAGCTTACAAAAAACTTGAAGTTGGCTGAAGAATTAAAAATGGACAAATGGACAAAATGAGAATTCGTAGATCATATAGGATGGAGTTGACAATGTGACTTAAAGAACCAGAATATTGTACCATTGAGAATGAATCTCAGAGAATGGACATGACTAGAGAATGGGAAAACATGAAATAATATAAAGATGACTAGTCTCGAAAGTTTGAGAAATCACAAAAGACGAAATTTGAAAAGGGTGATGTGAGTGATACTGTATTTGAAGTAAAGAGTGAAAAAGTATTTCCGTAGAGGGAAGTGACTGGAAGGGCATATGTGCAAGTCCACTTATCGAGGAATAACTTGTGGACATTTACAAACAATTCCCCAAAGCTCAGAGAGGAGCTAGAAATGTGGTAGAAAGTGTTGTAACTATTTGAAAGTTACTTTGGGGAGGCCTAGATGTGTTTTTTCAATTGTGGTACCTAAAGATTTATGGTCCAACTGTAAGACAATGGTTCAGTGGCTTGAGAAAGAACCTCCGCCACTTGGACCGAGTAATAATCCTTCTCTGACTGTCATGGAGAAATATAAACAGGGTATTGAGCATTAAAGGGAAAAGTTCTCCAAAAGCAAGTAGAATTGTTGAAAATCATGAAAGTGACACAAAATCGAGATGGGTCGGTGAATGCATATTATGAGAGATTGCTGCAGATATACAGGCATTACAACGGAGTTGATGACCCCGCAAAAGAATGTCGGGATTGTTTTCTGCTTTTGTGTTGGAATTGCATTCATAAATCAGTGCACATATACAGAAGAGTGTAATGTGTTCGTGTTGGAAAACGAGCCATCTGTGAGGCCTGCACAAATAACATGACTACATTTGTCCTTCACTGGGAACCAAACACCCAATTGTAGCGCCTGACTCTCAGAGGGTAGCGTTGCAGAGCAGTCTGAGGCTTACTCAAGGGAGGTGGTGCGGGCTAGTTTTTGCCATTTGCAGGTGCACGGAAATAACACTCAATAATTGATTGTCCAGTCTGTACTTTGCTTTATAAAAGTAAGAGTACATTTATTAAACACACACACACTACTCAATACTATGCACCAATTTACAAATATACATAAGCTGTTGGAATTACTTTGACACATTGCATAACATCTCCACCCCTCCCGCAGGGGGGGTGGGGTCTAGTACCACCACCCCCATGTATGCACATCATCTTGTCCCCAATGCAGTTAGTTGAACATAACCTGGAGCAAGGGCCCTGCGCACTGGCACCATCCCAGTGGCGACCCACCCCATTATCTCAACTAGCATTTAAAATAGGTAACCCTGCCTTGGTGACACACAACCCTGACTGAGCACTTCCTACTGACCCTGAAGTATACACCTCTACATCTTTAAGGGCTAGCAGTCTGGGTTCTTCACCTAAGCGCAGCAGCAAGAATCCATGTTTAAACATCACTTTAGAATGACAGTACTCATCACATTTGTGGATCATTAGAATGCATTGCAAATACAGGCCCTAAAGGCATCACAGATGAAATCACAGGATTACGCATATACAGCCAGACACCCTAGCAGGAATGTCTGGCAACATAACCCCACTTTGCCTATGACATCCCCTTACACAGGTACTTCACCTTACACATGTGACCTTCAGTCCCTCTAAAAGGAATAACGTTAGTAAATGCACTACGGGTGCAATTACACCTCTTCACCTCCAGGAGATGCCCGTCTCCAGACATCCCCCAGCTCAGTCTTTCATACCATGGTTCACTCCTCACTCATCTTCCAGCTGTAGAACGAAAGTTCCAGCCCAGGAAGAGTTAAAATGCACACTGAGCCCTTGAGGGGTTATTTCTTCCATTCCCAGACGAGACTTAGGGGGGGGACTTTCCTCTTCGTGCTGGGGGGAGACTGCGCTTCTCCAGCAGCTCCCCCGGCACCTTGTCACGCACTTGGTGGTGACCCCGTTGTCCTGGGGCCACCATGCACAGAGAAAAAGCGGTTTGCCCTTGCAGGCCGGTCCTGGCCTGCAAGGCATTATGGGAACCTTCGCATATTCGAGTAGCGGCTCCCCCGCTGCGTTGGGGAGAGCAGCGATCCTCCGGCTGGCGGCTTCGCCGCATTCCGCTCTTTGGTGGGGGGCCCGGTCCCACCCGGACCCCCAGGGGATACTTCGCAGCTCGGGGAGCCCACCCCCGGCTGCTCCTCCACGGTGAGTTCTTCTCGCGGCCCAGGGAGCCCACCCCCGGCCGCGCTTCCTCTCGCGGGGCCTGGTCCTACCCGGGCCCCGCAGTGTCACCTCGATGGGGAGCCACCTGGGGAGGCCACCCCCGGTGGCTCCCGCCGGCTCCCCGCCCGGCCAGCACCCTCGCGTGCTGCCGCGGGAGCCGGCATCACACTTCTGGTCTGCAGACCCGGAGGCTCGCACCGGTCCCGCTGCCCTAGGGGGAGTGCGACGGCACTCCCCCCTCCTCGTGGCAGCCGTGGGGGAGTGCGATGGCACTCCCCCGTCCTCCCTCCTCACTTCGGGGGCCCGGGGATGGGGTCCCAAGCCCCAGGGCATTTCTTCACGGGGAGCGCGACGGCGCTCCCCGGCTTGCCTTCTTCTCTGCCGGGGCCCGGAGTTGGGATCCCAGGCCCCTCCTCCTCCTTCACGGGGAGCGCGGCGGCGCTCCCCGGTTGCTCTTCGTCGGTGGGGGCCAGGGTGGGCTCCTGGCCCCCCCGTGGGGAATAACTTCACGGGGAGCGCGACGGCGCTCCCCGATTTTGCTTCGGGCCCCGGGATGGGGGTCCCGGGCCCCCGAACCTCCTCGAGGGGGGCGCGACGGCTCTCCCATCCATGCACAATCCGCGGGGCCAGGATGGGCTCCTGGCACCCCGCGTGGGTCATTTTCAGGGGGAGCGCGATGGCGCTCCCCGGCTTTCTCTTCTTGTTGGGGGCAGCCCCCGGGACCTGACCCACCCCGGGGGCATACCAAAGACCGGCGGCGGAGCCCCACGTGATTCGTCGGTCTGCCAGAGGTCAAAGGTCACCTACCTTCTGGGGGCCATTTCTCAGCCCCCAGGGGTCCGATCTTCATGATCTTGCCCTCTTCTTGCTCCTGGTGGTGCTCCCCAGCCACTGAGAGCACTCTCCTTCGCCCTCTGGGTCTCTGGGAGGGGGGATTCAGCAGGGAGCTGTCTTCACTGGCTCCCTGCGCCAGCCTTTCGCCTGCTCTCCTCCTGGGCCTCTCTTGTCCCTGCGCAGAGGCCCCTGCTTCTGCACACTGGTCCTGGTCTCTTCTCCTGGCGCAGTTCAGGATCCTGCGGGCAGTCAGGGGGTTCCTCCTTCCAACTTCCCATTGCGCCAGGCTCCAGCACCCTCTGCCTCAGCAGACCACACCCCAGAGAGAGCTTCTCTTCCTGTGAAGGCACTTTTTAAAAGTTGAGTAGGGGGCTGGCAGGAAGTCTCCGTTTGTCCTATCAAACAGCAACACATCACTTCACTGCCCCTGCTCCCTCCTTCCTGCCCAGCCACGGGGTTTGTTCAAAATGGCGTCGTCCAGGGTCTCTTGCCACATGGTCTCTGAAAAAGCCCCTTCCCCCCTCGCTGCCTTCCCTCCTTGGTGCAGCCTGGTGCCTGGCACCCAGTGATAGCTGCTGATGGATGAGCCTGTAGCCCCACCCATCTTCTCTTCGTGGAGAGGAGGCCTTAGCTTGTGGAAGAAAGGTTATCAATCCATCCTGCTGAGGTCAGCCCTCAGCCAGGCCCTGGTTATGGCTGACTCAGAGAAATGTGACATTTCTTGATGACCCAAAAGAAGTACAAATATGACTTTGGACTCTGCAGAATACTCCTTCTCACATCCGTTACAGTGGACTTTAGTGCGTGTCTGGAATCTGTAAGCCTTATGAAAGTTACTCTAGCCCATGGCTCCACACCCCCATAGGGGAATAATGAAGTGAAAAACAGTAAAACACACTGACTTTCCCTGGCCTGTTCCTTCCCAGTGTATAAAGCCTATTCCATGTCACCACCCAATTCTGCACAAGTCCTGCCACACCATTCACTTTGTAGCTGCTCCTGGACTGCGCACGCTAGGAATCTCCCCTGCGCAGCCCTTACACGTGTGCACACGCATGTACACCTGTGTCTGCATGTAACCAGCCCGGTGTCCCTTACTCTAGCTGCTGCGCAGTGGCCTGGTCAAGCCAGGGGGACACCAGTAAAATACCCATGCAGTCTCTTTCATTATGAGTTTACTGTGGGTGAGTCCCAACTTATGAGGCTCCCCCACAGTAAAAGCTCAACAATTAGTTTCAAAAAGCGAAAAATCCGGGCGGCCCATAGTGTCAGAACCACCTTCTAACAGTTAGAAAGTAAAATTGTTAGATGAGATCCTTGCCTATGCAAAGTATTGTAGTGATTGTTGTGATCCGAAAAAGAAAAATCGACAGAGGGAAAGTTGATGGTAGCTCAGGCAAAGTTCATTCAAAAAGATGGCCAAGGAAATTTCCAAGCACTGGTTGCTGGTGTAGAATGTGCTGGTGCACATGGCAATGGTGTGCCATTTGTGCACATGGTAATGGTGTGCCATTTGTGCACATGGTAACGGTGTGCCATTTGTGCACATGGTAACGGTAGCAAAAAGTTGACTCCTGAGCTAGTTTTTCATCTTTAATAAAGCAGAGTCTCATTTTACTTTTGACTTTCCCCACCACCATGACCTGTGACTTAACGGTGTTGGTCTGCAGGCCCAACCTACTCATGAATTCATTAAATCTATTGAGGAGGGTCTGCAGGCCCACGACTGTTCAATACGTAGTCATCTGCGTACAAACGTGCGGGGAGATCTCTCCTCCGCACACGTGGCACATCGATCACCACTTCATTAAAAAAAACTCTACAAATCATTTATATATAAGCAAAACAGGAAGGGGGCTAACACGCACCCCTGTCGGACACCACTATTCATTCTAACCGGTGCTGAGAGTTCTCCATCCGCCCCATATCTTACTCTGCCCGTGACATTCTGGTGCATTTGCGCTAAAAAGCGGACATGGGGGGCATCTATGCCCATTCCTAATGTCTTTTGACATAATTTCCCTCTCGTGACACAGTCAAAGGCAGATGTCAGGTCCATGAAGCCCAAATAAAGGTTAGTGTTTTTTGCCATGGTGTACTTGCCAATTATCAAATGAAGGTTAAGGCATTGTTCCATCGGGCCCAGGTCCCTTCTAAAGCCATATTGGATGTCCGAGAATTTTCCCTTTTCGGGAATCCAAATTTCGAGGCGGTCAAGTAGAACCCTGCCCATCAGCTTACATGTGGTGTCGATTAGTGATATTGGGCGGTAACATTTGGGGTTCGACCTATCTCCCTTTTTAGGTCGAGCCTCGAGTAGCGCGCAAGCGCTGCTTAGAGGCGAAGACTTAATGTAAGCGGGTTTAAAAGCAGTCCCAAAAACGCTCGTGCGTCGTGGCTGGCCTTTTTGGGATGGGTACGCGCGGCAAACATGTGTTTCCAATTATCGTGCCCAGACGCGGGCGCGATAAGTGGAAACACATGTCTGCCGCGCGTACACATCCAAAGGCCAGCCACGACGCACGAGCGTCTGGTCAGCTGAGCGTCTCGTCAGCTGAGCAGGCTGCCGCGCTCGCTCGCCCCGCTCCTCTGTGGTGCGCGCGCACCACTCGCGGGCTTGTTACCCTTTTGTTTTGGAAGGAGGAGAGTTCAGCCACTTGAAAGGCAGATACCCCCTTTGCCAGCAAGCCGCACCGACCTATCGCCGACCGCTTCCGCTTGCCGGGGGTGGTACTGCCAAAGCCAAGCACTTGCAGGCTGAACTCTCGTTTTGTTTGCCAAAGCTGCTGCCGATTTTGTTGCCACCTCGCTTGCCAGTACCTATACGGTGCAGCACGCAAAGGCCTCACCCACCACTCCTTGCTACGTCGGGAAATGCCGGCGTTGGCTCCCAAACACTGCTCTCGGAGGCCGGCGGCAGGTAGGCTGTCGGCACGGGGCAGCGGGTGGATGGGGGGTGTGTCCAAACTAACAGAGGAGCGGAAGAGCAGTGTGGGAGCATAGGGGGAGTACTGGGATGCAGGAATGGAATGCAGGAGGCACGGAAGTGGCAGGAGAGCATGCGGAGTGTGGCTGCGGCTAACCGGACCTTTATGACGCTGCTGCTATCCACTCTGCTTCAAGGACCCCCATTGCCAGTGCCGAAACATGGGGCCAGGCCCACCCCAAAGGTAATGCATTCGCACCCCAGATCCTGTCATGAGTAACTCATCCAGTCCAGGTTTTTTTATTTGTATTTTGCAACTTGGAGTCTTGATTTTATAACAAGACAAATATGACTTCAATTCCCAGAAATACATGGAATGAATGAGCTAACCACACATGCAACAGAGCCACTTGAGAGCTCTGGCCTGCTGCTAGCCTCATTGATGCTACCCTCACTCATATTACCCCTCACACCATTACCCCACTATCAACCCCACTCTACCTCTACACGTACTCACACCAGGGCTCTACCTTCTCACATAACCACCCCTCCACACTGTCTCCCTAGCTTACATCACCCATCACTGTTAACCTGCACCTAAACCACCATCTCATGACCTGACCCTCCCACCCCGACTATCAGCAGCTGTTTCTCCTTGTACAACCACCAGTTTGGTTACCAGATGAATGACTGTCATCAGGAGCATCATTTCCCGGTCCTAGGATTCTCTTTCAAAACCTACTGCACTCTGGGAGTTGTATTTTTGGTTCACTTCACCCAAGTCATTGAGGCTTACACACCTGAAAACAGTCATTTGAAAAGTGAAAACGAGGACTGTTACACAGCGCCCCAGTGAGAGGAGTCACCTGGCAACTTAACCACCAGCCTCACACTACCAACTGTTCCTTAGTTCACACTACCCACACCTTCAGTCTCATCATTCACTCACTCTTTCACCCCTGCCCTTCAAGCACACTACCACCCCATTGCTAGTGTGTTACCTCACCAACCCTCATACTCACAACGCCACCCTTCACTCACACTACTACCCCATTGCTAGTGTGTTACCTCACCAACCCTCATACTGTCACTCGCTGCCAGCCCTGCCCTTACATCCGTCACTCACACTAGTACCCCTGCCGAAGCAACACAGAAGACAAGGGAAAGCAACACGGAGGCCAGGGGTGGGGAAACAACACTGAAGGGGGTAGGGGAGTGACACAGACAGTTGACATGGGGGCGGGTGGAAGCAACAAGGAAGGCGTAGGTGGGGAAGCAACGCAACATAGAGAAAGAGCAATGTGGAGTACAGTTGGGAAAGAAAAGCACACATGTGAGAGACAGCAACATGGAGCTGGTGGGGAGAAGCACATGGCGAGAAAGCAAGGCGGGTGAGAAGTACACTAGGGCGAGCGCATCATAGAGGGGGCAGTGGAGAAGCACATGGGTGAGAGAGGGCAACACAGAGCATAGAGGAGGGAACAACAGAAGTAAACATGGGAGACAGCTGGAAAACACAGGCTCGCTCATGGAGTGTTTAACCAAAAAGAACAAAAGTAGTGCTTGAAAAGCAAGCATTGGGAGGACACAAGTAATTGGGCCATGCTACACAAACCAAGACAAATAAAAAGCAAGTAAATCAGAGTGACAATAAAGCTAATCAATGGTAAGAAATGAACAGGCTCTAAGCCCACTGTAAGCTGAAACAAACAGACAACTTGTGCTGCCTGGCAGACAAGTACTAATCATACGTACACAGACAAAAACTACACAACAACTGCAGACATAGAGAGTGTCCAGATCATGTGTATAGACACAGAAACTGCCCATCCAGAGGGGCAGATAGAGAAACATCTTGAGCTATGCATGCACTGACAAAATTGTCCAATCACTGGAGCTGACCTAGAAACTGCCCAAATCATATATTAACATATTAAAACTGCTAACCACAGGTGCAGAGACAGAAACAGCACAAATCGTGGGTACAGAAACAGAGATAAATAATTATTGGCAAAGATTACAGGTCTGTTGTTAGACCCCAGCCATATGCGCTTTGTCAATGCTTATTTTGTTTTATCATGGTTTCTGCAAAACCTTATGGTTGGAGAAGCTGCTGGGTCCCTGACAATGTGAAACAAGCATTGGCATAGCCAATACGTCTCGCCTTTGGGACCTTATACGTTTTTAGCCATGCAACAGTTGATGTTGTTGCACCAAGGATATTGTGCTGCATAACTAAATACTTATAAGGTCCCAAAAGCGAGACCTATTGGCTATGCCAATGCTTGTTAAAAATAGGGACGATTATTGCTGTTGACCCCGAGCCTGGAGGGCCCGTGACTGTGACGCAGCATAACATGTTAGTTAGGATTGGGAGCCAAAGGGCAGGCATTGCCAGGAAGAGATCAGCCGGTATACAGTCGGGGCCGACAGCCTTATTTTTCTTTGTCAGCTCTAAAGCCTTTGTGACTTCCTTAATTGTCGGTGAGTCTAATTTACTCGCAGTCCCTTTTGTGTGAAAGCCACATTCTACAGAGTCAGACAGTGCCCCCCCCATTATTATAAATTGCCTGGAAGTGGTCCACCCACTTGTTTGGGATCAACAATGCACTAATGAGAAGTGGTTCTTGTCACATGTGGTAAAGAATGACACTGTAAACAAAGTTGTATTTTTAAGCATATCCTGGTAGCAGCCAATTAGTAGGCTCCAGAATAGGAGCACTACTGCAGGGGGGTTTGATAGACATGAGATGCCTAAACGTTATTTGGGGGGAAAGAGTTGAAAATACTTTTGCTTCACCTAAATACATCTTACATTTTCTTGTTAGTAGGGGCAGATTTCAAAATGAGGCGCAAATGGTGCATCAAATGCTGGAGAATAGGAATCAGATGGCACAGAATGGTATGACTGCATCATTACGGTCAGTGGCCCACTCTGCGTTCCTACAGGATCAAGTTTGGCACAATGATGGTGCCTGAGAGGGGTGGAGGAATGCGTTCTTGGTGCAATCCTGGAGGTAAACCAGGATGGTTCTTTTGTTTAAGAATAAGTCAATGGTCATCCAGTATAACTTTTTAACTGATACATGTGCTACAAGATCTACGGTTCGACCAGGTGGAAGTTCCCAACCTACCGCTGTCAGGAAAATAAGTTCAAGTTGTAGGCATTACAAATAAATAAATGACTAATACGTCATCAGCAAATGTCCCTGATAAATGTGTTAATAATCATGAGTTTATAATTAGTGAGACAAGTCCAGTGAATTTGCTGGGTCGAGATTTTTATGCAAGGCATTTAACAAAGAGTTCACGATGCTGAATTTAAATTAGAGGTCACAAGTTGCAAAGATTCAATTATTACCAGATTTCACAAAAGAGGACCGAACTCCAGATTTAAGGCACACTGTGTAGGAAAGTGGCTCTGTATATACTGCACCAAAGTAAGGTTCAGTGTGCACAGAGTCCCCAGTCCCCCAGAGGTTTGGCAGAGGCTAAAGTTAGATATAACCTTACTCTCCAAAGTGGTAGCTTGGTCGAGCAGTAAGGCAGTATCAGAGGACAGTGTAAAGCATTTGTTGTACGCACTCAGTCAGCAAATGGAGCCACACACTCAAGAACTGAACTCTAGGCCAATGGTTTGTATATAAAAAAAATATATGCTCGTTTTATTTTAGAACCAACATTAGGGTCAAAATATACTTTCTCAGTATGAGATGTTCTGGTTAGCCACCTTACAAATAGGCAATAGACTTGTTGGTGGTAATAATCACAGTTGGTGCAAGAGGCAACACAGGGTCAAATACAATTCAACATTGAGCTTAATGGAAAATTGTGATTAATTACAATTAATGACTTTGTAGGTTACTTTTCTAACCACAGGACTGGATCCTGGATTCAGTCCTGGGACACTTCCTGGAAACAGGTAAGAAAAAGCGTTTTGGTTATTGTAGTGATTTTTGAAGAATATTACTGTATTTCAAAAGTCGACAGAAACTTTTCTGGGTAAAATTACCAATGTTATCCTATGGAAGGAAATGCAGTTTGCAAGCAAAGCAGGTTTACGTTACTTTTGTAATCCAGTGCTGGGTTCTCGGGTTCAGCACTGGGGTATCTAGCTAAAACAGGTAAGTAATTATGTTTGTATCGTTGGCACGATTTTTAAAGAATATTTGTAAAATGCAGAAATCGACACTTAGAAACTTTTTCAACAAAAGCAGGCAATGATATCCTATGAGAGGAATTTCGAGTTACTGGTAAGTACGGTAAAAATTACTTTTCATGGTTGGTACTAGTCTAAAAGAGGCAGTACTGACGTCTCTCCTGATAGCAGGTGAGTAGTTCGGAATTCGTTACTGTTGTGATTTTTAAACAATATTTTAGTATTTCAAAAGTAGACACTTAGAAGAAATTTCACAGAAAACCAGTCAATGGATCCCTATGGACGAAAATGGAGTTAGCGGTAAGTAACGTTGGGATTACTTTTTAGGGCCAGTGTTGGGCACCCCGGTCCAGCACTGGGGCCTCTTCTAATGCCAGGTGAGTATTTTCGTTTTCGTGACTCGGTTGATTTTAGGTGAATATTTTAAAGTTCCAAAACTCCACACTTAGAAGAAATTCCAGGTGCGAGCCAGTCAGTGTTACACTATGGAAGAAAAGTGAGTTATCGGTCTTTGGGTAAGTACTCGACTGGCAGAGTTAAGGTTCTGGGCCTAGACTCAGGGGTCCCCCAGTATCAGGTAAGTACAGTTGTTACACCCTCAGCGGCACAGGGGCGGCCGGGTGCAGAGTGAGTAGGCCCAATGTTATCCTATGGCAGGCAGGGGGCCTCGGGTTGGTGGCTGCTGGCAAGCAGGCCACGCGGCTGTGGGAGCTGGGCTCCTGGTCACTTGCCCAGGGCAAATGGGGAAGTAGGTTAGGGTAGAGGTTGCACTTCCAGGGGCACTCGGGCGGCTGGGTGCAGGGTGCTTTTGAGCCGTCGGGCGCTCAGTGTTAACCAATGGAGATCTTGGACGGTGAAAAAAGGCTGCAGGCTCGGGGACGGTGATTCTTCAGGGGCGACCAACACTTTGGGAGGTAAGTTGGGGTCTTGGAGGATAGGTAGACACCCAGGAGTTGGGCACAGGGGGCCGTGGGGCGCCGGGTGCAGGGGTGTCTTTTGAGGTCGGGAAATCTTACCCCCTGCTGGTCGCGGTTGGAGGGGTCCCTTGTCCTGAGGCTGCAGGCGTCGTCTGGGTCGTCGAGGAGGGTCCTTGGGCACTGGATTCCAGGTCAGAATCGCCGGGGGGACGTCCTCAAAGTCTTGGTTCACTCAGGCACAGGCCGGGTCCAGATGCAGAGGGTGCAGGTTTCGCGGTTCCGTGCCAGGGCTGGGTCTTTTGGAGTTTGTTCTTTTGAGCAGTACCACTGCTCGTGGGAGTCCCTGGGTTGAAGGCTGTGGCACAGAAGTCAGGTCCTCCAGGGTTTTTGAGGTTGCTGAGGCCGGGGTTCCGCAGGAGCAGGTTCAGAGGTAGACCGGCCGGTAGGGCTGGGGCCAAGTCAGTTGTCGCCTCCTTGTTAGCAGCTGCACGGCTGGTCTTCTTGCTTCTTCTTCTCTTCTTGTTTTCGGATTCGGGAACTGAGGAAGGAAGGTTCAGGGAGCCCCTAAATACTAAATTTAGGGGTGGTTACAGGTAGGTAAGGGCAGGGGCCAATGGGTCCCTTCCCTGGGGTGGGTACACCCCCTATTCTGCTCCTCTCCAGTGGGAGGGGGCAGGAGCCTGTCCCTGGTTGGCTGGGTCCCCCCATCCTCAAGATGGCGGGGACTCGAGTTTGGGCTTCACCTCGTCTCCCCCACCTTAGGGGTGGAGTTGGCAGAGGTGGGCACAACCCATTTCCTGCCTCTGGTTTTCCCGCCGGTTCTCCCGCCAGAAGTGGGGGTAGAACCAGTGGGGACCAGTTTGCTGGGAGCAGCAAGTGGTCTGGGGAAGCTCAAAAGGCGGCAGGCCTTTGAAGCTCCCCTGCCCATCCTGGGGGAGGAGGCTTTGGCACCTCGCCCCAGGATGCGCATTCTTTCAGGCCCCTGAGAGCAGAGGCTCTCGACCCAGGGGTCAGAAACATGTCTGGTGGTGGCAGCCTGGGCAGCCACTCAGTCCGGACACTGGAGGTCGGGTTGGTTTCAGGGGGCATCTCTAAGATGCCCTCTGGAGTGCGTTTTACATTAAATTCCACACTGGCATCAGTGGGGGTTTAATGGGCTAAGAAGTTTGATGCCAAACTTCTTAGTTTTCAGTGGGGCCATTATGGTGCTGTGGAGTTCGTAATGACAGACTCCCAGCACCATATACTCTTAATGGCAGCACTGCACTTACAATGCCCAAGAATGGACTTGGGCACTGTAGGAGCACAGGGCTCATGCCTCTATGCCCTCACCACTGGCATAGTGCACCCAGCTAGAGGGGTGGCTGACCTAGGCCAGGGCAGTGGCTTGTAGGCATGGCACACAGGGATGTGTGCCATGTCGACTCTTCGCTTTTGTTCTGCACCAAGACACGCAGCCTGCAAAGGCAGTGTGTGTGTGTAAGGTACAGGGTCCCTAAGGGTGGCACAACAAGTGCTGCAGCCCTTAGGGGCCTTCCCTGGTCACAGTGCCCTGGGTACCCATGGTACCATTTACCAGGGGCTGACCTGTGGCCAGGGATGCCAATTGGGTGTAGGTATCAATGCAGTTTTAGGGAAGGAACACAGGCCCTGGGTACCTGGTTGGCAGGAGCCCAGGGCACACTCAGTCAAAGCACATCAGCATTTCAGCAAAAAGTGGGGGCATACCATGCAAGAAAGATGGCACTTTCTCACACACTGTGAAAGAGGAGGTTTGAGATTTTACGGGAAAATAAATCTAGTTGATTTAGAGTACAGAGCAAATGCAGATTACTGTAAAAACGAAGGCAGTGTATCCTCGCACTCCTCAACATAGACTTAACTCATGAAGCTGAAAAGGGGATAGAATCCTTTATTGATAAAATGAGTGGGCTGGGTAGTCTAAAGGAACTCCTGGGTAGTTCATCTGATTCACCTAAAACGGTCTTGAAGACATCAAGTGGTAAATAGATAATAGTACATTATTTACACAAAATAAATGATACAGTGATTCCAAGTTGCCCCGTGGTACCAAATCCAGCAGGGATTTTGTTTCAGATTTCAGCTAGTGCAGAGTACTTCACCATGAATGATGTGTGTCAAACATTTTTCTCTATCCCTCGATGAGGACAGTACCTTTTTGCATTGAGATTCCAAAATAAAGTCCTCGTTTAAAATAGGCTCCCATAAGACTATACAAAGAGTCCTTCAATCTTTTCCCAAATACTTTATATGGATTTGGAAAGTTTAAATTGCCTGTGACTCAGCACTAGTGCAGTGTATCAATTATTATTGCAGCCGAAATGAAGGAAGGTTGTAAGCTGAATTTAATCGCTTTCCTAAATCATTTGGCAGAAAATGGGCATAAAGTATTCCCTGTTAAAATGCAGTAGTGTCAGAAAGAAGTCATTTATTTGGGATGCCAAACTGAGAAAGGTGTCAGAGATTCTGAGAATTAACCCACCAACAACATAGGAAGAAGTGAGGATGTTTCTAAGATTGGATGGCTACTGTCGTCAGTGGATTCCAAACTTTATCTTGATTGCAAAGCTTTTACTAAGGTTGAAGCACAATGATGTTGGTGATCTAGTGTCCTGGGAAGATGAATGCATGAAGGTTTCCTAGTTCCGAGATACAATTTGTGTAGTAATCCTGCTCTAGGGAGCTCAATTACGAGAAAGATTTTTATTTACTCTGTCATGAAAGAGAAGAGTGCACACTTTCTGTTCTTATCCACCAGCATGGAGCAGCCAAGTTGCCGACTGCATATTTCTCTGCAACACTGGATTCAGCAGCCGTCGCTCTGCCAGGTTGAATGAAAAAAATGGCAGCGAGACAGGGTCCTGTGTTACCATATAAAATGCTCTGGGCCATCCTTGCCATGGTCAGCCAGTATGAAACCCTGACACAGGTCCTTCCAGCCTGATCTGTAGGCCCTTGTTAAATTGACCAGAGTTCTGTACCCATTTTTCTGAACACAGTAGGCCCTAAGCCTCTGTGACTTAAAATCGCAAGCAGCTTCTCTTTCTGCGAGACACCCTGGCCCACGCCCCCACTCTCTTCGTGTGGTCAACTTTCTCCGTGAGCCCAACAGTCACTTCTCTTTCTCACACCTTTCTCACACCGCAAGAACACAGAAGTTCTGACCATAAGAGGAACATCTGATCATGAGAATAGAGAACATCTCACCGTAGGGAACAGGGAACTGGGGTGCTGTGGGAAGCAGGGCGTTGTTTTATCTATTTTATTTCATTATATTAGCACCATTTTCTCGCTGGCCCTATGTAACTTAAGACGTGCACTTAGCGTGAGATTTTGACCTTTGGCCTGGCGAAGTTCTGCTTTATTGTAAGTGATCACCTTATTTCTGATAAATGTACGCCTTGTGGGTATTATTGACGTCAGTACAACTGACATGTTCTGCATTTAATTTCTGCTTTTGGAGATATAAAAATGAGACCCGCTCGGTCACTCCTCGGACTACCACTCTGTCTTGTGTTTGTAGGTCACAGACTGCGTGGGTACTCCCCAAGAGCTCTTGATTATTAAGATAGTTTTATTTGCCCTATATTTGCAACATTTGCTATATTGTCTTTAAACTGGTGTTCTCTTATTTTTCAATTCAAAGCTTACATTGCAATAGTTTTAACGTGGGCATTCTTAACATTGCATCCAAGTGTATTTTGCATTTTTGAAAGTCTTGATCAGAAATTGTGCTTTTCACACTGCATTTACAAACGTGTCTTTGAAGCTTTTCATTTGCTGCATCCTTCGAAATGTTTCTCTTTTAACGCTGTTTTGATTTATGAATTTCATTGAAAGTTATATAAAAAGTGCCTTCTGATATTCTGATCTCTATAAAAGCAAAGTCCTTCTATTTTGTATCTAATCACCTTTTTCTTGAAGCTGCGCCTTCTAATAAATTGTGTGAACCTTCTGGCTTGGTTTCTATCTCACACGTTTGTTTCCCTCATTGTAGTGTGGGCATCTCTGAGCACCCCAGCTCAAGTTGAGCGGCCCAAAAACCCTCCCCTCCAACATTTTGGTGACCCCGACGTGATAGCAGTTCCAGCTGACGGGGAACCACTGTGACCACGGACGAGGATTGACCTTCGTGCCTCTTTCCTGACTGAGCAGAAACAGCGCACACGGGTAAGTCTCTTGCTGCCTTGTGTGCTGTGTCTGAGAGTGTCGTTTAAGCACTTGTGGTACATCTGTCCGGTGTTTCAGTTCCTGTCTAACTGGTCTCGCTTTGATAAAAGAACAATCCTGAGTTAAGGAAACGTGTGCGCAGACATTGAGTCAAAAGGTGACGATAGGAGATTGTACGAATTGTGGTTTTTTTTTCCATTTGTGCCTCTCTGGAAGCCGGGGAGGGCCTCTGTTTAATTAGAAGATTAGCAGGGAAGGGAAGGCTGCTTTTGGCGTCTTTCATTGTGGGTTTTATCATATTGTGCCTCTCTGGAAGCCAGGGAGGGCCTCTGTTTAATTACAAAATTAACGGGGAAGGGAAGATTGCGTTTTGACGTCTTTCAGTGGTCATCTGTGGGCTTTTCTGAGAATACCCCTATTTTAGTTCGATAGGGAGACGAGAACTGCGCCTTGCGTTTTCTAGCAGTCATTTCAGTGCCCCTCTGAAAGTCGGAGGGGGCCCCCATTCAGTACTTATGGGGAAGAGGACGATTTCCTTGCCTGCCTAGCTACCAGGCATAAGGATGTCTCTTGTTTAGAAGATAAGTGAGTGGTTTCCTGTTCTGACCCGGGAGGAACAAGAGCAAATAGTATTAGATTTTTCACTAGTTACAATTCTGTTATTTTTGGCATTGAGATAGAAAGCACTTGACTGCCCTCAAGTGGCCAGAGCATGCAATTATTGTTTAAAGACCCAAAACACTTAGACCTGTGAATTGTTTTCTCTCAATTATAAAGCACATTTATGAAATGTATGTAAATTGCTATGCATCTTCAGGACTTCATGCTAGTGTGTGTGTGTGTGTGTGTGTGTGTGTGTGTGTATATATATATCTATCTATCTATCTATCTATCTATCTATATATATATATATATATATATTTTTTTTTTTTTTTTTTTATTGTATGAGCACGTTTGTCATCCTCAAGTTGACTGGACTTACATCAATTTCGCCAATAGGGTTGTAAGGCCCGCTAGTTAGTGTTGCTGTGTTCTGCATTATTACATCAGTCCCATCCATCACTAGCAATGCAGATCCTGCTAGGTAGAAACAAGTGAAAATTTTTTTGCCACTCAAAACCAACTGGGTGTCAGTCTGTCTTTTAAAAACATTTTTGGTGTACTACAGTTCTGTCAACCAAATGAATAGAATACGTGGTTACACAACTTATAAAACTGCAGACACCATATATGTGCACGTCTCTATGGTAGTCCCGGGATTAGAAATACCCACGGTTGTAACAAGTTCCTGGCCCCGAAATCCCCTGCGTAGCCAAGTCCTCATTGCTTGTTTAGGCGATCACCTCCAATTCCCTGACTTTTCTCCAGAAGGTGTTTACACCGGTCCAGACAAACAAGAAATTAAGGAGGCATTCTATCTTGTCATCAAGGAGGCACTAGGAGACGAGCTTGTGCTTGACCACCCCACCTCCTTGACCGCTGACGCATATGGGGCGCAGCACAAAATATATATTTTGTTTTACACAGCATATGTACATATCCATTAGCACATATAGATGAGTCATAACGAGCAGCGAACAGCCGAGATAATTTTACACTTGCTAAACAACAGAATAGTAGCAGCATACAACCCAGGCACACCGACAGTAACTCCGCTACAGCCGTACCAAAGTAATCTGATATCACTAGCGTGGGAGTTACTTGGAGTTACCTTCACACCAACAACTGAAGTAAGGGTGTCCACAGCGACACTTAAAGAATTGCGTCCCTCAGGGTCAGCAAACACCACCGGCCCACGGAGCCAACATCCTCCAGACACTACACAGCCTGGACTCGTATGGCCACAATATTCCCAAAGCTCCCCCTCTGTGGAAGACACACAGGACGTACCACCGCAGCACTCACCAGTGTCCCCGCCAATAATATATACTATTGAAGACTCCTCTACAGAATCCATTCAGTCATTAGAATCAGCAGAAAATACCCAGAACCCCAACCTCACTCACCAACACTCGCCAATATCGTCTCTATTAAGCTCCCACAGCCCGGTGCAGCAGGAGGGTTCCCAAGACACCCACGTACCATTAGACTGTGAGCTTCACGCATTGATGCTACAAACACTCCGCGACGCCAACTTGCCTCGGGTTTGCGAGCATCACGCACCACAGCTATGAGCGCAATTACAACAACGCCCCTCTCCAGCAACACACTACCCATTGCTGTGGGCATATTTACAAAATCGCGAGTCAACAGGAGAATAGCATTGTTGCCCCACTACCCCAAGCACCGATCACCTTCCATAAGATAGCACTAGGGAATGAGTGCAACGCCACCGCAGCATCCAACACCACAGATCATAGTATACTTAGTGAACGGACACGTTCTTGGGCTTTCTGAAGGTCCCCCAGCCTCCTTTGTTCACGTCTCACCCCTGGTAAGTGCTGTCCTTCTGACAGTGTTCTCAGCCCTAGGGATTGACGTAACACACGTACAGCAGGTGAGGCTGACAATAATACCCAGTAGTGTTTCCCAGTTAGCCACTTCTAAAGCGACTCGGTGACATAATGGCTACTCCCTTGCAACACGTAATAAACAATTTCACAGCTCAAGAGCAACGTATCACGAAACACTGTAGGGAGCTGCACAAATTCACGAAAGACCTGCAGCACCCTTGGCCAAAAGAAGGTACGTTCAATAGGGCCATACTAGACCACGCTGCAACATTCCTGGAGGTAAAGTACTCCGGCAGCAAACTCAACAAGCATTGGCATAGCCAATAGGTCTCGCTTTTGGGACCTTATAAGTGATTAGCCATGCAACACTTGATGTTGTTTAATGAAGGATATTGTGCTGGATAACTAAACACTTATAATGTCTCAAAGGCGAGACCTATTGGCTATGCTTTGGGGGGCCTTATAAGTGTTTAGGTAGAGCTATTGACTTTGCTAATGTTTTTAAGCTGTTCTGTAGAGAAGTGTGGCTGCTGTGCAGCATGCTGAGAAGTTGTAATTAAAAAGTGATGCTGTTGTGTTGCGGAGTGATGCTGTGATGGTGCTGAGTGATGCTGTGATGGTGCTGAGTGATGCTGTGGTGGTGCTGAGTGATGCTGTGGTGGTGCTGAGTGATGCTGTGGTGGTGCTGAGTGATGCTGTGGTGAAGGAGAGTGATGCTGTGGTGAAGGAGAGTGATGCTGTGGTGAAGGAGAGTGATGCTGTGGTGAAGGAGAGTGATGCTGTGGTGAAGGAGAGTGATGCTGTGGTGAAGGAGAGTGATGCTGTGGTGAAGGAGAGTGATGCTGTGGTGAAGGAGAGTGATGCTGTGGTGAAGGAGAGTGATGCTGTGGTGAAGGAGAGTGATGCTGTGGTGAAGGAGAGTGATGCTGTGGTGAAGGAGAGTGATGCTGTGGTGAAGGAGAGTGATGCTGTGGTGAAGGAGAGTGATGCTGTGGTGAAGGAGAGTGATGCTGTGGTGAAGGAGAGTGATGCTGTGGTGAAGGAGAGTGATGCTGTGGTGAAGGAGAGTGATGCTGTGGTGAAGGAGAGTGATGCTGTGGTGAAGGAGAGTGATGCTGTGGTGAAGGAGGGTGACGCTGTGGTGAAGGAGGGTGACGCTGTGGTGAAGGAGAGTGACGCTGTGGTGAAGGAGAGTGACGCTGTGGTGAAGGAGAGTGACGCTGTGGTGAAGGAGAGTGACGCTGTGGTGAAGGAGAGTGACGCTGTGGTGAAGGAGAGTGACGCTGTGGTGGCCCGAGTGATGCTGTGGTGGCCCGAGTGACGCTGTGGTGGCCCGAGTGACGCTGTGGTGGCCCGAGTGACGCTGTGGTGGCCCGAGTGACGCTGTGGTGGCCCGAGTGACGCTGTGGTGGCCCGAGTGACGCTGTGGTGGCCCGAGTGACGCTGTGGTGGCCCGAGTGACGCTGTGGTGGCCCGAGTGACGCTGTGGTGGCCCGAGTGACGCTGTGGTGGCCCGAGTGACGCTGTGGTGGCCCGAGTGACGCTGTGGTGGCCCGAGTGACGCTGTGGTGGCCCGAGTGACGCTGTGGTGGCCCGAGTGACGCTGTGGTGATGCTGACTGATGCTGTGGTGATGCTGACTGATGCTGTGGTGATGCTGACTGATGCTGTGGTGATGCTGACTGATGCTGTGGTGATGCTGACTGATGCTGTGGTGATGCTGACTGATGCTGTGGTGATGCTGACTGATGCTGTGGTGATGCTGACTGATGCTGTTGCGCTACAGAGTGATGCTGTTGCGCTACAGAGTGATGCTGTGGTGGTACTAAGTGATGCTGTGGTGGTGCTGAGTGACGCTGTGGTGGTGCTGAGTGACGCTGTGGTGGTGCTGAGTGATGCTGTGGTGGTGCTGACTGATGCTGTGGTGACCCTGAGTGATACTGTGGTGACCCTGAGTGATACTGTGGTGACCCTGAGTGATACTGTGGTGACGCTGACTGATGCTGTGGTGATGCTGACTGATGCTGTGGTGATGCTGACTGATGCTGTGGTGATGCTGATTGATGCTGTGGTGGTACTAAGTGATGCTGTGGTGGTACTAAGTGATGCTGTGGTGGTACTAAGTGATGCTGTGGTGGTACTAAGTGATGCTGTGGTGGTACTAAGTGATGCTGTGGTATTCCCGAGTGATGCTGTGGTGGTGCTGAGTGTTGCTGTGGTTGCGTAGAGCGATGCTGTGGTGGTGCTCAGTGTTGCTGTGGTTGCGTAGAGCGATGCTGTGGTGGTGCTCAGTGATGCTGTTGTGGCCCTGAGCGATATTGTTGTGTGCTTGAGTGACGCTGTGGTGGTGCTGAGTGTTGCTGTAGTTGCGCTGAGTGATGTTGTGGTGGCGCTGAGTGATGTTGTGGTGTCGCTGAGTGATGCTGTGGTGTCGCTGAGTGATGCTGTGGTGTCGCTGAGTGATGCTGTGGTGCCCCTGAGTGATGTTGTGGTGGTGCTGAGTGATGTTGTGGTGGTGCTGAGTGATGTTGTGGTGGTGCTGAGTGATGTTGTGGTGGTGCTGAGTGATGTTGTGGTGGTGCTGAGTGATGTTGTGGTGGTGCTGAGTGATGTTGTGGTGGTGCTGAGTGATGTTGTGGTGGTGCTGAGTGATGTTGTGGTGGTGCTGAGTGATGTTGTGGTGGTGCTGAGTGATGTTGTGGTGGTGCTGAGTGATGCTGTGGTGGTGCTGAGTGATGTGGTGTCGCTGAGTGATGCTGTGGTAGCACATAATGATGCTGTGGTGGTGCTGAGTGATGTTGTGGTGCCCCTGAGTGATGTTGTGGTGGTGCTGAGTGATGTTGTGGTGGTGCTGAGTGATGTTGTGGTGGTGCTGAGTGATGTTGTGGTGGTGCTGAGTGATGCTGTGGTGGTGCTGAGTGATGTGGTGTCGCTGAGTGATGCTGTGGTAGCACATAATGATGCTGTGGTGGTGCTGAGTGATGCAGTATGTAGTATAGTGTGGAACAAAAGCTAAGCAAAGGGAGTAAGTTAGACCAAAGATTCAGATTTCATCATCACTAAGAAAGCGGCGACGAGTCATGTAAAATTGCAGAAATCATCATGTGAAAGTAGCTGAACTGTGGTCGTTCAAGTATTTTGTTTAAACATCATGCACACAAGTCAGAACTATTTTTACAAATGCACAAAGGAAAGGAGTTTTGTCAAATATCACTCATGGCAGGCTGAAAAGCTACCAGAAAAATAATTCTTACTAGACACAATTTGGGAGAGAAAGCGAGAGGAAAGCCAGATGGCACCTAATCTTTGGGAGAGCAAGCGAGAGGAAAGCCAGATGGCGCCTGATCGAGCGATGCGAGGAAAGCGCGTTACTGTGCGCGTAACCGCACGCTCTAGGCCACCCAAAAAGCTGTGGTCGGCATTTTAAAGCCCACTCACAAAATGTCTCGCCAGACCAGCGCATGCGCTGGCTCAGGCGAGACCTAAAAAGAACAGGGGGAATGCTGGGTAAGTACTGGTTAAGTACTCCCGGTGGGAGGGGTAGGGGTCCCAGCACTCCTCTGTTCTTTTTACTGTCAGGGAGATGGTTATCTCCATAAGTAAGGAATGGGACGAGGACTGGAGGGACCTGGGGGTAATAACTGTAATCGATTATCATTATGTAAATGTCCAGTTTTTATATAGAACTTACTACAGATAACAGAGCATTTATAAGCGTTCACAATTTTAACAATGGTAAATGAATCACAGAGATATAAAATGATTTGACAAGGGTTATACATTTACGTCCAATGGCGAAATAGTCTCCAAAACAGTATACTTCAGAATTACTACTGCAATTAACTTATACCCCTGTACCTCCCACCTCAAAGCACTGCACACCTGAATGATACAGATAATCCAACCAATTCCCTACACAACAAAATGTGCTAAGAAGAAGATCACTGGCTAGCAACAGGTAAAATAACCCACTAATCTAGAGAAGTGATAAGATAATTTGCCAAATTTGATCAGAGTAGGCAAGCACTGTAGGTTACTACGAGTCCTTTCCAGAATACTTAGACACTCTGTGATGACTACAGATCTCCAGCCACATACAAGACTGCAATGGCAAGGAATAGGTGAGATCACTAAAGGAGAACAAAACACACTGGTGTGCAAGAATGAAATGACATCACCTGAGTACCGCTGAAAACAGTGTAGTAGGAAAGAAAACATCACAAATTAGCACCACTCAAAACCAAACTAGCAGAAGAAAGTGGCATCACGTATCAACCGATCGTCATGAACATGTCAACATTGTATTATAAAACACATGAACCACAGAAATACATAAAGATATGCCTTGGCGAAGTCACATAACAAATTTCACCGCTCTCCCAGAATTAAATTAGGATAGGAAAAGTACACAGAAAACATGACTCGCATAATTAAAATCAGTACAAGGTCTGAAACTCTACTCCATCACAACCGAGCAATGTCACTGAAGGGTGGCATTAAAAGAGCTCAACTTCCATAACATACTGGCTCGCAGTGAAGTTGTCAAAGATCACTCACTCCTTTCAGACATCACAGCTGTTTTCAATCAATGCATATCAAGACAGAGAAACATTAGCATACTGTGGCTAGCTGCTGATAAATTGGGGTTTATAAAACGTACCCTGTGCGCAAATAAAAAAACATTAATTATAAGTACAGGGATGGGTTAATTTGCCTGTATATACGGAATGCATTAAGATATTTTAAGAGAAGCATCTTTAAAAGCATTCAAAAGAAAATGCAAGTGGTATAAAACTGCAGAGTGGAATATATCAAGGAAAATCATGTCTGAACGTGCGCTATACCTTGAACTTTTTTGTTGAAATCTTCAAATTTAGGTCACCGACCCCCGCCCCCTTAGAGCCACCATACCCCTTAAAGAAGGTAAACCAAAAGAGTATGAAAAATGTGAAGGGCCTTAGCTGCGACTGGTGATTCTGGCATGACTTCCTTTCATTCCGTGCATGTAAAGTGCCAGAATCGACACTGGGGTTATCCGATTAGAAATGCTTTCAGATGCATTCTTCTGTTCTGCCAAATGGATCCAGCCCATCTCCTCATGAAGCCATTATTAAGTGCAGAGCTCAGAAGCCTTTGGGAGGTTATCCATAGGGGGCTTGGTGTGCTGTTTCAGAACATGGGAAACATTTAAAAAATGCAATAAAACAAAACGCCAATAAAGGATCCGAATGAAACAAAAAGACCCAAAATGGAGGAAGGTGGAGCAACAGACGTGAGGTGACAGACGTGAGGTGACAAACCCTTTTTCTCCGTACTACTGTCTCAATAAAATAAGGCGTAGAGAGGAAAGAAAGCAAACAATGTTTTTGTTTTAATTAGAGTGCCTTTCGTTTGCCCTAGAGCTTTCGGGGTATCGCTAATAGGTAAAAGATGCATATGAAAACAAAAACACAGGCAAAAAGGGGTATTGTAGCAGAAAAGGGAGCAGGGAAGAGAAAAAGCTAATATTTATTGCACACTATCACAAAATGATTTGCCTCTTACAAATAAAAAGTGAACGCGTAATGGTGGGTGGAGGAGAAACAAATGAGTTATTTGAAGAGGCAGTGAAGGATGCCGTGAGGATTGGAAAAGATAGAAGGGGCACTGGCATATGTGGGAAGAGAAGAGATTTGTGGAGGTGTCCTTTTAAGAATATGACACCTAAGTGATGTCACAGAAGTGAGGGGAAAGGAGGGGAAAGGAGGCAAAGAGAAGACTGTTTATCGAGACTGAGCAGAGATTAAAACAAGCATTGGCCGCGCGGCCGTAAAAGTGACGCGGCCGTGAAAGTGAAACTGATCGCGATCGTGCGCTGTTGCTGTCCCTTCTAGCGCGCGAAAGTGAAAGCAGCTGCAGCGTCACGTCTGGCGAGTGGTGTGCGATGTGCGCGCACCATGACGAGAGAGGAAAGCCAGATGGCGCCTCTGCTCGTCAGTGTGCGTGTAACCGCACGCTCTATGCCACCCAAAACGCTGTGGTCTGCTTTTTAAAGCCCACTCACTAAATGTCTCGCCAGAGCAGCACATGCGCTGGCTCAGGCGAGACCTAAACAAGCATTGGCATAGCCAATAGGTCTCGCTTTTGGGACCTTATAAGTGCTTAGCCATGCAACAGTTGATGTTGCTGTACCAAGGATATTGTGCTGCATAACTAAACACTTATAAGGTCCCAAAGGCAAGACCTATTGGCTATGCCAATGCTTTTTTTTTTTCTTAAAGGACAAGCAGTGCTATCAGGCTCCGGCTGCCACTTAGTCCACCGCAGGGTAGAAGAGGGATAGAAGAGGGGTAGAGGGGTAGAAGAGGGGTAGAAGAGGGGTAGAAGAGGGGTAGAAGAGGGGTAGAAGAGGGGTTATGGGGTAGTAGAGGGGTAGTAGAGGGGTAGTAGAGTAGAGGGGTAGTAGAGGGGTAGTAGGGTAGAAGAGGGGTAGAAGAGGGGTAGTAGGGTAGAAGAGGGGTAGTAGGGTAGAAGAGGGGTAGAGGGGTAGTAGAGGGGTAGAGGGGTAGTAGAGGGGTAGAGGGGTTGAAGAGGGGTAGTAGAGGGGTAGTAGAGGGGTAGTAGAGGGGTAGTAGAGGGGTAGTAGAGGGGTAGTAGAGGGGTAGTAGAGGGGTAGTAGATGGGGAGAAGGGTAGAAGAGGGGTAGTAGAGGAGTAGTAGAGGAGTAGTAGAGGGGTGGTAGAGGGGTAGAAGAGGGGTGGTAGAGGGGTAGAAGAGGGGAAGAGGGGTAGAAGAGGGGAAGAGGGGTAGAAGAGGGGAAGAGGGGTAGAAGAGGGGTAGAAGAGGGGAAGAGGGGTAGAAGAGGGGAAGAGGGGTAGAAGAGGGGTAAAAGGGTAGAAGAGGGATAAAAGGGTAGAAGAGAGAGGTAAAAGGGTAGAAGAGGGGTAAAGGGGTAGAAGAGGGGTAGACGGGTAGAAGAGAGGGGTAGAGGGGTAGAAGAGGGGTAGAGGGGTAGAAGAGAGGTAGAGGGGTAGAAGAGAGGTAGAGGGGTAGTAGAGGGGTAGTAGAGGGGTGGTAGAGGGGTAGTAGAGGGGTAGAAGGGTAGAGGTGTGGTAGAAGGGTAGAGGTGTGGTAGAGGGGTAGAGTGGTGGTAGAGGGGTAGAGGGGTGGTAGAGGGGTAGAAGGGTAGAAGAGGGGTAGAAGAGGGTTAGAAGAGGATTAGAGGGGTAGAAGAGGATTAGAGGGGTAGAAGAGGGGTAGAAGAGGGGTAGTGGGGGGTAGAGGGGGGTAGAGGGGGGTAGAGGGGTAGTAGAGGGATAGAGGGGTAGTAGAGGGATAGAGGGGGGGTAGAAAAGTGTTAGAAGAGGGGTAGAAGAGGGGTAGAGTGGTAGAAGAGGGGTGGTAGAAGAGGATTAGAGGGGTAGAAGAGGATTAGAGGGGTAGAAGAGGATTAGAGGGGTAGAAGAGGATTAGAGGGGTAGAAGAGGGGTAGAGGGGTAGAAGAGGGGTAGAGGGGTAGAAGAGGGGTAGAGGGGGCTAGAGGGGTAGTAGAGGGATAGAGGGGTAGTAGAGGGATAGAGGGGTAGTAGAGGTATAGAGGGGTAGTAGAGGGGTAGAACAGTGTTAGAAGAGGGGTAGAACAGTGTTAGAAGAGGGGTAGAGTGGTAGAAGAGGGGTAGAGTGGTAGAAGAGGGGTAGAGGGGTAGAGGGGTAGAAGAGGGGTAGAGGGGTAGAAGAGGGGTAGAGGGGTAGTACAGGGGTAGAGGGGTAGAAGAGGGGTAGTAGAGGGGTAGTAGAGGGGTAGTAGAGGGGTAGTAGAGGGGTAGTAGAGGGGTAGAAGAGGAGTAGAAGAGGGGTAGAAGAGGGGTAGTAGAGGGGTAGAAGAGGGGTAGAAGAGGGCTAGAAGAGGGGTAGTAGAGGGGTAGTAGAGGGGTAGTAGAGGGGTAGAAGAGGGGTAGTAGAGGGGTAGTAGAGGGGTAGTAGAGGGGTGGTAGAGGGGTGGTAGAGGGGTGGTAGAGGGGTATTAGAGGGGTAGTAGAGGGGTATTAGAGGGGAAGAGGGGTAGAAGAGGGGTAGAAGAGGGGTAGAGTGGTGGTAGAGGGGCGGAGAGGTAGGAGAGGGGTAGGAGGGGTAGGAGAGGGGTAGAGGAGGGGTAGAGGAGGGTTAGGGGTGGTAGAGGGGTAGAAGAGGAGTAGAAGAGGGGTAGAGGGGTAGAAGAGGGGTAGAGGGGTAGAAGAGGGGTAGTAGAGGGGTAGAAGAGGGGTAGAAGAGGGGTAGAAGAGGGGTAGAAGAGGGGTAGAAGAGGGGTAGAGGGGTTGAGGGGTAGTAGAGGGGTAGAGGGATAGTAGAGGGGAAGAGGGGTAGTAGAGGGGTAGAAGGGTAGAAGAAGGGTAGAGGGGTAGTAGAGGGGTAGAGGGGTAGTAGAGGGGTAGAGGGGTAGTAGAGGGGTAGAGGGGTAGTAGAGGGGTAGAGGGGTAGTAGAGGGGTAGAGGGGTAGAAGGGGGTAGAGGGGCAGTAGAGGGGTTGAGGGGCAGTAGAGGGGTAGAGGGGTAGTAGAGGGGTAGAAGAGGGGTAGAGGGGTAGAAGATGGGTAGTAGAGGGGTAGAAGAGGGGTAGTAGAGGGGTAGTAGAGGGGTAGAGTGGTGGTAGAGGGGCGGAGGGGTAGGAGAGGGGTAGGAGGGGTAGGAGAGGGGTAGAGGAGGGGTAGAGGAGGGTTAGGGGTGGTAGAGGGGTAGAAGAGGAGTAGAAGAGGGGTAGAAGAGGGGTAGAGGGGTAGTAGAGGGGTAGTAGAGGGGTAGAAGAGGAGTAGAAGAGGAGTAGAAGAGGGGTAGAAGAGGGGTAGAAGAGGAGTAGAAGAGGGGTAGAAGAGGGGTAGAAGAGGGGTAGAAGAGGGGTAGAAGAGGGGTAGAAGAGGGGTAGAGGGGTTGAGGGGTAGTAGAGGGGTAGAGGGATAGTAGAGGGGAAGAGGGGTAGTAGAGGGGTAGAAGGGTAGAAGAAGGGTAGTAGAGGGGTAGAGGGGTAGTAGAGGGGTAGAGGGGTAGTAGAGGGGTAGAGGAGGGGTAGAGGGGTAGAAGAGGGGTTGAGGGGTAGAAGAGGGGTTGAGGGGTAGAAGAGGGGTTGAGGGTAGAAGAGGGGTTGAGGGGTAGAAGAGGGGTTGAGGGGTAGAAGAGGGGTAGAGGGGTAGAAGAGGGGTAGAAGAGGGGTAGAGGGGTAGAAGAGGGGTAGAGGGGTAGAAGAGGGGTAGAGGGGTAGAAGAGGGGTAGAGGGGTAGAAGAGGGGAAGAGGGGTAGTAGAGGGGTGGTAGAGGGGTGGTAGAGGGGTGGTAGAGGGGTGGTAGAGGGGTAGAAGAGGGGTAGAAGAGGGGTAGAGGGGTAGTAGAGGGGTAGAGGGGTAGTAGAGGGGTAGAGGGGTAGTAGAGGGGTAGTAGAGGGGTAAAGAGGGGTAAAGAGGGGTAAAGAGGGGTATAGAGGGGTAGTAGAGGGGTAGTAGAGGGGTAGAGGGGTAGAAGAGGGGTAGGGGTAGAAGAGGGGTAGGGGGTAGAAGAGGGGTAGGGGGTAGAAGAGGGGTAGAGGGGTAGAAGAGGGGTAGAGGGGTAGTAGAGGGGTAGAGGGGTAGTAGAGGGGTAGTAGAGGGGTAGAAGAGGGGTAGTAGAGGGGTAGTAGAGGGGTAGTAGGGTAGAAGAGGGGTAGAGGGGTAGAGGGGTAGAAGAGGGATAGGGGGTAGAAGAGGGATAGGGGGTAGAAGAGGGGTGGGGGGGAGCGTTAGTGAGCAGCAACACAAAGGAGACAGGGCGGGAGTTAAAAGCACAGACGTGAGTGGCGGAGGGACTGGTGACTGAAGTAAACAACCAGCGGAGTGTGGTGAATTGGACTGCCTGGGGAAAATGCGATAATATGCGTTGTCCATACCACCGCGGACCTCTAGCAGACATGTGCGCGTGCACACAACCAAAGCTTCTTGCCAGGATTTAACGGTGCAGGCACTTGTAAGAAGTATTCAAGTAAAGAAAAACACAAAGACACTGGCGGAAAGCAGCTGATAGTGAAAGATAGCCCTGCAGCTGGAGGGAGGAGGAGGGAACATGAGAGGATGAGAAACATCAAAGACGCCGACAATCCTAAAACACGTCAGAAACAGAACAAGCTGCGAGACGCACTCTGTGGTGGGGGAGGGGCATTGAAGCAAGGCGCGCGCACTTGGGCGAGCGAGAGGAAAGCCAGATGGCGCCTCTGCTCGTGCCTGTATGCGTAACCGCACACTGTATGCCACACAAAGCTGTGGTCGGACTTTTAAAAGCCCACTCATTAAATGTCTCGCCAGAGCAGCGCATGCGCTGGCTCAGGCGAGACCTAAAAAGCGCAAGGATATGCTGGCACTATGGAACGTCTTCAAGGAAGACGACAAGCCAGCCCCAAAGCCCACAACACCCCCACCAGCTTATCACACAGGTGGCATGTATCCAGAACGAACTATCAAGATTGACTTAGAGCCCTTATCAAATGACAAGTCAGCCGTAGGCCATGCCGATATCTCTGTCTCAGGTCCCTCATGCGAATCATGGGACGACAGACTAGAGAATGCCCAAAACACACCATCTTTCAACGCCCAAGGCCCAGTAATGCAGGATGCAACGTCAGGAATTCCAGGCATTGATGCGTCATTTACGATAAAACTCACACCAGCATCAAACACTGCAGCGGGACAGTTAGAGGAGGATCAGGAGAGCGATGGGGCCTCCAGCATATCACAGCATAGTTCCCGTATCTCGCTTCCCAGGCCTAGCCCCACTGCCCCCACATACTTCACAGCTGACTGCGAATTCCCAGATCCAGTTCCCAGACGCTACAACCCGTTCCCCACTACTGAGCAGCAATTCCCTCCAGGCTCACGCACCCAATACAATGAGCAGCTGCCCCTTAACACTGGTCCCAAGCGAGAGGAAGGGCACTTCCTCATGCACTTTCCAACAGTCAATGAAGGGATTAGGGACAGTGAACAGCATCCATCGGCGGTTACTGAGGCAGATATTGGCAGGTGGAGGGCAGAGCACCACTCATTTAGAGGAACAGGCAGAGTAGCAGGGGACTTGCTATGCGAACAGCGCTCACCCAGCCCCACTGGCGATGCAGCGAACATTCGGCATTTGTCAATCAGAGTAGAACAAGCACGCGATCGACTCACTGAACTACTGGGTGGCATGGGCCAATTTAATAAGGAACAATGACTAACACTCAATGAATTAGGTGATACCATAGGCACAGCGGCTCCACACAATAGTGAAGTTCCTACCATCTCGTCTCAGCAGGCTCCGTTGATAGACTTACATGGGGAAGCACAAAGTGTAGCCAGACCACGGGCCAACACGGCAGCTACCTCAGATGTACCCCAAGCTCAGCCAACAGTCGTTCAGAACAGTTCCCCAATGTCACCACCACCACCTGCGCTTACACCTCAGATACCACCACCAGTAACAGCACCATCCAGGCCCACAACACCACAGCTAGGACGGGATACCTCGGACCCCCAAAGCGCAGTAGAGCGGGCAGAGTACAGAAGGAGAAGACAGAGAAGAACAGAGGCAGAGAATTTGGTAGTGTTAGGTACACACGGGCGACCAAATGACATCCCATACGAGTATGATGTCTCAGGTTCAGCACGTCTGCGTGCCATTAGGACAAGAAATATTCACAACATTGCTCTCAGCAGGTCCTCTCCAGCACTGCCTAACGGCCTGACACCCAATGAAACAGTAATACTTGGGGAAGGTTCAGACTTCTATGTCAATCCTTTCTCAGATAATTTGGCAGGTTGGACAGAAGCCAATGCACCTCAAATGAATATCTGGCCCGAGACGGGTCATTTGAGCCGCAAGACATGGCGACAGCGGAGGAATGTATCCTCTATGGGGCAGGAGATGACGATTGGGACTATGACTATATGCGTCCAGGCCTAAGAGTCTGGCAGAAATATGCACGTAGATATGACCACACACGACCCACAGGGGTGACACACCAGATGCCCCTACTGTTTAAAAACGCCAATGACCGCCCCATCTATGTCCCATGGACACAGATGGACAAAGAAAATTTGAAGAAACAACTCCCGCCCCTCACAGAGGGTGCTGGGAAATGGATACAAGCCTTTGAAAAACACACTGCAGGTGTACCATTGGCTACAGGGGATGTAAAGAGCCTGCTCACCTCCCTGATTGGAGAGGATGCAGAAGACATGTTCACATAGGTTGACAACAGACTGTCCCCCTAACTGAAACACAATATGATGGTAACCCATTCAACAAGATTAGAGCAGCTATCTGGAATCAGCTGCGTCGTAAGTTTCCGGATGTCCCCGACATCGGGTCTCTGATGTCACAGACAATGCAGCCCAATGAAGATCCTGCACAGTACATTTCAAGAATGAAGGAAAAATGGCATCAGGAAGTAGGGGAAAAATGGGACGTGACTGGGGGTAACTGTAGGTTCTTTTACCACACAGTAAAAAGGGACTCCCCCCCCCCCCCCCCCCCAGTACAGGACAAATTAGATGGGATAGTAGCAATGGAATGTAAACCATGGCCCGAAATACAACTCCACATTATTCACTTTTGCAAAAAAGAGCAGGAACAGGAGAAAAAGAGGCAATTAGCAATTGAGAATGCAGCTGCTAAATTGGTACAGCAGAAGCTTAAGAAAAAGGATGCTCCAGACACCATCATGGTAGCTACACCAGTGAATCAGATGACTGCAGTCACAGGGTTTCCTCAAGAGGCTTTACAAGCACTAGCAGGTAATACGGAAAACACAATGGGAGGTACTCCAGGTGCACCACCCGTGCCACCACAGCTCACTTAAATTCCCAGCAGCAGCAACAGTATCACAGCAACAAACAAACAATGCTTAGGAATATAGGGATGCGGGGAAGAGGTAGAGGATCGGGCTTCCAAAGGGCTGCACCACAGCCTGGAACACCACTATGTTTCTACTGTCAGCAACCAGGACACATTATAAGAAACTGTCGTACCAAAATGCAGGATGAAGGAATGGTAGCAATCAGAGGACCCCCCCAGCAAGTTCAGGTCCCCACCCAATACCTCCAGCAGCAGCAAACGCAGCCACAGCCACTTCAGCCCCAAGTATTGTATTCCTATCCTCCCCCAGTACAACAACAATCCATGCAACAGCAAGTAGAACTACAGACCCCCGTGATTGCCCAGCTACTGCAGGCCCAAATAAAGCAGAGACAGCCCCAGCTCATACAGGTCCCACTGCAACAAGCACAGCCACAAGTACTACAGCCACAGACACCTGCGTATCAGGCAGTGCCCCAAACGCTCACACCTCAGGGAGGCACGGTGATGGCTACCACCAATCCATTTACGCAAGGCACCATCCAGCAGTACCATACTGTGGGATTTACCGGTTAGGACAGCCCACAGACAACTCTTGTGTGTCCCGTTTTATCGTGCCTAGCAGATGTTAGAGAGGTCCCCGTTGTGTTTGTCACGATAAACAAAAAGACATATAGCTTTATGATTTACACAGGTGCTACCTATTCTTGTATCAAGGAAGGTGCACTGCCCATCTCCAATCACATTGCGGACACACAGGGCTTCTCTGGGGCAATCACAAGGGTTCCCTTCACTAAGCCAGTACCAATAGAAGTAGGAGGAAAACGTGTTGAGCAGCGTCTGCTATACTCAACACAGTCCCCAGTAAACCTCTTGGGACGAGACCTAATGGCAAAACTAAACATGACAATTCACTTTGATGAAAATGGAGCAATGATCTGTTCCATCCCAGGTACACCACTGGCCAGAATGATGGCACTCACTATGGATTCTTCCCTAAGGGATCAAATAAGAGCCCGCCCAGTGGATGAACAAGCATTCTCCACTGCGGTACACATCATTGTTGCTACCACACCAGAATTGCACGGCCGCACTGTCCAGCTCCCAAAAGAGTTTCTCTTTCGCCCCCAGTCCCAGAGTTCCCAAGTACCAGGCAGAAATATGATCTTAGAGATACATGCTCTCGAAATTACATCCACATACGGGGCATTCCAAGCAATTGATGACAACGCCCACACCTGGGCCTGTGTCATTTTCATTGAGCCTGGACAATTGGTGAGAAACATTTCAGATGACAAACTCTTTGGCGATCCTGAAGAGTACTTGAAAATAGAGATTGTCTACATGAATGAAGTCCCCCTCTCAGTGACAGTAGAAATAAGGACACCAACTCCAGCCACTCAAGTAGACACCATACGTGACTCAGACCTAGCTCAGGTACCTGACAATTTGTGGACAAAAGGTCCAAATGATGTAGGCCTCATTCGATCAGCTACACCATTCAGAGTGATATTGAAACAAGGCGCCATACTCCCAAGAGTGCGCCAGTACCCCCTGTCCAGGGAAGCAGAGGAGGGAATTGCTCCTACCATTCAAGCACCGCTCGACCAGGGGGTCATCTATCCCTGCACATTATGTTGCAACACGTGCCTTTTTCCTGTACGCAAGGCCAAAACGAACCAATGGCGCCTAGTTCATGACCTGCGCGCCCTTAACAACATTGTAGTTCCGGAATTCCCCATTATTCTTGATCCCTCAGTGATACTCACCAATATTCCCCAAGACGCGCAGTATTTCTCCGTCATCGACCTGAAAAATGCCTTTTTCAGTGTCCCATTGCACCCCGACAGTCAATACCTCTTCGCGTTTACGTTCAGAAATGTTGAGCTGACATACCGAAGGTTAGCTCAAGGCTATTGCGAGTCCCCCAGTGTTTTTAACAGAGTTGTTAAGGATGATTTGTCACATTTTCAATGTGACAGCACCCTGTTGCAATATGTCGATGACATATTGCTTTGCAGCACCACAGAACAGCAATGCAGGAAGGACACAATAGCCCTGCTCACAACGTTAGCACGTAGAGGCTACAAAGTAGACAAACAGAAGCTTCAATATTGTCAGAAAGAAGTACGCTACCTTGGACAGTTGCTCTCAGCGTCAGGAAGAAGAGTCACACAAGACAGAATACAAGCTATACAGAGTACACCCGAGCCACAGACAGTCAAAGCTATGCACAAATTCCTAGGCTTGGTGAATTATGTCCGACAGTGGGTCTTTGACTTTTCCACCATCACTGCCCCATTGCTGAAAGCTGTTAAAATGGCCAAAGACAGACATAACAAAATAGATTGGACACCAGAAATGACCACAGCCTTCACACAGTTGAAAGATGAAATTACAAATGCACCAGTGTTAGGATCCCCTGACTACACAAAAGAATTATACCTTTTCACCCACTGCGATGGTCAAGCTATGACAGCAGTCCTTACTCAGAAATACCCCATGGGCCACAAGCCCATTGCCTACTTCAGCGGCATACTAGATTCAGTAATGAAAGGACATCCATGTGAGCAAGCATTGGCTGCCGCTGCATTTGCCGTTGAAAAAAGCACCCCTTTAGTCATGGGTTCCCCGTTAACACTGTACACTGAACATGCTGTTTTTGCAATAATACAAAAAGCCAAAACAACTTTGACTACACAAAGAGTATCAGGTTACGAAGTCATCCTATCATTGCCATCTCTGAAAGTTGTTAAGTGTCATACAGTGAATCCCGCCACGTTCTTTGCCCACCCCATTGCAAGCACAGATGATGATCCCCATGACTGTGCCACATATTGTCTAGACGAGTCAGGGACAGCAAAGGAAGACCCCTTGCCAGACAGTACAGTGTACTTTGCTGATGGTTCCTCCACCATTGATCAAGAGACAGGGGTCAGGTACACAGGAGCTTCAGTAGTCAGAGCGCAACAAAATGACTCCTCTGATTCCCTCAACATTGTGCGGCTAATAACATTGCCGTCACATTACTCAGCATAAGCGGCAAAATTAGTGGCACTGATTGCTGCCTTAAAAATTGGAGCAGATAAACGCATCACTGTATATTCAGACTCTGCATAGGTCACAACAACAACACACTCCAGCATTTTGCAATGGAAAAGGCGTGGGTTTCTCAAATCAGATGGTACACCCGTTATGCACAGACAATTGCTAGAAGAACTCATAGATGCACTCACACTGCCAGCTGAGGTAGCTGTAGTAAAATGCACAGCACACATCAATGGCCAAGATTTTGTCTCCAGGGGTAACGCTCTGACAGATTGGGCGGCTAAGATGGCCGCCAGGGGGCCTTAGTCTAGGCGTCACCGCCGCCCACAGTACCACCTACAGTTCAGTGTACTCCCATCTTACTTGCCCAACACGCCCTTACAGCAGTGCAACAAGACACGCTAAGTGCAGGTAATGACGCCCCTGATTTACCACCTTTGGATACCCCTGATTCATTACTTCCCTACACAATTGACAATACACAGCAATATGATCGCATTGCACAGTTGCACCTTAGAGAGATACAGGAGAGCGCCCCACCTGAAGAAAAAGAGCTATGGAAGAAGAGGGGAGTACAACAGGATGTCTCAGATTTCATTTACAGGCAGACAATCACAGGAAAGCCTGTCATGCCACAGGCCTCATCGCAAGTGGCACTCATTCAGTTACACCTTCCCACACACATCTCCCGAGATAACATGTCCACCACCTTACAGACTGATTGGTTCATTCCCAATGCTTATGAGCAAATACAACTCTTTGTTCATCAATGCCTCGTTTGTCAGCAATATTCACCCAACCCCACCATGAAAACAGTTGCATCAACAATACCAAAGCCCCAAGGTCCTTTCAAAGAACTCCACATTGATTATGTAGACATGATTGACAGGTGCCAGAATTACCGATACCTCATTGTGGTGGTTTGCCCCTTCTCACGATGGATTGAAGCTGGACCTTGTGTCCACTGTGATGCCAAAGCTGCAGCCACTTTTCTACTCCGCGAGGTTGTTTCACGCTGGGGCTTGCCAAATGCGATTCGCTCTGACAACGGCGGACATTTTTCAAACGCCATTTGTGCCCTGCTCACCACCATGTTAGGGATCAAACACAAATTGACATCGGCCTATCACCCACAAAGTAATGGCATTTGTGAACGCCTCAATGGCCTACTGAAGGGTAAAATAAGTAAGATAAGCGCCACAATTGGGAAGAAATGGCTCCATTGCCTACCCATTGCGCTGTTTGCACTTAAAAACACTCCCAGTTCTGATCACCACCTCACACCTCATCAACTTGTCACTGGCAGATCAATAAATGCAACAGTTCCTTCCACCAGACCCAAACGAGACTCTGAAGGCTCCGCTGAAATTGTAAAAAGTGAATTGTATGACTATTATGTGCACTAACCCGTGCCTCGCAGTTCCTTTCTACTCAGATATCAAAGACAGTGAGCAAGAGTCCCATTTCTGATGAACTTCCGCCTATCCGCCCTGGAACACAGATCTTTGTCCGAAAACCTGTTAGGAAGTGGAAAGACCCCAAATTTGAAGGACCATCTACAGTTGTAGACGCTTCAACCCCAGCTGTCCGCATCGCTGAGAGGAAAGCATGGATCCACCGGAGTCCTATCAGGATCAACCCGGCACCATCCCACAACTAAGTGATGAACAAGAGGAAGGCGTCATCTTTCCATTGACTATCCAGGAACAGGAGGATGGAGACCGCCTGGTGGTCTATGGACTCCGACGCAGCTGAGGCACCCCTCACACAGACATTTCATATAGAAAGTTATGTACCTATCTTGTATTGTTTTATATTTTCTTTGCTATAGCAATTGCACGGTTTGTGTGGTTTGCAGTTATCTCCATCTGTGTAGATGAAAAGGCTCATGTTATCAATCAGATTAGAATTGCCAGCACCACTATGCACCCCAGGATACCTCCTCATAGCACACACACCGGGAAAAGCACCCTCCGGAATAAAGGGAGCCCAACATCCACAGTCAAATTAGTTAGTAGTCCCAACTCTTATGTGCCCCCCATTCCGACCCTGTCTGCACCCCAGGACAGCCATACAACATGGGACCGAGTAGTAGATCTCACAGTGAGCTCCCTTAGACGGTCCCGCGGAATTAGACGGGGTAGGCCAAGGTTTTGAAGGACCCGTACACCAAGCAAACAGGCCGCACCAGATTGGGCCAGCGCTCTTCAGGAAACGGTTGTTTACACTGCTGACCAGCATCCCATGCCCGCCTTCCATTCCCCATGTCCTGGCCAGTCAGCAGGTGATCATGGGGCCCATAACGCCTTGTTAGACAATATGTGGTATAGAGACATGACAGCAGTAGGGAAAAAGGTAACAAAGGAGTTGTGTTTTGTGTGCTCACACATTCCACATGCAGTGGACGCAGACAAAATGATTTTTCCCAGAGACATCCCACCACCAACTGCCAAATGTCTCCTCCACCTGTTTCTTTGCCGTATACACGGACAGATCCAGCTTCTGTCAGCAGAAATTGACAATGTGTTTGTGAACACCACAGAATAGGATTATAATTATCTGACACACAGGGTTGTAACTGACGTACCAGAATTTGAGAGAGAGTTGGAGAATCTGTATAGGTGGGAAACACCTATCTCACTAACACAGGATTATGAGCATACTTTTAAGGCAGATGGGTATTTCCTCTTTGCATCACCCTCGGCCGTATGCCAAGCAAAAATGGACAGGCAAATCCACAACCACAGTTCACACAAGGCCCAATGCCCCTGTAAGTACAGGACTGTGCTACTTTTACAGGCCCATATTTATTTCAACAATAAGTGGCGCGGTCCACACAACCTAACATGTAAAGCAGCTTCCTTAGGAAGACCATTTGTAGTGACAGAGTATGAACAGGATGTTGATTGGGACGTTGAGACGGAGTGCAAAGGGGTGCGGGCACAAGAAACTAGAAGGTATACCTTTGGTAAAGGCACAACCTACAAATGGAAAAGAGCATACAAGCTAAAATCTCCTCTCCTTTGTTTCCTAGGCAATGACACAGTTTCTGTGGGCCGCAACACTGGATGCAACAACACCATCTTTAATTTGGACCTCCAAGACGGCACCTCCAGCCTCATGGACATCTATTGGGCCTGCGGAGAACGCCTTTATCTCCAATTGCCTCCTCAGTGGAACGGCCTGTGTACCATGGTCACTATGCATGAACTGCACTTGGTTGTCCCAGCATCCAACATTTCCCACATTCATGACCACCCAATGACAGGTGATGTCACCCTGCTCCACCGGCACCGACGGAGTGCCCAATATTTTGCCAACGACGCTTTTCGTGCAGTTCCTCAGGAAGCTCGCCTCTTCAACGACGCACAGTTATTCTTCGGAGGCTTGTGGCCCCTGTGGCAGACGTCAACTAACGCTCAATGGCTGCAGGTGACCCGCTACGAACTTATGAAGCTCATCAACAGCACCAGAGACGGGTTCAACGCAATAAAGGAAGAACTACGCCCCTTGAGGCTTATGGTTCTAGAGCACCGCTATGTTCTAGATCAACTGACTGCAATGGAGGGTGGAGTATGCGCCAAGATTGGGAAATCCTGCTGCACGTTCATACCGGCTAACGATGCGGATAACGGAACACTCACAAAGGCAATTGAGGACTTGGACAATCTGGGGAAAAAGATGCATGAGGAGGGAGGTGCCGAAGCAGACGTTTTTCATAATTGGTTTAACTTTGACTGGATGCCTTCATGGCTGTCTGCTATCTTGAAAATTGTTCTACCTATTTTCTGCGTGTTGATGCTTGTGTGTTGCGGTGCTCAGATCATAAAGTGTGTCCAAAGATTCAGTACTAAGGCGGTAGGGATGAATATTGCACAGAGAGGAATATACCCAGGAATATACAGGGAATCAGGGAATGGGGAGGAACAGGCACTCTTAAAAATAGTGGAACTCACCATCCCTGACTCCAACACCTCGCAGGTGCCTGATGCCCGCCCCCCCCCCCACTTCCCCCGGGGAGAGACCTAGTACGTCCATATGAGACACTGACTACCAGATCTGAGGGGGACTATATAGAATTGAGAGCCGACCTGGATAAAGAGTACAAACAGTCCTATTGTAATGATATGCCCTGGATACCCAACCAAGGCATACAGCCAGTCAAATATGCTGTAAGATTGATGTTCAAAAATGAACAAGAGGAGGGAAATGAGACAGGGTCCTGTGTTACCATATAAAATGCCCTGGGCCGTCCTTGCCACGTCAGCCAGTATGAAACCCTGACACAGGTCCTTCCAGCCTGATCTGTAGGCCCTTGTTAAATTGACCAGAGTTCTGTACCCATTTTTCTGAACACAGTAGGCCCTAAGCCTCTGACTTAAAATCGCAAGCAGCTTCTCTTTCTGCGAGACACCCTGGCCCACGCCCCCACTCTCTTCGTGTGGTCAACTTTCTCCGTGAGCCCAACAGTCACTTCTCTTTCTCACACCGCAGGAACACAGAAGTTCTGACCGTAAGAGGAACATCTGATCATGAGAATAGAGAACATCTCACCGCAGGGAACAGGGAACTGGGGTGCTGTGGGAAGCAGTGCGTTGTTTTATCTATTTTATTTCATTATATTAGCATCATTTTCTCGCTGGCCCTATGTAACTTAAGACGTGCACTTAGCGTGAGATATTGACCTTTGGCCTGGTGAAGTTCTGCTTTATTGTAAGTGATCACCTTATTTCTGATAAATGTACGCCTTGTGGGTATTATTGTCGTCAGTACAACTGACATGTTCTGCATTTAATTTCTGCTTTTGGAGATATAAAAATGAGACCCGCTCGGTCACTCCTCGGACTACCACTCTGTCTTGTGTTTGTAGGTCACAGACTGCGAGGGTACTCCCCAAGAGCTCTTGATTATTAAGATAGTTTTATTTGCCATATATTTGCTATATTTGCTCTATTTGCTCTATTGTCTTTAAACTGGTGTTCTCTTATTTTTCCAATTCAAAGCTTGCATTGCAATAGTTTTAACGTGGGCATTCTTAACATTGCAGCCAAGTGTATTTTGCATTTTTGAAAGTATTTCTCTTGATTAGAAATTGTGCTTTTCACACTGCATTTACAAACGTGTCTTTGAAGCTTTTCATTTGCTGCATCCTTCGAAATGTTTCTCTTTTATCGCGGTTTTGATTTATGAATTTCATTGAAAGTTATATAAAAAGTGCCTTCTGATATTATGATTCTCTATAAAAGCAAAGTCCTTCTATTTTGTATCTAATCACCTTTTTCTTGAAGCTGCGCCTTCTAATAAATTGTGCGAACCTTCTGGCTTGGTTTCTGTGTCTCACACGTTTGTTTCCCTCATTGTAGTATGGGCATCTCTGAGCACCCCGGCTCAAGTTGAGCGGCCCAAAAACCCTCCCCTCCAACAGCAGTAACTTCTTTGGCAACTGAACAGAGGAAGGCAGTTGTAATCTGGGGTATACACTTATTGAGTTTGTACCACACTCAGTTAAGAGGTTGCTAACTCATACACGCACTCAGGATCTCACAAATAGCCGCCTGACTAAGTATGAGCAAACTATCATAGCGCCAGAGAAAGATTTAATTAAAGTTTGGAATACTCCGAGTCCTGCTATACTCTTGCCTGTGCCAGAGAGGGAAGCTGGAGAAATGGATAATGAAATTGAGGATAAGGACTAGGACTAAATTGATGCGACAGAATTATGTACCAAACCAAGAGACCATCATGGAGCCCTTCAAGCAGAGCAACATATGCAATCTGCACAGTAACATAAATTGAGGAAGTCTCATACTTTTGCAATGAAAACTTCAGCATAAGTAGCATAATTGATTACAATTACAAGAGCATTTTCATGGCTAAATGACTGGGTGTTACAATCTATCAGGATAGTCAGTATGTTTTTGGAGTGGTCCATGATTTTGAACAATTGTGGTCACAAATCGGTTTTATGACATCTGTTGAAACGCCTGTCAATAAGGGACCATTAATTCTACATTAGCACAATGCTCTACAGTTACCAAAGAAAATCGCAGTTGTAAAATGTGCCGCACTCAAGAACAGAGAAGACTTGGTTTCAATGAGCAACAGCTTCGCAGATCAAGTTGGAAAATGCTGTGCTCTTGTGCGTGGTACATTAGAACTGAACGAAAATTCTGAAACAGAAGTCGAAAATTTAGGTGAGCTGACGGACATAAGAAGTGAAGTACCAGAGGATGAAAAGGAATGTTTGGAAGCAGCTGGGAGTTTCCAAGAAAAAGTGAACTGTGGAGGCCCACTGATGAAAGATTTGTACTGCCAGAATCAATGCTAATGCAGATGGCAAGATACATGCACAGATCTCCACATATGGACATGATGTTTAAGAAGTATTGGTCTAGTCCTCATTTTAGAATGACTGCTGAAAACCTGTGTCCAAAAGGTGTAACCAGTCAGCAGGTAAATGTTGGTCGAACGACACATGTGACCATAAATCACATGGGAAAAGCAGAAGGGCCTTTCAAACGATTTCAAGTAGATTTTTTTGTGATGTCTCCCTGTAACGGTTTACGTTATATTTTAGAGGTTATCTGTTTATTTAGCAGACGGATTGAGTCGTTCCAGACTAGGAGATGTGACCGTAGCTAAATTGTTACTAGGAGAACTGACCCCAAGATTTGGCCTGCCAACATCTTTGGAATCAGGTAAGGGAACTAACTTTAAAAATGAAGTGTCAAGAGTCCTACGCATGACACTGAACATAGATCAGAGGTTACGATGTAGTTACAATCCCGAAGCATCAGGAGTTGTGTAGTTACAATCCCGAAGCATCAGGAGTTGTGACAAGAAATGTTTTAATAATTAAAAATTAACGCTCAATTTAGATGTGTTTAGGTTAGCATTGCTAGGCTTCAGTCAAAGAGTAGCTGGCATTGACACCCATTCAGAACAAATTTGCACCTTTATTGAACAATGAACAAATGAACAATTTTTCTTAGTACATTTGTGTGCTTTTCCATCAAAAAAACAATAGGCGAAATAGAAGCTCTCTACACAGTGTGTGCTTGCTGATAAATCCAAATATATTAAAGTACCTCCTCCCTCAGGTCTCTGTAACAATTTCAAGGCCGTTTGCTCCAGGTCTTTGTATTGGGCCATTAATTTATTTAAATGTGTTAATGTATTTCTGTTATGAAATGCACATTCATCTCACTTTGCTCTTAGACGTTTTTTATAATTAGACTTTTCCTGCCTTTCTAACTGTGCAGAGTCAGCGCCAGTCTGTCATTTGATTTAAACTTAGAGCTTTTTGTGCACTCTTTGGATGCAGACTATGTCAGTCCTCTTCCTGAACTATATTTTGGTTTTGGGTGTTTGCTTACTTTGGATGTAGACCTTATGTTGATCCTTTTGCATGATTTGATTTTGACTTAATTTGCTGTCTCCCCAAGATTTGCCTTCTGTAAAGATCCTAATTTTGAATAACCCATTATTGTTTTTGACTTCAAAATCTTGTCTTGCGAAGCTTTAATTATTGGTACTAGGTCTTAATCTTACTATGTCTTACGAAGACTCAGACAGCAAAGAGCCTGCACACCAACCCTCTTATTCTTTAATTAGAGGGTCAGCAGCTGCATCTTCAAATTGCTAGTTCTGTATAGCAATTGGTCTTTTACTACCTCTTTATACAATTATTGAATTTATATTATACAGCTGAAATGTACAACACTGACATACTGCTGAACACACTATCAGACAACTGTGCTCAGAAGAAAAACTGGTCTTAAAAAAGCATTCACCTTGGTACCGTGGCTTTCTTTCAAAGCCTTTAACACATCATCTTGCTACGCTTCTAAATTCATGTCATCATTCTCTCACTCTCCCCATGTTATTGGTAGGTTATTTTTTCTTTTACTCCAAAAATGTGTTATGACAATGCAAATTTATATGACCCAACAAATATTTACCTCCCATAGCTTCCAAATGTGTATCAAAAGCATCCTTCCAGTCATCCCACTTCAGTAATGGTTTGATAGAGCACTGCAATACCAAAGGTGGGGCAACTACAGATTGTGTGGTTGTTAGTATTCAATTAACCAGAAAGAAATGATCACTAAGACTTCAAAAGTGTAGTATTTATAAAAAGAAAAGAAAGAAAATAGCCACTTTCATGTTTATATAAAGTGGTCAGATAAAAACAATAAAAGTAATCACAGCTGTCCATAAATCCCAAAACATTCATGTGCTTCGCCAGTTCAGTGGAAGCATAATTGGGTTCTTTTTCACCTTTTCTCTGTGATTAAAGGTAGTCTTTTTTACTTTCTATTTGTAAGAAGCTTGCTCTGTATATGGTATACCACCACTAAGTGGTTATATCAAGCACAGAGTCCAGAGATTCCCCCCAGAAGTGTACAGGGCTCAATGTAAACCCAAAGTGCTCTATTTGTGGTAATGTGGGCGAGCAGCCTTAGGCCTAACACAGTGCAAGACATTTGTTATGCAAACAGATACTAATAAATGACACACGGCTCAAAAAGAAGATCCACACCAATTTCAGAAAAATAAGCTTTTTTCAAGATTTATTTTAAGACCAAGATGTAAGCAAAGAGGTAAGTATGTTTTTCAGGAAAAATACTTTACACTTTAAAAAGAGGACAGTGCAAATTTCAGGCTGTGCAATGTTAACCTATGGAGGAAAACAAGAAAGCAGTTTTACAGGTAAGTACACAACTTACGGATCTAGTCTTCGGCAAGGTCCAAATTGGCACAAAGGCAAGGTTCAAATTGGTACAAAGAATGCACCCTCAGCAGCTCCGGGGCGGCCGGGTGCAGAGTGCCAACACAGCGTCGGGTACCCAATGCAATTCAATGGGGGAGATCGGTTTTGGAAAGAGGTGCAGGCCATGAGGCTGCATGAAGAAAACCCACAGCTACCCAGGTAAGTTCTGGCGCTAGGGGACGTAGGGACACCGTAGGTCAAGCTCCCCAAGGCCCAGGGGCTTCGGGTGCAGGGGTGTCCTTTGGCGTCGGGAACAGCTTACCGGGCAGGTCGCAGTCAGGGGAAGTCTTCGGTTTCAGGATGCAGGCGTCGAGGTAGAGTCCGGCAGGGGCCAGCCCACGGTGGACTCTGGCTCAGAAGTACTGGGAAACTTTTGCAGGACCGGTGGGCCATTTGGAGTCAGGCCGTGGCTGTCGGGTGCAGAAGTGGGTCCAGAGGCGGTTTTGTGGTTCCCCAGTGCGGAGTTCCTTTTAGTTAAAGTTGGTTTCTTCTGGACAGGTCCGCTATCCACAGTAGATCTTGATCTTCGTCGAAGGCAGGCAGTCCTCCCAAGGCTTTGGAGGTCACTGGGATGCAGGACAGGTCATCTTTCGGTGCAAGATCGTTGAGGGCTGTAGACAGGCCGGTAGGGATGGGGCCAAGTTAGTTGGCGTCTGCAGTCTTCTCTGATGGTGCAACGCTGTAGTGTCCGGCTCTTCTTAGGTAGTCAGGATTCTGATTTCAGGGTCTGGGGGAGCCACCAATATACTAGATTTAGGGGCGTTACAGGGGAGTAACAAGTAGGGACCAATGGGTTCCTTACCCAGGGTATCTACACCTACTATTATGCCACCCTCCTGTGAGAGGGGGCATAGCCTTAGCCCTAATTGGATACGTCCCACCATCTTCAAGATGGTGGGCACTGAAAAATGTGCTTAAATTTACCTCCAGAAATTGGGCCGCCGATATGGACAGAGGCATGATTGCAGAGAAAGATGTCTTTAAACGCAGAGGATGCCCCCAGAAGTGGGACCGTAAGTGGGCTGCGTGGAATACACACAGGGGAGACATTTGTTTATCTCCAACAGTGGAACTACGCCGTAGCGAATCCAGATTGCATGACTTATTTAATGCTGTCGAAGATACACCAGACTGATGTGTCAAAGTGGTAGTGATGTATGCATAATAATATATGTACGCTTAGTATCTGATTGCGTCTTTTTGGATGAATTGCATTGCTGTGCTTTTTGTTATGATCAATAAAAAAAAAAAAATTGCCTCCAGCACCTGAGGTGTGGAGTTGGCGAATGGGGGTGGGGGGCGGGGAGCAGGGGGCACACCTCCTATTCTATCTTGGTTTTCCCACCGGTTTTCCCACCAAAATTGGGGGTTTGAACCGGGGGCTGCCATCTGCTGCTAGCAGCAGAGGCTGGGTCGCATTACAAATGTTGGCAAGGCCTTTAAAGCTCCCCTCTCGAGCACTGTGCTCATCCTGGGGGAGGAGGGGCGACACCTCCGCCCAGGAAGTGCTTTGTTTCTGGCCTCAGAGCAGAGGCTCTCGATTCAGGGGTCCAGAAACATGTCTGGTGGTGGCAGGCTGCCTAAAGCCAGTCAGAGACCACACCAGGGTTGGTAGGTTTTCAGGGGGCACCTCTGAGAGGTCCTATGGGTACATATTTCAATAACTGGCATCAATGTGGGTTTATTGAGAGGAGTTATTTGGTACCAAACACTCCTGTGTTCAGTGAAGCCATCATGGTGATGGGGAACTCGAATTGTCGAGTTTCCAGCCTATGTACTCTCTATGGCTTCACTGGCACTTATAATATTTAAGAATAGGTTTAGATATTGTAGGGGCATATCTGCTCATGCAGATATGCCTATACCTGAGATGTAGTGCACCCTGCCTTAGGGCTCGTAAGGCCTGCTAGAGGGGCGACATACCTATAACTTGGGCAGTGCTGCTGGGCATGGCACACAGGCAGTGTGCCATGTTGACTTTGTCGTTTTTGTCTGCACCAAGGCATGCATGCTGCAGTGGCAGTTTGCATGACCTAGGTGAGAGGTTCCTAGGGGACCCTTTTCAGTCTGAATGCCCTAGTTACCAGGGTACCATTTACCAGGGACTTACAGGGGGTCTGAAGTGCCAATCATGGTACAGTTTCAGGGAAGGAGCGCTGGCACAGGAGGCCTGGGTGGCAGGGACCCTGTGCACTTACAATCGAAACCACGTCATATTCTAGGCAAAAAGTGGGGGGCTAACCATGTCATAGGAGGCACTTTCTCACACTATTCTGATCAAACTGCCACTATCTCTATCTCAGATGTGCACAATCCTTCTCTGAAAATAAAAGTCAGAGACAGTGGAGGATACAAATGGTATATAATTAAGCCAGTAAGCCTATACATGTCATGCTGAAATGTGAAGATATAAACGCTCCCTATTACTAATTAAAACCTAAAGGGAAGTCTCAATGAAACAGGACATGCACACAGTATTGACAGGAATACACAATCCAAATGTGCAAAAAATTGAAGAAACAAGATACGCGTGGTTGTCTTTCACTGTGGAGCATGGCAGGATACAAGAAGTCAAATTTATGCCCACGCTTGCCTGGATACAATAGCAGTGTTTTTCAGTTGTGCAGCAGCACAATGGGTAGGGACGCAATACGGTCTTTCATTCCATGGCCTGCGGCCCACTAACCGAATATTTTACAAGGTGCTCCTATGCAGCATGTTCATGCATCTTTTCAAAGCAATTGTGAGGCAAAGTATGCATCACCTTGGTTTCACTGTTCTAAACATCTTCAAGGCTAATCACAATGTCAAGATAAGAGTGAAGAGTTATATGAGGTGATCTTAAAGTAGATTCAGGAGCTTCTACTATGCTAACCAACTTCCTGCCTGATAGATCTAGATGGTTACGTGCTCAGGGATATCAGATATAGACATGGTCATTCAGACTTGACATTTTATTCGTATTTGATCAGAGATTAAAATGTGACAAACAATCATAAAAAATATAAAGTATATCCACTAGTCATCTTTCAGACAGCTAGGTGGGAAGATTCTCAAGCATTACAATTTAATAGTGCAACATAAAAAGGCATGAAAAAGCATAGGAAACTAAGTGGACCTGATGTTGCTAAGTTGCCAAACTCGATCAATACAACCTGCCCCATTTAGGCACTGTCAGCCACATTTCGGTCATAGACAAAAGCAGTCTGCTTTTGTTAAAGTTTATTAGTCAGTATATTGTGTTGTTGGGGTAAATGTGGGGGGATTGGGGTAAACCGTAGCGGCACATCTGTGACATCCAAGAACACCATTTCTATTACATTTTCTTACGAGAATTATGCTGCACATTTATTTTTATGCCTAGCTGCATGGTAAATGGCCAGAAACCGGTCCCAGGATGCTTGTTTCAGGTCCAGGGAAGACATGGCTTGGCAGTTCGGGCTGGACTGTTCCCATGAGGCACAGGGTCAGACTGATTTGCATATGGCCATGTCTGAACTGGGGTGGTGGAGTGAGCTAAAGAATGATGATGGATTAAACCCAGATCAGTTGACTGGGGGTGAGTGTTTGATTTGCTCAGGCGCTCCGTCCATCACCCCCTTTGGTATCGTTTGGCTGCATGGTAAAGGCAGGCAAAGCATGCGCAAGTGTAAAGTATCGCAGCCAGAAGGGAAAATGTTCAGAATTGATACCTAACATAAAATCGAAGAATTAGGGAACAATTAAGTGCTTCACAACTTCTCACGATATGAATACAGAGAAGTGTAACTAAATTCTACTAGTATGTGGTTTTTGTTTAAATCCACAATCGGTTTACAGTATCATTTTATATAGGATTTTTTTGTACTCTTTATTATTAAATTTGCTTTATTGTTCTCATTTTTACACCTTCCACCGCTGCATCTCTCAACTACTTGCTGGCCTTTAAGGATATCATAGTGCAGCGGGGTTAAAGGCATAAAACAGATCCTCCTCAATTCAGCCACTGTACCAAACCTACAATGTATCCTATGTTGAAAACCGGATACACTCTCTCAACGACAATGCAATGTTAAATGTATTGTATTGTAATTGCATTTATAAAGCACTTACTACCCCTGACAAAGTGCTTTTTCGGCGAGTAGCACGCTACTCCGGAACCCATAAAGGTTTAGTGGTGAATTAGTATAGTGAAATATGAAAGTAATTTGAGCGGTGGATATGTTAGACAGTTCTTTGGATTGACACTACTCCAGAACCCAAAAATGTTGTTTTAGCTCTCCTTTGAAAGCAAAACAAATACCTGGTAAAGTCAATTAACCGCTGTTCATTACAGTCATGTAGCCAGCTGCAAACAATACCACTTACACTAATTTCAACATCACTGATAACAATGCAAAACACCGCACTGCTACGTTCGCACTAAATAATTGTTAAAAATAGATATGTTCGTTGCTTAACAACACATTTCACCTACAAATCCTGGTAAAGCCAACTCAGACTTCCATTCCTGTTACTTTCAGTGGAAGGAAATGGCAGAAGTGCAGTATGAAGTACTACCATGAGTAAATCATTATTAATATTAAAAAGAATCTCTTTAGTGGAAATTCTTGGAGAATAGATGAGACGTCTTGAGATAATCTGCTTTGCACATTATCACAAAAGAATTCTGGTCAAATGATAAAGCCCAGATGTGATCGCACACCTCTGGGTTCCAATATCAACACTGTTACACATCTAATTCCATAAATAAATTCTCATCTAGAACAACTAACAGTCTTACAACCCCTGTTTTGTTTACCTTCACTTTTCCAAGATTACCACATGTCAGGAAGGACTGTAAAGCAATACCTCAGTGGGCTGAAAACAAACCTACAATTACTGCACATCAGAGTTTCAATGGTAGGGTAGGGTACGGATGTGGCAAATCAGATTACCAGAGCTGTGCAACACCAATGCAAAGCATTGCTTGCCCAGTATCCACTCTTCGGTGCTATCCTGCCCCACGTGGTAATACAGCTGTTATTTGAATTCTGGTTGGAAAGTAAGCATAAAAAACGAACGTCTCACTTACTGCTTCTCTCGTAATTGTAGGTATTCTTCCATGTCAGGTTTAATCTGCTTGGTCAGCCTGTTGTATTGACGCAACTGTGCAGCTGCAAAATCTGCAAATATAAAATGAATGAATAAATATTCAAAGAAATTAAACATCTACTATAATGATTTAAAAGAAGAGCTCTACTTCACCTGAGGGCAGTGCCCCTTGTAATCTGTATTGTGTATAGGTGGAGATAACCTTTATTGAAAAACATCTACTGTCAATTTAGAAACATTTAATTTATGATCAACCAGAGATCTTTCTGGAGGTTTATTAAATGGAATTACCGTGATATGCAGTTTTTGTACAACCACCTACCCAAATTATGGGGTGGGTTAGTATATAGCTGGGATGTGGACACTAATGGGGGAAGACATGACGTTTGCACAAAATATTTTTGAACCTAGGCAATAAACCTGCAGTGCTTATTAGCTCAGCAGTTAAGTTCAAGAAATACCCAAGATGCTATGGGCTGAAGGGTTTTATAACGGTGCTGAAATTACCTTTTTCAATCAAGATGTCTCAGACGCTGAATGACAGCAGATAGAATGCAACCACTCCATTTTAGTCAATAACTGGAAGTCTTTCCCACATCACTAAAAACCAAAAATACAAAGACATGCTATTGTGATTCTACAATGTGCCATGTATCTGATCTCCTGGCCTGGCTCACGTGCCCTATAATTCAAAGTTTCTACCAAACAGCATAAATTAAATAAATCTAGGAGATCAAAATGTGTCAACAGCACCCACAAATTACAATCGCTGATATATGGGCTTTAATAGGTACAAATGATACTTATGAGGGAAAAAAAACTCTTCCAGGTGGGCTATAATTTTATTCTGTATTTTTGGGAGTCAGAGGTGGGAACAATTATGTTCTCAAGAGGGTCAGGGAAATGTACATTACAATGTTGTGAACAAAAAGTCACACCTTTGTGGAAATTAATGCACGTGCAATATATTTTGCATCCTAACTACTTGTAAATTTACACCTAAGAATGCAGTATTTGCCTTCCTTTTGGTTCTCCACTCCTTTGTGTCACTCAAACTTCAATAATGCAACTGTTACTCTAAGGAGGGCAAGTGCTACATTAAGGCACTTTAACTCTCAAATCTAAGAACCTGACATGCATGCATGGAAGTGTAAAAACAGCTCAAAAACAGTTGACAAATAATTCTACATCCAAAAGTCTTAGGCTTTTAAAAGACAACAGAAGAAAGTCAGGAATAGCTACTACTCTGCCAATTCATTCAAGCTGATTGCCCTTTGCAAAAACCTTCGGAGATCATATCAAAACTTCGCAACCCACCACCTTGTTCTGTGGATATGGATCCTGCTCAACAATATCTGAACCCTTAGCCAACCAAGTCGACAAGAAAAGCCTAGACCATAAAGCCTAGTTCTTAGGTCAACATCTTCACTCCTCTTAGGTGTCTCATTTAGACTCTGACACTCCTTGTGTCCTTCTACAAACATGGATCACAGGCCAACTCGTATAAATTTTAGAACTTCTCATCGCACCACAATACTCCTTTCAAAAATTAAATCTACCCAGTGACCTAAAAACCACATACATCAAGTAATTGCTCAAGAAACCATACTTCAGGCCTGATTATGGTGTCAGTTGTACTTTCGTCCGACCGGCACAGAGGCGGATGCAGGACCGCCCGACTAGCTGTCGGCAGTCCCGCTACCCGTATTAGGATGCGACCGCCTTCAAGGCTGTCGCAATCTGTATATTTTGCGGCGTGTGCTGCAAGTTAATGTGTAATTTCTGATTCCTTTATGCAATCTCTTTGTTGACACTGTTCTTCCAAATGGCAGCTTCAATGTATCAAGTGTTTGAATATTTAAAACTTAATTTTCACTCTTACCTGCCCATCTAATTGATTTAGTGAAGAGGTAAGGCAAGTGGATTTCTTTTCAGGACAAGTACATTTCTGTACTATTTTGTCCATTAGACAAGTAGATTTTTTAAACAATTCCACACCCCTGTCTAGGAATGCAGGGTTAGAAAAGTGTTTACGCGTGTACAAAAAGTGTAGAGTAATTTTGCGTTGTAATTTAAATGTTGAGGAAGGATTGGTAAATGGTGCGATGGGTAAAGTGGTTGATTTCATTAATTTTCCAAATAGGGATGAATTTGAATACTTAGCCATAAAATTTGATCAGATTGATGGCGTGAAGGAGACTGGCAGATGTATGGTACATTTTTGCTTGTAAAAGACATATGTCTGGCGACAGCAGTTCCCACTTTCGCTAGTGTATGCTGTAACTATCCATAAATCACAAGGTTTAAGTGTAGATGCAACTTCTATTAATACTTAGAAATTCTGTATTCAAAAAGGTATGTCATATGTAGCATTGCCCCCAAGCTAGAACTTTGTTTGGTTTGTTTTTGGATGATTTTGATGAAAAGAAAGTTAGTGCTAATGCAAGTTGTGTCAGAGAGTAAAATCGGTTGAGAAGAGTATAGGCTCCTCACTCAACACAGTATCCTATTTATGAGAAACAGATAATCTGTTTTAAGTGGAAGCTTACAAAAGAATTGATGGGTGTTTCTCAAAAGAAAGACCAGGAAGGAGATAACAAGAAAAAACTGGAAAATTAGCGAGCTATTGTAGGTTTCAAGTTGGAAAATAGTAATGGTGTCAACTGCTATGCTAATGGTGTTCTCAATGTAGTCTTCCATTTAATGTATCTTATAAATGTAATTCAACATAAAGCAGACAACAGATTCTGCTCTCAACTGTGTCATTTGCTGGAACGCTTACGTAGCGATAGGACTGTAGTACATTCTGCTTCAAGCAGTCGAGATCTAGGACATATATAGATGATCTATATTTTTACAATCAACACTCAACAAGATGCACAGGAATTCATTATAGTAATCGTTAGAGTTTTGGAACAAGACAAAGTAAATATAGATGACTTATTTGGACTGAGTTAAACATGGAACCATGACTGTGAAGATTGCTCTTTTACAGCTACCACTCAAATCAATTCTGAACGATTTCTCTACTTAACATTACCCAATTCCAAAACTGTGCCTTTTGACAGACTGATCAAAAACGCTAGCCAAAATATGACCTGTCCAAATTGTAGATCATATTGTATGTCTACATTGCAGTTATAGAGAAGTGGGAAATACATTATATTAATGCTACAATGATGCAGAGCAGATGGATCTAAAATGAAACGGAAATTACAAACTTCAAAGCAGGAAAAACTTCAATTTCTGGAGGAACGTACACTACAGTGGCTATCATCTTTCGTGAAGGACTTTGTATAACTTCAAAACACTACACTGTGTACTTAAGAAGTGTAAGGGGATGGATGGAATGCAATGACAGCAAGCTTACGCTGAAACAAAAACTACCTTTCAAACTTCCAAATTCATACCTCTTCTTTCTTCAACCAAAGTTCTGGGGCGGATTACTTTTTAAAAAGTGGTATACAGTGTTTGTTTTTAACGGATCATCAGTGTTTAAGACATCATTGGGCCTACCAAGGGTGATGTCTTCCAAATAAACTCAAAATTCCAATGTGCTTTACATCTATTTCGAGTAATAAACTACTTGCAATATTATAACATTTTTATTTTGATGTTTCTTTAAATTAGTTCAGAAGCTATAGCTAAAATAATGTATTAATTATTTGCAGTGAGTGCAATGTATAGTGTCACTTATTTATAGTGCTATACTATGCAGTTCTGTGTTTTTTTGTACAATCTACATGATTATTTCCCTCTTGTTCAAGGGTGAACATTTATTCAGTATATCGTTCATTGTGTGCACGTGTGAAAGTTGAGAACAGAAACAAGCATTTGCAATGCAATAGGTCTCGCCTTTGGGACCTTATAAGTTTTTAGCTATGAAGCACATTATCCTGGGTTAAGCGATTCTGGTATTTTACTGACCTCTGCTGGTCGTTTTCTATCAAGACTGTTGAATAGAGGCAATTGCTAGAAAAAAACAAGCATTTACAATGCAATAGGTCTTGCATTTGGGAGAGTTGGAGCTATTGGCATTGTAAATGATAATGTCTTTTATCTATGTTTTTGGCTTTGGGAACTTATAAGGGTTTAGCCATGCAGCACATAATCCATACCTTCTGCACACACCCACCGATCAGGAGGTGCACTGCAAATGGAATATTGCTTAACATACAGGAGCAGACGAAGCATGCTCAGTGTACGAAGATGTGCCTTCAAATAGGCTGCAATGGCACCAATAGATGTCCCTTCTCAAAGTTGCTTTAAAGCCTGCAATACCACTGCTGGTCCCTAGATGGAGTGTTAAGTGGAACATAGCAGCTGCAAATTCTTAATAATTTCTCCTTCGTACCGTAAATCGTAGGTAACAGGGTAGGATAGAGTTTGAGTCACGAGGAGTGGGGTTTCACAGTTTAAAGTAGTAGTTTGAAATAAAAATGCTACAACTTCTGGAGATGGAGGCAGTGTGTTCCGAGATCTTTCAGGGCATAGTCAGAATTGTGGACGCATGAAACATTCACAGTACAGGTGCGGAATACGGCAATTTGGCCAACTTAAAATCGAAATATGCAGTAAGGGGCAGGATACACTTTAAAAATAAAAACAAAAATTGCAGAGAGTGATACTAACATGCGCTCATGGATTGCTGTAGTCTAGGAAAACCGTGTACAGTTTTGATCCATGGACGAGCTGCATGTCAGGGTGTTTGAAAAGCGCATGAACGCAAAAGGTTATGAAGATCACAAGACAGCTGGACGCATTTGCCGCTTGTAGCTATGAAAACATACCATGTTGTATAGTATGGATCCTCTGAAGTCACCAGTGTTCAGTTAAAACAACCTGAAAAGCAAGTTACCCAAGCTCCGAACATAGAAAGAATTGGAAGCCAGGCTGCAGTAAGAGCATGCACGCATATCCCTTGCAGTTTGTTGGTGTGTGCAGCATGTACCGCAAGCTGGGCAGCTGGGGGTGGGATAAACAGAACCCTGCGGCCTCTATCTTTGTACTCCTTGCACAGATGGGCAATAATAAATTACACCCCCTATTACGTACTACTTTGAATCAGTGGCTAGCCCTGTACATTTAGAATGGTCATGTTTGAGCAGTCAGGAGTAGAGGTGGGCGAGCCAGCAAATTAACATGGCGAGCCGAGCCAAGGGTCTTGCTTGTCTCTTAGAGCTTGTGTACAAGCCAAGCTCTGAAAAGTCTTTCCATGTAAATCATACAATAAAGTACATTACGTCAAGTATGATGAAGTCTCTTAGAAAAAAGTGTATCTCTTTAACATATGAAAGCTTTGATATTAATATGCCATATTTTAGCGCTGTACTGAGAAGTACTTATTATTAAAAGTGATCGTTTTTAAACATAAACGTAGAACCATTCTGGTGACAGTGCCATTAGTCAACTATAAGGCAAGACAGTTGTCACATGAGCCCTGTATATGGCCCAGATTTTTATAGACAGATCAACATTATAGTCAGTTAAATTAAAAACAATAGGTTTTTGTGCAACTGGAATTATGAAATTGCGTGCTTTCATATGCAAGAGTGAAGAAAAAAGGAGGATCGATAAAATGAAATATTTGCTGAAGATCACACAATTTGGTTAAGTGGGGAAGCTGTGATTTATGTAGCTTTTCTGGTTTTATTTAGTACAAATCAGCAACTAATTGGGTATCTATTTGTCACTCCTATTTTACCTCAAACCTTAATTCTTTGTTTTTACTTCTGTGCAAGAGGGTAGAGGGAGAGTGGCAGACCAAAGCCACACTAAAATTGGTCGGCTTGTTAGGACCTCGAGGTTCCAGCACGACCTCGAGCTGAGCCAGAGCTAGGCTTCATGCTCAAGATTTCTCCAGTCAGGAGTTTAAGTGGAATCATTCTAAACATCTCAAAACGGATTCAAAAAAGCTCAACTAGGTGCACTATAGTTGTGCAAATCACAGGCCTTTACAAAATCAAAATCCAATTCCTGATTCTAAGACTCAAAATTGAGTGATTTACTGACACAATAAGTCTGCCAGCTTGGTGGAATGTGTATTTGAACAACTGTGCTCTTTGGGTGAGTTAGTGTGCATTTCAAAGTGGGCATTTTCTGTAAAAGAGAGTGAAAACGGTCAAATTTGCATTTTTGTCAGTATTCAGAATTGTTTTTCAGGTAGTTTTCCACTAATAAAATCATATTTGGTTTATTCCTGTTAAGAGTATGGCGTAAATTTATTTTCAGGGTGTGATTGGGGAATGGCAAGGCTTAAAATTCACAGGGTTGTAGATAAAGGGGTAAAATATTTTCCTGTGGAGAAAAAGAAAGTTACAAAGTGAAAATTAACTTTTTGTATGTGGAAATTAACACGTGCATGTGGTGAAGTGTAAATGAATGTGTGCAATCCTGAAAATTAGCAAGGGTTGCAGCTTACTCCTAGAATCATATGAGGATTGAGTTCGATCTTTACACAAACATAAGTATTGGCTTAGATGTGTAAATCTTCAAATTTTTAAATGTTAGTTCTGTGAATGTACTGTCAGTTTTGCATTATTGAGTACATGTCAGGGCTGGTTATTCTTTTCTTCTTTACAAAAAATGTCATTAAAAAAATGAAGTAAAAAACACTTTACTTGTGAATACTGTTTTGTTGCTCTGTATTAAAAAAAACCTTACTTTAAAAAAAAAAAAAAAAAGTTCTGTGAAAGGAACCCCTTGGCAGCGCGGGCCTGATTCAAAGTTTTCTGAATTTCTGTAATTTGGTCTTCCTTCTGACTTTGGCGTAAAGAGTTCTGGAATTTCCTAAAATAAGATGCACTTACGCATGGAAAATACCATTTGTAAATCAGGTATATTCAGAGTCACTTGCACAGCCAAATCTCAGTCATTAATGTGTTTCTGAACTGACGTTTATTGAGGGGATGTCCTTTGCAGTCTAGGCGTCCTGGAGATTCTATTGGACTAGTTTTGCTGGAGTCAGACCAATCTCTGCAGGGAAATGTTTGCTTCACTATAATCAAAGACAGCTGAAAGCTTTGTCTCCCGTGCTCTGCAAGGGTCAGGGACGGGTGGGTGACTGAAAGGTATGACAGCCAGGTGCCTTAAAAGAACAACTAACAAGCTGCTGTGCAGAGCCCATTATAGTAAGATAATGATGGAACTGCAGCGCAGTCTTATCGACACTGCACTGCTTTCAAATTCATGAACTACTACTGGAGGAGCCGTCCTCGTTAACAGCTGCATAATTAACTCCAGCATTTATGGTGCAGTGACCCATCTCCTCCTGAATAAAACAATACATGATGTGCAGTAAAATCATTGAAAGGGACTGCAATAGAGATACGCGCTGTTAAAGTCTTACCAGCACCTAATTACTTGTATGCAGTGTACTGTTTGACTTAAGCGTGAATACGCCAGGAACCAGAGAGCCGAGCCCACAGCATCCATGTGAATCTCTGGGCACATGTGACATTCAGAAGGTTACTTCAGCGGAAGCATTCCTAATGGGGAGAGCTCTCCTAGTGGGAAGTGGAAGGCTGCTGTCGGTGTAAGGGCAGCGGGGAACGATAGGACAGGGGTTCAGGGATGGCATCACTAACCAGCACACCACAATGCAGCTTTCATAGCCACCTGTCCACAGCAAAGCCAGGGTGCTGCAGCACCCCAGGGGCCTTGTACTTCAAACCAACGAACTCTGTCAGAGGGAATGAGTGGAAGAGATAAAGTATCTGTGACACGCTGCTTATCGTTTATTAGTTGTACAGCAATTTTAATTGTTGACGTGCAGTAATCTATCAGAAGGGTTGGCCACACCATATGATTATTAAGAGCAAAAACGCCAGAAGTCTGCTCCCTGCCTCCAGCACTGCTCCTGCCCCAAGGCCTGGGCAAGCAGCATAACACAAGAAGTGTTGTGAGGGTGCAGTACTACAGGCTGACACTGGGTGTCCCATGGGACCTCTTTTGGCCACATAAGGTGCTGCACCCTACAACAGGTCTAGGAAAAGAATATGGCGCAGCGGTAAGTGTTGTCGACTGGGGAGCTGGGGATCCTTGTTCGAGCCTGGTGTCCCCTCAACATCCTATGATAAATGAAAGCTATTCATTTAAAATATTAATTTAAAATAAGGGCACGAAATCAAATCTGCTAAATTAAGGATAAGAAATAAATGCAGCGATCTCAGAGTTGGGGGCAGTAGGCACGGTTGTGCAGGAGATTAAATGAGGGCACTGCGCTGCAAATCATGTGAAAATTAGCCAATGAAATGCGAGCAGTGGCTTCGGAGGGGTTGTGGGGGCCTGGGAGCAGTGTTGTGGGAGGGGTGAGGGAAGGCATGGTTAGATACAGCGACTGGCAAGCAAATGAAGCAAGGAAAGTTTCATTGCACAAGTAAACAGACCACGTAAGGAGCAAAGAGGCAGGCCAACTAAAAAAAAAAAAAAAAAAAAAAAGGAGTTCTCTCTAAGTATTAATAACCTGAACAGTAAGAATACATGTAAGAGGGCCAGTTCTCATGGGAGGATACAAAATTCCAAAAGGAGGGTCTACTAAGTGTATTAACAAATGAAAGGCCAGCATTTCTAAAGGATAGCAAGAGGAACCAATGAAAAAGATGGGCATTTTTTCAAGCCCATATCCAAAATACAGCAAGTCTCTTCGAGACAGCGCTGCCTAGGCGAGAACTTAAGAAGCTGGCTCCTGAGGGACTAATTGGGCTGTGCACCACCGTGTTGGAAGGTGGACACGGTTGGTGGTTCGTCTCGCTCCACCGCCACAATATCTGTTTCGGAGCACTTATTGTAAGATGGGCAAGCCCAGAGCGAGGCAGACGGGGCCACCCAAGATCAGGAGGCTAACCCCCACGAGCAAATGCAGAAGGACCTTGTGATAGGCCCCCCAGAGGACACAGTGCAGCAACAATTGACCAGAATATTGGAGGCCATAGCTGACACCAACGCGGCATTGCACCAGGACATAAGTACGGTGTCAGTAGGGCTGGGCCTCCTTAGAGCAGAGCATAATCTAGCCAAGAGAGTGAAGCTGACGGAATACTCGATTGCGGACATTGCACCGGCACAGCAGGCACTGACCCTACAGGTGGGGGACCTCTCTGACAGGGTCCGCACGTTAGAGCAGAGGGCTGAGGACGCAGAAGGTCGGAACAGGAGGAATGACATTAGGGTCCTGGGTCTGCCGGAGGGAGTGGAAGGAAGCGACATGATTGCCTTCCTGGAGCATTTTTCTCTGAAAGGTGGTCACACCGGAGGGCCTGTCTGCGTTTTACACCCTAGAAAGAGCACATCGGGTCCCGGCCAGGTTACAAACCAGGATGTTTTGCAAAAGGTTTGAGCGGCTGGCTGTTGCCAGACTGCCCTGGGATCGGGGAGTTGTTCAACACGTGGGTTCTTTTAACGATTTTCTTTATTCAGTTTGCAGGAGAGGGTGGGTATACATAGCTTGGGGGCCAGAAAGGAGGGAGGGCCGTGGAGGGTGGAAGGTAAGATGCACTAATTAATTATGCCGCCTGTACAGCACATGTTAAATTTCATAACATGGAATATAAAAGGGATGGGGTCTATGACTAAACGCCATAATGTGTATACCTACTTAGGGTAGGGGTGTGCATGTAGCCCTCCTCCAGGAGACCCACCTAATCAGAGGCGAAGTAGAAAAATTGCGCAGATGGTAGAAAGGGCAGATATTTGCAACTACCTTTTCAGCCTATGCCCGAGGTGTATTGATTTGGATATGGCCTGGTGACCCTTTTGACCCTACACACACCTTAATAGACAGGGAAAGTAGATATGTGCTTCTCGCGGGGAAGCTGTCAGGTTGGGAGGTAATGCTGGGTAGTGTGTACGCGCCTAACCTGGACCAAGTCGCTTTCCTTACTAACCCATCGGCTCGGATGGCCGAGTACATGGGGGGTTACGCAGTGCTGGGCGGAGACTTTAGCTGTGTTGCTGACACCGCTGTGGATCGCTCCCATCCCTCCTCTTACGGGTGTGCAGGCCCACCGCATAGCATCAGGGTTCCGGGACTGGATAAACCACTGGGGGCTGGAGGACATTTGGAGGGTGCAGCATGCGGTGGACGGAGAATAATCTTCCTTCTCCCCTATGCACCAATTACACACTAGACTAGATACCTTTTTGTGTACACTGGGCTTCGGTGGCTAGATCACGCATACTGAGTACCTCGGGTGGACTTTTTCAGACCATAGTCCCTTATTGATGATCCATCAACCTCTGGGTGGGTGCCCCCCGATCCCCCTATGGAGGCGTAACCCAATGATGCTGGATGATACCTCATTCAGAGAGCCCTGGAGTACCCTTATTGAAGCTTTTTTCCCCACCAATGCTCACACAGCGTTCACCATGTTGGTGGAGTGGGAAACGTTTAAAATAGTGGTGAGGGAGCATTGCCTGGGTCAGTCGATTGGAGCACAGAGGGAAATCCGGCAAGAACGAATAGATCTAGAGGATAGTATACGGCAATTAGACAATGATCAGGGAATTGACGCCTCATCCTTGTTGAGGCTGCAGGCAATGCGTGCGCGTTACAACGACGCGTTGGAAAGGTTGAGATGTCATAACATAGGGAGTACCTGGATAAGGTGCAGAGGGAGGAGGGGAGAGCCGGTCGCCTCCTGGCATGGCTGATCAAGCCAGAGACCCGAGGGACACCGATTACGCAAGCTCAGACGGAAATGGGCGAATTTGTCTATGACCCCGAAGCAATCAACACTTTAATCCAGGACTACTACGAGAAGTTGTATACCGCCCCTGCATCAGTTCCTCAATCAGCCTTTTAGGGACTTCCTAGATGCCATGCCACTCCGGACATCAAATAGGCAGACGCAAGAAGAGCTGGGAGGCCCAGGGGCTCTGCAGGAAGTTTGCACAGCCATTACAGATATGGCGTCTGGTAAAACACTGGGGCCAGATGGCCTTCCAGCAGAGTTTTACGTGAGATATGCCTCCAAGCTGGTGCTGCAACTAGTGACTTTATACGCAGAATCCTTAAGACTTGGAGGCCTCTTCGAAAAAACCGAAAGCGCGTTTGTGATCCCCCTCCCCAAAACTACAGTGATGGGTGCCCGGGTGGGGTATTATAGACCACTTTCTATGCTCAATTTGGATTTCAAGATCCTCAGCAAGGTCCTAGCGCTTAGACTGCTCCTGCACATGAAATCCCTTATACACCCTGACCAGGACGGCTCCATCCCCTCCCGTAACACCTGCTATAATCTACGCAGACTCTACGCCATCCTTCACCATTCTGAGGCGAAATCTAAGCCACAGGCCGCAGTACTTTCAATCGACCTGGAAAAGGCCTTCGACACAGTTTGCTGGAATTATCTGTTTGAGGCAATGCTGCGCATGGGTCTCGGGAAGGACTGGGTGAAATGGGTACAACTCCTTTATGCATCCCCTAAGGCGAGGGTTAGGACGGACAAATCAGTATCCACTCAATACAAGATCTCACGTGGACCCCGACAAGGGTGCCCTCTCTTGTTTGCTTTAGCAATTGAACCACTTGCAGAGCTGTTTTGTAAAGGTGGTGAGGGGATGGGCCTAAGGTTAGACAGGCGAGTACATACCATTTCCCTGTACGCAGATGACCTACTGATCTATTTGGGGGAAGCCGTGATGGGCACTGCCTCAGCACTAAAGCTCCTGGAGTTTTGGACTTTTACAGGGCCTACGGGTCAATAAAAAAAAGACGTACTTATTCCCAGTGGCGGGACCCATGCCCAGGCCTGCGGCCCTTAACTGGACCCCGCACACATTTAAATATCTGGGCATACATATTTTTCACTCTATGGAGGATCTGAGAGACGGGAACTTGTATAGGGCGCTTCAGTCCCTCCGGTCATGTGTCCTTTTTTGGCGCGCTCTGCAACTGCCTATCATAGCCAGGATTTCCTAGACCAAAATGGTCATGCTACACTGCCTTCTATATTTTTTTGTCAACTTTTCGGTCCTGGTGCCCTCGGTTGGTTCCGACTACTGGACTCCTTACTGCGGGACCTGATATGGGGAGACAGGTGGAGGATAGTTTCACTGAGAACGCTACAGCACCCTATGACGGAAGGCGGCATGGGTACCGAATTTTGAGCTCTATATATTAGCCGCCCAGCTGCAATGGTTGGCACAATGGCTAGGGGAGTGAACGCGGAGGGTACCTTTCTGATGGAACCCAGCACATACCCTAGTTTATTGTTGGCTAAACTGTTGGACCCTGCAATCATTGTCCCATACCGCTCGATGTTGCAAAATACAGCCTTGCAGAGCTGGAATCAATGCCTGGCCAAATTGATAGTGTCCCCTAGGAATATCCCTATGTTGCCACTGGTAGGCCTACCGCACGGGGACCCCAAAACGATATTCACGGCAGAGCAGTTCACGCTTTGGACGGAGGAAGGTTTGGTGACTGTAGGTGACTGTTACCAGGATAAAACGCTGATCCCATTTGAGGAGCTGGTAATTAGTTGTGGTCTCCCCCCAGGTCAGTTCATACAATATGAGACCCTGATTCGCACCTTTGGGCAGCTATGGGGAATGGGTAGGGAGGAACTGGAGACATCCTGTGCTGCACTCATTGATTACCCTGGGCACTAAGGGACACCGGGTGAAGTGGTTCTATGCCACCTTACTCGCTGCGTCCCTCATCCCGCTACAGGCAATACGGGGGAAATGGGAGAGGGTCGTAGATAGAGAATTTACAGATGCAGAGTGGGGCAAGATACTACGATCCCCTAAGAAGATCTCTCGCAATATACGCCTGAAATGCACACAATTTAACTTTGTGCATATGACCTACATGACGCCCCATCGCCTCAACGTCACATATGCAGGGGAACTGTGAAAATGCCAGAGATGTGACCATATTGATGCTGACCTCATACATATGACTTGTGGTTGTACAATACTGCGCGCATTCTGGGAAGCAATTCTTGCTAGGATTAATGCTGCCCTGGGACGAGAGTTGACCCCCACGGTGGAGGTCTGTCTACTGGGACTCTTACCTCGACCACATAAGTGTAAAGTCGGGAATAGGCTAATAGATCTAGCCTTGGCGCTAGCTAAAAGAAGGATAGCATTGACCTGGAAATCTGCCGCTGGGCCACAGGTTGCAAGCTGGAATCGCAATGTAATTAGCGGGGCTGGAGCTGAAGGTAGAGCATTGAGCTGGGAAGAATCGAGGGGAATACGGAAGCGCCCTATAGCAGACCAATTGAAAGAGGCTTTGCTAGCTTGGGAAAAACCGACACAAACAAGTAGTGAGGGAGAGGGTAGTGGGAATGCGTCTGAATAATAGAAAACACCCGACCACAGCAGCCTCATTACTTTGACATACCCGTACCGCAGATGCCGCCACTAGACAACATGAGAGCCTATAAAAGAGGAATAAGACACGAGGGGTAAGGTGGGCCTGGATATAACAGAGAGACTCACTGCCCAACAACAATCATTTATTAGCAGTTCTCCCTAAGTAAGTCTTCCTAGAAACATACATACACCACCCTCCTGCACAAGTTTCAGATAGTAGTTTGGTTTTAACGTTAATCCCTTAAACATAGATGACATTGCTGGGCCCTGGTCTGGAGCTTGCAGCCACCGAAGTAGAAGAGGCTGGAGAAAATGGGTTATGACTAGAAACATAAATAATTGTGAAATAATATGTCAATACTTATAGATCATAGCCCTGGAAAATGTACTGAAGAAAGAAAACAATTATCAGTTGAAGCCGGAAACGAATCAATATGTATGTGCCTCATGTACAAAAGATGTATGTAAATGAAGAAATGATATATACATGTGCACTAAAGAACTGAGATATAAAATGTCAATAAAAATATGTTTAAAAAAAACAAATATGTGAGTTCATTAGTAGTGCACTGCGGGGAGTAAGTTCTAGTTAGCTCAGGTAACTACAACTGCTGAATTCCTATGGTTTTGTACGAGTGAAATGTGAGCCTAACTATAACGTCTCCGTAATCTTTGTTTTTTTCTGTGAATTACCAAGTTTTTTTTCTTTTCTTAACTATAACGTCCCTGTAAACTTTGTTTTTTTTAGTGAATGAAATATATATACACACATACGGGCCATTACTAACAATGATACTACGTATCCAGTGGCCCGCCATTTCAGAGAGGTCCATGCAAACAATCTAGACCACCTGAAATATTATGTGATAAATGGCATTCCCCCACTGAGACGAGGAGGGAACAGAGAGGCTATACTAAGGCGACTAGAAACGAGGCATATCCTAGAAATAGACAGCAAAAGCCCACATGGGTTAAAAACTACAGAGGACTTGCATACATGGCTCTAATGATAGGTTTATAATTATTCTAGTGGTAAATATACAAAATAAACAGAGAACTAGTATCACATGGTTTTAATAAGCTGAAACTCTTATCCCTATCAAAACTTTTTTAATTGTTTTATTGATTTTGGTGACATGGGCTCATGTCACAATAAAAATATTTTGCACTAGCACTTTATAGGTGTGACTCATACTCTGACAGTATGAGACAAATGGAATATTGTTTACAAATTGCACTGTAAATTGCACTTAAGTAATGAATAATGGACATGTTGACATCTACTGAGAGCATTTTCAAAGGCTGATTAGGTTGGGTTAAAATGATGCGAATGATAAAACCAAGTGAGGTAACAACTGAGACATGATAATAAGAAATGCTTTGTTTAGGTGCTAATGAATGAAATGTATTTATACAGCCATGAAAGTACTGCGAATTTTGCACATAATTTAAATGTCATGATCTTAACAAAAATTGTTTTATATATGTATATATATCAAAAAAGTGGTTTTAGATAAGTATTTATACAGAAATAAAAGTAATTATGCACATTGTTTTAAATAATAAGCATCAGACCCAAGAGTAAAATCAAAAGGAAAACTATGACCTCTGTGCCTTTTTCAATTAAATGTATTAAGACAGTGAAATGATGTAGGGCCATACAGAGGTCTTGTTTCTTTCTTTTTAAATATTCATGGATATTTATAAACATTTTAAATATTTACGAAATCGGTCACAGAGTTAATAAGCTATTGTGGAATTATTCAATGTAATGATGGAATGTAGACGGGTAGTCTTTTGTCCATATTCATGAATTAACTATGCACCTATCACTTTAAAAATGGGGAGAAAAAAATGTAGCATGTCATGTGATCAAGGCCCCTGGTGGGTTGAAACGCGTCATGGCGGCACAGCACGAAAAATAAATAATTGCACTGAATAAGAGGAGTCCGTGCCTTTTTTGATTCCTGGTTGTGGAGAATCGAGCGAAAAAGGAGTATTGGATATATATATATATATGAAAAATCACAAAAACTCCGTCGTCGGGGGGGCCCCCAACCCTGCAGGGCGGCCTCAGCTGCCAGGGACGAAGCATCCTGGTAATAAATACACCAAAGAAAGTTGCTGAGGCCAATTCACGGAAACACAGTACTTATTCTCCAAGTGAAGAGTGGCTGCAGATTAAAAAGTCTTTCATTTCCTGACGCGTTTCAGCAGTTACGCCTTCGTCATAAGATCGAGGTATAAGCAGTGTCCAGACACAGGTGCTTTAAATCTCCTGCATCACATGACCAAACAACAACTTGTAGGTTGTTGTCCTGGCCAGGATACATAACAATGTTATATTCTACAATAACAGTACTAAACTGATATATCCATTGATGTGACACTCCCCAATTTACTGTGGAGATACAAAAGTTTGTGCACTAATCAAAGTTTAAAATGGCATAATGCAACATCTACGAACACAAGGTACTATGTTTCATGCGAAAAAATCGCTGCTATTATTGGTGTTAAAAATAGTAACAATGTAAGCATTAACATCTAGTACATTGAAATACTCACAGAATACCCAGTATGAACATTGTAAATACTTACAATATATTCAAAGAACTATAACCTGAACTTGAAAAACTACGTGTCCCATAATGCCTAATAATGGGCGCAAATGGGCCAGGACTATATAAGGAGAAATGAAAGATGGACTCACATTACCATGAACAAGACCCGGCAGGGTTGAAACGCATAGGTGGTGGAAGTGGGACATTTAGCACGTTTGCAAATAAAAGACTGAAATAGATTCCCTTGGTGTGCGGTGAATCCTTGGTTGGATATTTTGGTGAATAATAATCACGAGGGGCAGTCCACCCTCGACACCGGCACCCTCTGTGTGATAGAGCACGCAACCACCGACAAATTGGTGCTGTATACTGTGTTTGGGTAATGGCGCCCAATGTCGACAATAATGGAGGATTTGTGTCAATCCTAACAGACGAGGAAGCAAAGGAGTTGGAGGCTTCACTGCCGCACAACACAGAAGCGGGAAGTGCGGCAGTCAGATCGTGCTGTGGAGGGCTACGACGGCCGCAACGATTGAAACTATCCCAACGCGGGGTTTGAATCCCCCTATGCGTACGGAGTATCAAGAGAAGCCTCTCACCACCGAACTCGGGACTTGCCGGCTGAGCGGGGTCAGAGGACGCCACACGACTGACATAGGAGTGAGGTAAGGAGGAGGTGGGAGATACTCCGTGGGTACTTACAATCACAATCGACATCGCAATGGGTAAATAAAGGAATTAAATTGAACCGATTGGGGGAATATTGATCTTGTGCAGACCACATAAATAAAGAACCACCGTTTGTGAGGAGTTCTACGGCACATTCTGTTGTTCAGGCTACAGTATAATACTGGGAATACAGTTAACTTTATAAGAATGAAAGCAAGGGCAGCTAAACGATTGCAAAAAGCGGAAACTATGTTTCAGAAAGGAGTACCACTTAACGAAAAAGAAGACCAAAGAGCAAATGTGCATCTAGGCAATAAAAGTATGAAACAATTGTTTCTACAGTTGGAGAAATTGCTTAAAAAAGAAATTACCAAGAGCTGGGAAATAATCACCCTAGAAAAGTATATTGAACTAGATAGAATACCGAGAGGCTTGAGGATTTTTACACTTCCTAATCACCCCGATACCAGGCCAGAAATATTGGAGGAATGGGGGAAAAACAGTATGCAATGCTTGAAAAATATGGTACTAATAATTATCAAGTACGCGAAAAAAGATATTGATGAGCTGCATATTTCCATTGGAGAAATTGAGACACAAATTGCCACTCTGAAACAGGAAGAAGAGGCAAAACAACTGTGTTAGACCTGGCATCATTGGCGTGGGTCTCCCTTCCTCTTTTCGCTTCTTATCTTTTATGTTGGCTGGATTTAGATGCTCTGGGCGCTGTGCTACTGCCAATCAGTGACACAGCGCGAATGCTCCCTGTGTAAAGATAACTGCATGAATTGGGATAACCATAATTGGCTCGTTTGGTTTACCTGTCAGCCCCTAGTATCAGTGCACTGTGTGTGCCCAGGGCTGGTAGACCAAATACTGCTGTTGGGCCTGCAGCGCGGATTTGAGCTACCCACCGAAGCAGCTTTTAAAGTATGTCTGTGTAGCATGTTCTAATAGCGAGTTACCCTCCATTTCGCTGTTTACTATTGTGAGGCTATCCGTTCTCATAGGCCAGAATGGGCAGGCTGAGTATTATATGCCCTAATCCTACCTGCCCCCAGGAACCTGATAGGAACGTCGAATTTGATATGTTTAAACTCAGAACATTGAGATACATCTTTTAGTAAGGATTATTAGCGTAGCCCGTGTTCAAAAATGCCTCTACTAGAAACAAGGTATTTTCTGGCCTAAAGCTTTCCTGTAGGCTTTGCTAGCGTGTGTATTGGCCGTCTGGTTTTGGAGCAGCAGGGCCAGCTGGGTCAGAACCTGGCTGGAGAGAGAGATCGGCATTTAGAGTATGGAGAGGGGTGACTCTTTGATCTGGAGCAGGGCCGTGCCTGGCAAGGTGAATGATGGCTCCACCTCCCACTGGGCGTCTGATAGCAGACCCCCAGATTCTCAAAGGGCAGGATGGCGCCTCGTAAACCAAGTGCTCCCCGACCCCACCAAACTGGTTCTGGCTGGATGCAGCGATTTGTGACTGCAGAGAACAAATACTTTTAGGTATAAACGCTGCGCTGAAACCTTTTTCAAGTGTGTTCCTTCTGGATGTCAAGACGAAACTCTGTCCGAGTGAACAGAGGAAAGGACTTTGAAACTTTCACTAAGCTTGCTGAAGAAACTACCCGAGGGCCTGAATTGAGGACGCCACCTGCTGAAGTCTCAGGGACATTAGACTTCACCCCGTCAGCCGTCTGAATTCCTGTGCTAGGGATTCTACTTGCAGGTGAGGTCTCCGTCGAGTAATCCGGAACCTCTAGTTCTACTGTGAGGAACGCGGACTGGTAACCCTGGTTAACTCTGTGTGTTGGCCGCCACAGCTAAGAGAGAGCTGCCGCCGCTGAGCGCCGGCCTTAATTTGAATCTTCAGAACCTTCGCTGACTCTGTGTGGGCCGCCGCAGCTAAGAGAGAGCTGTAGCAGCTGAGTGCCCGCTGTTGTGCCAGCCTGGTTGAGATCATCCTTTGTCCCGTGGGCCGTCGCAGCTAAGAGAGAGCTGCTGCCGCTGAGTGCCCGCACCTTTGCCAACTTTGCATCATTGTGATTTGTCCTGTGGGCTGCCGCAGCTAAGAGAGCTGCTGCCGCTGAGTGCCCGCACCTTTGCCAACTCCGCATCATCGTGATTTGTCCTGTGGGCTGCCGCAGCTAAGAGAGCTGCTGCCGCTGAGTGCCCGCACCGTTGCCAACTTTGCAGCATTGTGATTTGTCCTGTGCGCTGCCGCAGCTAAGAGAGAGCTGCTGCCGCTGAGTGCTCGCACCTTTGCCAACTCCGCATCATCGTGATTTGTCCTGTGGGCTGCCGCAGCTAAGAGAGCTGCTGCCGCTGAGTGCTCGCACCTTTGCAGCATTGTGATTTGTCCTGTGGGCTGCCGCAGCTAAGGGAGAGCTACTGCAGCTGAGTGCTCCCACATTTGCCAACTTTGCAGCATTGTGATTTGTCCTGTGGGCCGCCGCAGCTAAGAGAGAGCTGCTGCCGCTGAGTGCTCGCACCTTTGCCAACTTTGCAGCATTGTGATTTGTCCTGTGGGCCGCCGCAGCTAAGAGAGCTGCTGCCGCGGAGTGTTCGCACCTTTGCCAACTTCGCATCTTTGTGATTTGTCCTGTGGGCCGCCGCAGCTAAGAGAAAGCTGCTGCCGCCGAGTGCGCCCGCATCTTTGCCAACTTTGCATCATCGTGAGTCGTCCTGTGGGCCGCCGCAGCTAGGAGAGAGCTGCTGCCGCTCTGGGCCCACCACGGAACTGCACGACACGAGTCATTGCCACCACCAGCCCAGGCCGCTGCAGCCGCTTGCTGCCGCCGAGGGCCCGCCTGCCCCAGAGTGCCCGAATCCTAGTGAGTACACGTTGCGGACCACTGCAGTCGAGAACTGTGGTCGCTTGAAGTCCGCCTGTCACAGTCTCCGCTTCTTCGAGAAGCTACGTGCTGTGTCCCCGTCCAACGGCAGGTATCTGGTGCGCAACGGGTCGCGTAGACCCAGGCCTTGAACTCAGTCAGTGCCACGTTCTGGTGAATACGTTATTGCCTTTTTAGGTCCCTACTGATTTACGTGCATTGTGACTGGTTAAAACGCTTTTGAGAGTCTCGTGTTAAACCTTAGATAAAGATACTATTTTTCTATACCTATTTGGGTTGTGTCCTTTTGTGGTGTCGTTACTGCCTTATTGTGCATGGTCATAAATGCTTCACACACTGCCTCTGAGATAGGCCTAACTGCTCGTGCTACGTTACCACAGGGTTGAGCAGGGGTTATCAAAGGGGGTAGCTCACTTGCCCTGACTTAGGAAGAAGGGTCCCCATTTGGACATTGGCGCCAGCCATGGCCAACTAGAGACCCCCATTTCTAACATTGGCGGTCAGCGGTGAGGATCAGGACTTGCATTTATGATCCACGTACAATAACTGGTAGACACCACTAGTGAGTACAGACCAAAGCGCAGCTACGCGCAGATGTTTTTTCCCTCTTCGAATTTTTTTATTTTTTTGGTTGGTTGCTTTAGTATTGAATTGTTGATCGCAGCCATGAGAACTGCTAATATGGGAAGGCCAACATCCAATGCTTCGGAGGATCTCGCCTTTGAGGAGGAAAGATTAGATACCTGTTGGACTTGGCCCTTTTTTGCAGGGTCATCCCTAAACTTTTTGCCTTCCTCCTATATTTTTTTCTGACCTGTTGGCTGTTTTATGACTCTGGGCACTTTACCACTGCTGATCAGTGCTAAAGTGCATATGCTCTCCCCATTGTAAATTGTGTTATGGATTAGTGACTCCATGATTGGATGATTGGTTTACTTGTCAGTCCCTAGTACAGTGCACTGGGTGTGCCCAGGGCTTGTAAATCCAATGCCGCTGGTTGGCTTGCAGCACTGGTTGTGCCACCCACAGAAGCGGCTTGTAAAATGTGTCTCAGGCCTGCCATCGCAGAGCCTGTGTGCAGCCTAGGGCTGCCATGTCGACTTGGTGAGTGCACCCACTTACCAGTCCCTAAACCTTCCCTTTACTACATGTTGGTCACCCCTAAAGTAGGCCCTAGGGCAGGGTGCATTGTAAGTATAAGGTAGGATATGCCCTGGTGTGTGTGGCATGTCCTAATAGTGAATTACAGCCATTTTCGTTTTTCACTATTGCAAGGCTACCTGCTCCCCATAGGCCAGAATGGGCAGACTGACTATTACACCTTATAGTCAGAACTGACCCAGGGAACATGGTAGAAAAACGAATTTAGTATGCCTGAACTCAGAATGATAAAATACATCTTTTAGTGAAGTTGGTTTTAACATTCTGTGTTTGGGAATACCACTTTTAGAAAGTGGGTATTTTCTTGCCTAAACTTCCAAGCCTGCCTCTGCTAGGTTGTGTATTCCTTGTCTGCAGATTGAGTGACAGGGGCTGGGGGTGGCTACAGGAGACAGGGTGAGTCAGCACAGGGCTGAATAGAAAGATCTGCATCCAGAGTGGAGGGAGGAGTTGCACCTGGGTCTGAATAGGGCTGTGCCTGCCTTCCACAATGCTGGCTCCACCTCCTGCCGGGCGGCTGAGCACCCTGCCCCACATTCTGAAAGGAAAGAAGGAGTCAGAAAAACAAAGTGCTCCAGGACTGACCAGAACTGGTTTTGGACTAGGCAGAGGCCTCTCTGCCTTCAGAGAACAAAGAAAAACTGTGTATAAAAGGGGACCCAGACCCCTAGGAAATTAGATCACTTTGGGAAAACAAGAAGAAACCTTTGCTGAGGAGCAGAACCAAGAAGAAACGGAGGAGAAGACTATCCCTAAGCTAGAGGGATCTGCCTGCAGTGGTTGCCTGACTGCCAAAGGAAGGAGAAAGGACTTTGTGTGCACTTTTATTTTAACTTGTGAAGGATCTCCAAGGGCTTGAGAAAAGAGCTTGCCTCCTGCTGAAGTCTCAGGGACAACAGACTTCAACCACCAGCTCCCAAGAATCCTTTGGAAGTGCCTGCTGCTGTTTTGGGCCTTCTGAAGGGACTGCGTGTCGCAAGGAGCTGGAAGCGCGACTCAAGAGGGAGAAGCGTGTCGCCGTCGCAGCCGCTGCCGTCGCATCACGGAGATGACGCCGCTGTAGCTGTCGCATTGCACCGCATCTCGAGAAACGTCCCGCAACACCGAAGAAGCGTGTCGCCGTCGCAGCCGCTGCCGTCGCATCGTAGATGTCGCCGCTGTAGCTGTCGCATTGCACCGCATCGAGAGAAGCGCCTCGCATCCACGGAGAAGCGTGCCGCCGTCGGAGCTGTTGCCGACGCATCACGAAACAAGGGTGTCGCCGCTGCAGTTGTCGCATCGAGCGGAAGCGTCTCGCAACGTCGGAGAAGAGTGTCGCCGCCAAAGCCGCTGTCGTCGCATCACGGAACAAGGGTGTCGCCGCTGCAGTTGACGCATCGAGTCGAGACTTCTCGCAACATCGGAGAAGCGTGCCGCATCAGGAAGAACTTGACGTCTTTATTTCTTTGCACCAGAACTTTGTCGCATTTCCATCGCTGCAACATTGCTTGTTGTGGAAGCGTCCCGCATTGTAAGGTACATTGACAAAGTGTCGCATCTTAAGAACTGAACTGAACTAAGCTAAAACTACCATTTTAAGTACAGTATTGTGGATTTTTGTCATTTATGGTCTTGTGTTAAAACTATATAAAGAATACTTATTTTTGATATAAACCTTGTGTGGTGTCCATCTGTAGTGTTGTCACTAGATTACTCTATGTGTTCACAAATGCTTTACACACTGCTTCTGAGATAAGCCTGTCTGCTCGTGCCAAGCTACCAAGGGGGTGAGCAGGGGTTATTTTAGGAGTGTACCCCTTTACCCTGACTAGAGGCGAGGGTCCCTATTTGTCACAAGTACCTACCTGTGCCAACTAGAGACCCCCAATTCTAACATTGGTGGTCAGCGGTGAGGATTCTGGACTTGCATTTGTGACTCATTTACAGTGATTGGTGAACACTACTAGTGAGTGCAGACCAAACGCGACCACATACTGTTTTTCTGTTTTATGGTGTCCTCCTGGAGGTATTTTTGATACCATGACTCTGGTTAGTTGTTGCAAAATGGAACTCAACTTCTGGCACATGTTTATCTACACAATGAAGGAGCTACGTGTGTTTTGCAAGGAAAGAGGGCTGCCTGTGAAGAGAAGGTCCAGGGAGGATCTAGAGGCATCCCTATTTCAGTATGAGTTACCCCGCTGGAAGGCAACACTACCAGTTGAGTCGTCGGAGGAATTCTCTAAAAGTGAGGGAGAAACAGAAAAAGATAACTGGCTTCTGGCTCATGAGCAGAAGCTGAAAGAGATTGATGAAGAGCTGAGAGCGATTGATGAGGCTCAGAGGGCCTTAGCCCAAGAAGAAGAAATTTGGGCAGCTCAGGAAGTGAGCTTTGCTGAGGTGGAGTCCAGCTCAGATGGTGGCAGCAAAATTAAGTTATTCAGTGCTGAGAGAGTAGTGCACACACCCAGAGATGTGGCGCCCGACTTGGAGGGGGTTAACATACACCAGGAGGTTCAAGGACATGAGGTAGCTACAGTAGTGCGCAGTGTCCCTGAGAGGAATAGGGAAACTGGCACAGGGATTCATGGTCCTAGTAGTAGGAGGGACACTCTACTGACTCTAGATGGGAGGTGCAGGGAGAGGGGTTCCCCCACAGTTGAGGTCCTGGTATGTGAGTGTGAAGACCGCCCAGAAGAGTGTGGGTTGAGTGACAGAGACAGTCAGATACTGTCTTGCCAGTCTCAGGAGAGTGGTGTGGAGTACGTGTGCGAGGCACTGGATGGTGAGGTGAAGGATAGTTTGGTTAACCCCTGTGGGGGACTGTGTGATCCAATTTTGGGAGAGCATATTGTAAGTCCCTGTTTTCCAGAGCTATGCCAACACCTGTTGGAGTGGGAGTTCTCTGACCTCAGGGAGCTCACATTGGAGGCAGACCTTTTGGTGGATTCCAGAGGGTCTGAAGAGGCATTGGGGAGTGACCCGAAGAGGAGTGGCTCAGGTGTCTTCCAACCCAGAGTGGTGGGAGAGGTTCAGTGTAGCCCAGCTAGGTCCCATGGTAATGGGAGGGGTGTAGGGACTCACGTCCTGTCTCAGTGGAGAAGGAGTGAGTGTGGGGCTGCGTGTCCCAAGGTGCCTGAAACCCAGTCTCAGAGCCTGGATGGTTCTTTAAGGGAACACCAGGTAGGAGCCTAGGCTGTCCTGATGGGCCGCCTGTTGAGGAGGATCTCCTAGTGTCTAGAGAACCTGGAGCGTCTGTAAATGGAGCTCCAGTGTTTCCTGGTGTCTGGCAGTGCCGCTCCAGTTGGGAGGGTGCAGAAGTCCAGAGTGAGGGGTGAGAGGGGAGAGAGTCCCCAGTGGAAGAACCAGTGGGTCAGGGACCAGCCAGAAGGGCTGAGTCACCAGTGAATGACCATGGTAACACCACTTCTGTCCTGGGGGATCTTCCCGCGCTGTCAGATGGACAGGGTCGGGAGATCTGCGCCAGGCGGACTGTCACACAACACATGAGAGATGTGTTACCCTCTGGGGGGGCATGCGTGCTCCCCAGGAAGTCCTGGTGCACCAGGCAGATTATTACACAACTCTAGAGGAGTGTGTTTCCATTGGGGGGGGGGGGTTGGTGTACCCACCCGGAAGTCCTGGGTTGCCAGGCACAGGTCCAGCCTAAGGGTACAGACCCTGGGTTGGAGGGCCAGGTTCAGGGTGTCCCCCCTGACCTGGAGGAAGGGGCAGCTGCTAACAGTGCCCCTACCAGTTTGTCTTCTGGGGGCACCGCTCCAGGTGGGAGGGTGCAGAACCCCAGTAAGAGGGGCGGGGAGAGGACAGCCTCACCCCTGGCCTCTGCCCAGTCTAAGGGTACAGACCCTATGCTGGGATCCCAGTTGCAGGATAGAACCCCGGAACTGGTGGGTGAATTGTGCAGGACACCTGCCACAGGTGCCCTGGCAATTCTGGAAGGGGGTACCGCTCCAGGTGGGAGGGTACAGAGCCCCAAGGAGGAGGACCGGGTGTTGGGAAGCCCACCCCAGTCTCCAGTCCAGCCTCCGGGTATAGGCCCGGGGCTGATGTGTCAGCGCCAGGATGTCATACCTGACCTGACAGGAGGGAGAGTGCACAAAGGGTGCCAAGCACCTGGGGCTACTGCCCCCCGCTCTCTGACGCCACAGAGGTTTGAGAGCCCTGAGAGGCATAAGGCCTGGGTCTCATCCCTGACCACTGTCAGTGGCCACTGTGGCTTGCTGTCTGTCTGTTGGGACACACCTGTGAGCAAGTTAAGGTTAGGTGCTGCACCGGTGGTGTCCACCGGTGAGGAGAAGGGTTCCCCATGGACTAGCTTAGTGGGCCCTGAGAGTATGGACAGAGGGATCCAAATAGGTTCAGATTGGCGTAGAACTGGAGTATGCCCCTGCTGTTGTGGGCCAGGGTCCAGGTTCTATCGCCCAAAGCAGAAAGCCCATCAGGGTAGTGATTGGTCTCCCCTGCGTTTTTGGCTGGAAGGGGGTTGTGTTGGACTTGGCCCCTTTTTTGCAGGGTCATCCCTAAACTTTTTGCCTTCCTCCTATATTTTTTTCTGACCTGTTGGCTGTTTTATGACTCTGGGCACTTTACCACTGCTGATCAGTGCTAAAGTGCATATGCTCTCCCCATTGTAAATTGTGTTATGGATTAGTGACTCCATGATTGGATGATTGGTTTACTTGTCAGTCCCTAGTACAGTGCACTGGGTGTGCCCAGGGCTTGTAAATCCAATGCCGCTGGTGGGCTTGCAGCACTGGTTGTGCCACCCACAGAAGCGGCTTGTAAAATGTGTCTCAGGCCTGCCATCGCAGAGCCTGTGTGCAGCCTAGGGCTGCCATGTCGACTCTGGTGAGTGCACCCACTTACCAGTCCCTAAACCTTCCCTTTACTACATGTTGGTCACCCCTAAAGTAGGCCCTAGGGCAGGGTGCATTGTAAGTATAAGGTAGGACATGCCCTGGTGTGTGTGGCATGTCCTAATAGTGAATTACAGCCATTTTCGTTTTTCACTATTGCAAGGCTACCTGCTCCCCATAGGCCAGAATGGGCAGACTGACTATTACACCTTATGAGTCAGAACTGACCCAGGGAACATGGTAGAAAAACAATTTAGTATGCCTGAACTCAGAATGATAAAATACATCTTTTAGTGAAGTTGGGTTTAACATTCTGTGTTTGAGAATACCACTTTTAGAAAGTGGGTATTTTCTTGCCTAAACTTCCAAGCCTGCCTCTGCTAGGTTGTGTATTCCTTGTCTGCAGATTGAGTGACAGGGGCTGGGGGTGGCTACAGGAGACAGGGTGAGTCAGCACAGGGCTGAATAGAAAGATCTGCATCCAGAGTGGAGGGAGGAGTTGCACCTGGGTCTGAATAGGGCTGTGCCTGCCTTCCACAATGCTGGCTCCACCTCCTGCCGGGCGGCTGAGCACCCTGCCCCACATTCTGAAAGGAAAGAAGGAGTCAGAAAAACAAAGTGCTCCAGGACTGACCAGAACTGGTTTTGGACTAGGCAGAGGCCTCTCTGCCTTCAGAGAACAAAGAAAAACTGTGTATAAAAAGGGGACCCAGACCCCTAGGAAATTAGATCACTTTGGGAAAACAAGAAGAAACCTTTGCTGAGGAGCGGAACCAAGAAGAAACTGAGGAGAAGACTATCCCTAAGCTAGAGGGATCTGCCTGCAGTGGTTGCCTGACTGCCAAAGGAAGGAGAAAGGACTTTGTGTGCACTTTTATTTTAACTTGTGAAGGATCTCCAAGGGCTTGAGAAAGAGCTTGCCTCCTGCTGAAGTCTCAGGGACAACAGACTTCAACCACCAGCTCCCCAAGAATCCTTTGGAAGTGCCTGCTGCTGTTTTGGGCCTTCTGAAGGGACTGCGTGTCGCAAGGAGCTGGAAGCGCGACTCAAGAGGGAGAAGCGTGTCGCCGTCGCAGCCGCTGCATCACGGAGATGACGCCGCTGTAGCTGTCGCATTGCACCGCATCTCGAGAAACGTCCCGCAACACCGAAGAAGCGTGTCGCCGTCGCAGCCGCTGCCGTCGCATCGTAGATGTCGCCGCTGTAGCTGTCGCATTGCACCGCATCGAGAGAAGCGCCTCGCATCCACGGAGAAGCGTGCCGCCGTCGGAGCTGCTGCCGTCGCATCACGAAACAAGGGTGTCGCCGCTGCAGTTGTCGCAACGAGCGGAGCGTCTCGCAACGTCGGAGAAGAGTGTCGCCGCCAAAGCCGCTGTCGTCGCATCACGGAACAAGGGTGTCGCCGCTGCAGTTGACGCATCGAGTCGAGACTTCTCGCAACATCGGAGAAGCGTGCCGCATCAGGAAGAACTCGAGCGTCTTTATTTCTTTGCACCAGAACTTTGTCGCATTTCCATCGCTGCAACATTGCTTGTTGTGGAAGCGTCCCGCATCGTAAGGTACATTGACTTAAAGTGTTGCATCTTAAGAACTGAACTGAACTAAGCTAAAACTACCATTTTAAGTACAGTATTGTGGATTTTTGTCGTTTATGGTCTTGTGTTAAAACTATATAAAGAATACTTATTTTTTATATAAACCTTGTGTGGTGTCCATCTGTAGTGTTGTCACTAGATTACTGTATGTGTTCACAAATGCTTTACACACTGCCTCTGAGATAAGCCTGTCTGCTCGTGCCAAGCTACCAAGGGGGTGAGCAGGGGTTATTTTAGGAGTGTACCCCTTACTCCTGACTAGAGGCGAGGGTCCCTATTTGTCACAAGTACCTACCTGTTCCAACTAGAGACCCCCAATTCTAACAATACCTATACTGCCAAACAGCTGAAGTCATTTTGTAAGCAATTTGCAGTCCCCGTGATAGGTCTCTCTAGGAAGGAGTACCACAAGGCGCTGAAGGCCTGGTGGGAAGCGAGAGAGTCCGATGGGGATGAGGAAGAGAATGCTGGAGGGCAGCAGGATGATGCAGTAGAGGGGGGGAGATAGAACACCCTCCAATCCAGGTACTAGTGTATCCCAAAGGAGCCTGACCCCAGAAGAGCTGGAGGACAGGGAGAGAGATAGGAGGCATAGTTTGGAGATGGCTAAATTGGAAGGTCAGAAGGACCTTGAGAGTAAGAAGTTAGACATTGAGAAGAATCGATTGTCAATTGAACTTGAGAAAATGAGAATGGAACATGAGAGAATGTTGAGGGAGATAGAGATCAGGGCGAGGAGTGTCCCGGTCTCCCCCTCTGGTGGCAGCATACCTTTAGTAACTCCTGAGAGTAAAGTTTATATTCCTAAGGATGTCATTAAGGATTTTCACAAGAGTGAGGATATTGGGCAATGGTTTGCCACATATGAGATAGCAATGGTGTCCCACCGGGTCCCTGAGCAGGATTGGGGAGCGGGATTGTGGGGGCGCTTTGAGAGTGATGGTAGGGATACCCTGTTGGACCTGCCTGAGAGCAGGATGGTGTATGCCCATATGAAAGAAGCTTTGATGACCCGTTATGATTTGACCCCAGAAATGTACAGGCAGAGGTTTAGGACCTGTAAGAAGTTAGAGGGTACCACGTGGGTTGAATATGTGTCTTTTTTCTGCAGAGCAATGGATCGCTGGGTAAAGGGTAGCAAAGTGGAAACTTTCAAGCAATTGTATGATTTGTTTGCGTGGGAGCATTTTTCTAGTAACTGTTTTCCAGAGCTACGCCAGCACCTGATTAATAGCAAGCTGACTAACCCTAGGAAGCTTGCTGAGGAGGCGGACCGCTGGGTGAACACCCGGGTCCGGAAGGGTTTTGTGGGAGACTTCGCCAGAGGTGGGCAAGGTCCCCTAGCAGAGAAGTGGGGGGACAAGGGTAAGCCGAGGGAGTTCCAGAGAGGGCCCCAAAGTAATTCCCAAGGGAACCAAGCAGTGGTGTCCCAGCCTCCCCCTGAGAAGAAGCCAGTGTCCCCGACATGTAGGTCTGTTCAGAGGGGGCCACTCACTTGTTTCAAGTGTGGTCAAGTGGGCCACCGGTATTATGATCCCCAGTGTCCCCAGAGGGACCCCAATGCATCCTCGTGCACCACCCCGTGCACCATCCCGCCAGATTGCCAGTGTAGCCCTGGGGGAGGAGGTAGGAGGTCCAAGGTGGGTGGGATCCCGTAGAGTTAACCCTTGTCTCGCTAGGAGACTTTGAGAATGTCCCCTAACCCCACACTGCCGAATAACACTCAGAAGTACCGGCAGTGGGTGACCATTAATGGCCATAGGGTGGGAGGCTCTCAGGGACACCGGAGCTTAGTGTGACTGCTGTCAGCTCCCGGTTGGTGTCCAAAGAGCAGTTTGTCCCCCATGCATTCTGACCCGTAGTGTCAGCGGACAACTCAGAGAGCCAGTGTGAAGTGGCTCAGGTTCCCTTCGAGGAGGGGGGGAGGGGGAGGGGGGGGGGTGTCTCAGGAACTCTTCAAGTGGCTGTGAGGCCCGCCATGCATGTAGACTGTCTGTTGTGCAATGATCTAGAGAACTCCCCGTGGGCTACGGTGGAGAGAAGGTCTCATTTGGAAATGTTGCGTCTGCCTGAGTGGGCGTGTGTGACCACTCGGTCCCTGACAGCTCAGAAGGATGTTCAGGAGAGTCTGGAGCCTGAAAGTATGGCCCAGGCCCATGCCTTAAAGAGAAGGGGTAGGGGGCGCGGGAAACCGGCCCCCGCGGTTCCCACGGTCCCGGAGGGAGCAGACCTTGAGGGGGATGCCCTGGAACCTACAGGGGAACAAGTGGCTGAGCTGGGGGACCTACCGGAGAGTATGGCCCAGGCCCATGCCTTAAAGAGAAGGGGTAGGGGGCGCGGGAAACCGGCCCCCACGGTCCCGGAGGGAGCAGACCTTGAGGGAGATGCCCTGGAACCTACAGGGGAACAAGTGGCTGAGCTGGGGGACCTACCGGAGCTGACCCATTGGCAGCGGGAAGGGGGGCCCTCCAGGGAGGAATTTTGCGAGCAGCAGAGAACCTGCCCTTCTCTTGAGGGGGTGCGGCGACAGGCCGCCGCCCAGGCAGTAGGTGACCAGACAGGGTCACATTGGATCTATTGGGAGAACGACCTCCTTTACAGCGAGCCTAAGGTTGCTGAGCCTGGGTCAGCCCGTTTGCTGGTGGTACCCCAGCGCTTCAGGACCTTCCTACTGGGGTTGGCTCATGATGTGTCACTGGCCGGACATCTGGGGCAGACCAAGACCTTTGAGAGGCTGGTCACCCGCTTCTATTGGCCCCAGATGCGCAGGAGCTCAGATGCTCACTGCAGGACGTGTGAGACTTGCCAGGCAAGTGGGAAGAGTGGGGGGGAAGATGAAGGCCCCACTAAAGCCCTTTCCCGTTGTGAGCACCCCATTTCGAGAAGTGGGCATTGATATTGTGGGGCCTCTGGATCCCAAGACAGCCATGGGCAACAGGTTCATCCTGGTCTTGGTGGACCATGCAGCCTGGTACCCTGAGGCCATCCCGCTCAGGACAGTGACGGCCCCCGTGGTGGGACGGGCACTGATGGGGATTTTCTCCCGTGTGGGATTCCCCAGAGAGGTGGTGTCCGATAGGGGAACTAACTTCATCTGCGAGTACATGAAGTCTCTGTGGGAGGAGTGTGGGGTAACACATAAGTTCACCACTCCTTACCACCCCCAGGGTAATGGGCTGGTTAAGAGATTCAACCGGACCCTCAAGGGCATGATTATGGGCCTAGGTGAACCCATGAGGCGTAAGTGAGACGTCCTATTGCCATGCCGGTTTGCTTACCGTGAGGTGCCACAGAAGTCCTTAGGGTTCAGTCCCTTTGAGCTGCTCTATGGTCACCCAGTAAGAGGGCCTCTGGGTCTGGTCAAGGAAGGCTGGGAGCAATCCCCCAGGAAACCTCCCCAGGATGTGTTTAGTTACATGCTGGACTTCAGGAACCAGACTCGGCACTTCAGGAAACTTGCTGAGTCAAACCTGGAAGCCAGCCAGGAAGAGATGAAACGCTGGCACGATCAGAATGCCACTCTGATCGAGTTTCAGCCTGGACAGAAGGTTTGGGTCATGGCCCCGGTGGAGCCCTGTGCGCTCCAGGATAGGTGGACCGGCCCCTTTGAGGTGGTAGAGCGCAAGAGTCCTGTTACCTACGTGGTGGACTTGCAGTCTCCCAGGAACCCCTTGCGAGCCCTGCATGTTAACCGCCTGAAGCCCCACTTTGAGAGGTCTGAAGTGGGCATGCTTCTGGCCACAGATGCTGGGATGGAGGAGGAGAGCGAGCCCCTTTCTGACCTCCTGTGTGCAGGGGAGCGCGATGGGTCAGTGGAGGGTGGGGTCCTCTCCACCACACTGACCCCTGAGCAGCAGGGTGATTGTCACCAACTGTTGGGGCAATTCAGTGATCTGTTCTCCCTGGTACCTAGTGTCACTGATTGGTGTGTCCATGACGTGGACACCGGGGACAGTCCTCCCATTAAGCACAAGGCTTACCGAGTGACTGGGACCGGGTAAGGGCCTACATTGAGGATGAGGTTACCAAAATGTTTGCCCTTGGGGTGATTGAGTCCTCTAGCAGCCCTTGGTCCAGCCCAGTGGTCCTGGTACCAAAAGCTGCAACGCCTGGTACCACCCCAGAACTTCGGTTCTGCGTGGACTATCGGGGCCTCAATTCAGTCACGAAGACTGACGCGCACTCCATACCCAGAGCTGATGAGCTCATAGATCAGTTAGGGGCTGCAAAATACCTCAGCACATTTGATTTGACGTCTGGGTATTGGCAGATCGCCTTGACCGAGGGAGCAAAGGAGAGGTCAGCCTTCTCCACACCCGATGGGCACTACCAGTTCCAGGTGATGCCCTTTGGAATGAAGAATGCCCCTGCCACCTTTCAGAGGCTGGTCAACAGGGTGTTGGTTGTGCTGGAAGACTTCAGTGCCGCCTACCTGGATGACATTGCGGTGTTTAGCTCCTCTTGGGAGGACCACATGCGCCACCTCTGGGAGGTATTAATGGCACTGCGGAAGGCAGGCCTCACAATCAAAGCCAGTAAGTGCCAGATTGGGCAGGGTTCTGTAGTGTATTTGGGGCGCCAGGTGGGGAGCGGCCAGGTGGCGCCCCTTCAGCCCAAAATTGAAACTATCCTGGCGTGGGAACCCCGCAAGACTCAGACGCAGGTGAGAGCCTTCTTAGGACTCACGGGGTACTACAGGAGGTTTGACAAGGGATATGGCAACATTGTTGCACCCTTGACTGAGCTGACTTCTAAGAAGCAGCCAAAGAAGGTAAACTGGACTGACACCTGTCAGAATGCTTTTGACGCCCTGAAGACTGCCATGTGCACTGCACCCGTGCTTCAGGCGCCTGACTTTTCAAAGGAATTTGTTGTCCAGACAGACACCTCAGAGCATGGTATAGGGGCTGTTCTGTCACAGATCAATGAGGAGGGACTAGACCAACCGGTAGCCTTCCTAAGCAGGAGGTTACTTCCCCGGGAACAGAGGTGGAGTGTAATTGAGCGTGAGGCATTTGCTGTGGTCTGGGCGCTGAAGAAGCCGAGACCATATCTGTTTGGGACTCACTTCCGGGTTCAGACAGACCACAGGCCCCTTAGATGGTTGATGCATATGAGGGGTGAGAATCCCAAGTTGTTGAGGTGGTCCATTTCCCTACAGGGTATGGATTCCACGGTGGAACACCGCCCTGGTACAGAACACGCCAATGCCGACGGTCTGCCCAGGTTTTTCCGCCTTAGTTTAGAGATCTCCCAAGGGAATGGTTAGTTCTCCCCACATTTCAGCTGGAGGGGACACGTGTTAGACCTGGCATCATTGGCGCGGGTCTCCCTTCCTCTTTTCGCTTCTTACCTTTTATGTTGGCTGGATTTAGATACTCTGGGCGCTGTGCCACTGCTAATCAGTGACACAGCGCGAATGCTCCCTGTGTAAAGATAACTGTATGAATTGGGATAACCATAATTGGCTCGTTTGGTTTACCTGTCAGCCACTAGTATCAGTGCACTGTGTGTGCCCAGGGCTGGTAGACCAAATACTGCTGGTGGGCCTGCAGCACTGATTTGCGCTACCCACCGAAGCAGTTTTTAAAGTATGTCTGTGTAGCATGTTCTAATAGCGAGTTACCCTCCATTTCGCTGTTTACTATTGTGAGGCTATCCGTTCTCATAGGCCAGAATGGGCAGGCTGAGTATTACATGCCCTAATCCTACCTGCCCCCAGGAACCTGATAGGAACGTCGAATTTGATATGTTTAAACTCAGAACATTGAGATACATCTTTTAGTAAGGATTATTAGCGTAGCCCGTGTTCGAAAATGTCTCTACTAGAAACGAGGTATTTTCTGGCCTAAGCTTTCCTGTAGGCTTTGCTAGCGTGTTTTGGCCGTCTGGTTTTGGAGCAGCAGGGCCAGCTGGGTCAGACCTGGCTGGAGAGAGAGATCGGCATTTAGAGTATGGAGAGGGGTGACTCTTTGATCTGAGCAGGGCCGTGCCTGGCAAGGTGAATGATGGCTCCACCTCCCACTGGGCGTCTGATAGCAGACCCCCAGATTCTCAAAGGGCAGGATGTCGCCTCGTAAACCAAGTGCTCCCCGACCCCACCGAACTGGTTCTGGCTGGATGCAGCGATTTGTGACTGCAGAGAACAAAGACTTATTAGGTATAAAACGCTGCGCTGAAAACTTTTTCAAGTGTGTTCCTTCTGGATGTCAAGACGAAACTCTGTCCGAGTGAACAGAGGAAAGGACTTTGAAACTTTCACTAAGCTTGCTGAAGAAACTACCCGAGGGCCTGAATTGAGAGCGCCTCCTGCTGAAGTCTCAGGGACATTAGACTTCACCCCGTCAGCCATCTGAATTCCTGTGCTAGGGATTCTACTTGCAGGTGAGGTCTCCGTTGAGTAATCCGGAACCTCTAGTTCTACTGTGAGGAACGCGGACTGGTAACCCTAGTTAACTCTGTGTGTGGGCCGCCGCAGCTAAGAGAGCTGCCGCCGCTGAGTGCCCGCCTTTATTTGAATCTTCAGAACCTTCGCTGACTCTGTGTGGGCCGCCGCAGCTAAGAGAGAGCTGTAGCCGCTGAGTGCCCGCCATTGTGCCAGCCTGGTCGAGATCATCCTTTGTCCCGTCGCAGCTAAGAGAGCTGCTGCCGCTGAGTGCCCGCACCTTTGCCAACTCCGCATCATCGTGATTTGTCCTGTGGGCTGCCGCAGCTAAGAGAGAGCTGCTGCCGCTGAGTGCCCGCACCTTTGCCAACTTTGCAGCATTGTGATTTGTCCTGTGGGCTGCCGCAGCTAAGAGAGAGCAGCTGCCGCTGAGTGCTCGCACCTTTGCCAACTTTGCAGCATTGTGATTTGTCCTGTGGGCCGCGGCAGCTAAGAGAGCTGCTGCCGCTGAGTGCTCGCACCTTTGCCAACTTCGCACCTTTGTGATTTGTCCTGTGGGCCGCCGCAGCTAAGAGAGCTGCTGCCGCTGAGTGCCCGTATCTTTGCCAACTTTGCATCATCGTGAGTCGTCCTGTGGGCCACCGCAGCTAGGAGAGAGCTGCTGCCGCTGTGGGCCCACCACGGAACTGCTCGATGCGAGTCATCGCCACCACCAGCCCGGGCCGACGCAGCCGCGTACTGCCGCCGCCGAGGGCCCGCCTGTCCCAGAGTGCCCGAATCCCAGTGAGTGCACGTTGCGGACCACTGCAGTCGAGAACTGTGATCGCTGGGAGTCCGCCTGTCACTGTCTCCGCTTCTTCGAGAAGCTACGTGCTGTGTCCCCGTCCAACGGCAGGTATCTGGTGCGCAAAGGGGTCACGTAGACCCAGGCCTTGAACTCAGCCAGTGCCACGTTCTGGTGAATACGTTATTGCCTTTTTAAGTCCCTACTGATTTACGTGCATTGTGACTGGTTAAAACACTTTTGAGAGTCTCGTGCTAAACCTTAGATAAAGATACTATTTTTCTATACCTACTTGGGTTGTGTCCTTTAGTGGTGTTGTTACTGCCTTATTGTGCACGGTCATAAATGCTTCACACACTGCCTCTGAGATAGGCCTAACTGCTCGTGCTACGTTACCACAGGGTTGAGCAGGGGTTATCAAAGGGGGTAGCCCACTTGCCCTGACTTAGGAAGAAGGGTCCCTATTTGGACATTGGCGCCAGCCATGGCCAACTAGAGACCCCCATTTCTAACAAACTGAGAAAGGAAATGGAAAACAATCTTGATAAACATGAGACGGAGGTGGAACAAAGAAAATTTAGAAGGGATGAAAGAGTTTATGAGACTGGAGCTATTCGAACGTTCGCCAGGAGGTTTGATGTACTAAAACAACAACTACATTCAGGGAAAATGACAATGGGAGAAACAACAACCTCTGCAACTGCCGTTACAAGTGAGTCTGAATCTGACATGAGTGAAGAAGAAAGAAATGTGCGAGTGGGAGGACGCACTACTTTTTTTTAGAGGAGATGAAATTGATGTATATCGACCAGAGAAATCCCAAAACCCAAGGAAGAGGACAGGGGCGAGGGAGAGCAAGAGGCAGAGACTTTCAATCAAATTCAAGAAGCGAAGAAAAACGCGAAGAGGGAGCGGAAAAAACAAAGGGATATCCACTGCGAAATCGTCTACAAAAATAATTAACAGCATGAAAAAAAAACAAAAAGAAAATTTAATAATCAATTTATCAGACTATACTCTGAACCACCATGAACAAAATGTATTGAATAAAGGACTCTCCTTTAGCCCCCGAGTGACACTAGGATCATGTCGATACCAGAGTGGACATATACAAATTTGTGAGAAAGTTGAAACTCGCCAAATTCTTCGCTAAATCTGAGCACACTTGCAAACGGGAAGGTACACAGAAACCACCAGAAACTAACCTCACGATATCTGACATACCGACCCTCAGGATGTCTTGTGATCTGATGCAAGCGGGATGGATAATGAAATGACGGACTCACAAGTATTGGAAGAAATGGACATTACAGGCGATAAAAAGATGACCAGTAACTTCAAACCCAAGTCAAAATTCTGTTCAGTACTTAGTCCCGGCAACAGAATAGATATATTCCATGACTTAGTGGTGCCTGACTTAGAAAATATGGATAAAATATGCAATGCAAATGGAAAAGAGAATCTATCAAAGGCTGAAAGGAAAGCACTGGAACATCTTATGAATAAAGAAGAATTGATAATAAAGCCCACAGACCAGGGGGGAATGTGGTGCTGCTAAACAAAGATAATTACATCAAAGAAGCCATGAGACAACTGAATGACAGAAAGAACTACACAAAACTAATGAGAAAACCATTGAATGATCTGACTCTGGAGTTGGAGGCAAAAATAGACAAATGGTATCGAGACCGATTGTTATCAGAGGATGAAAACTGGTCCTTTTTAATCAATGACAGCCCAGTAATGCCAACCATATATTTCCTACCTAAAGTCCACAAAACCTTAAGAGATCCCCCGGGGAGGCCAATCATTTCAAGCTGCCATTCATTATATGAACATCTCTCTGAATATGTGGACTTCTATTTGGCACCACTGGTAATGAATTTAAGCTCCTATATTAAGGACACTGGAGACTTCTTGCGGTTATTAACAAATACGGATTGGCAGGAAGGATACCATCTAGCAACTATAGATGTGGTGTCCCTTTACACCTCAATTAGTCATGAAGTAGGTTTAAATGCTATCAGTTACTTATTAAAACAAAGAAATATACAGGAGCTAAAACACACCAGGATGCTCACTGAGATGATTGAACTATGCCTCAGAAACAACATCTTTCTGTTCAACAATCAAATCTACTCCCAAACATGCGGGACCGCAATGGGAGTTTCCTTCTCTGCAAGCTATGCTAACCTCACTATGGGGTGGTGGGAAACAATCATTGCTTGGAGAGAAGAGAATGAGGCCCACACAACAAATGTCGCACTGTGGTTACGATTTATAGATGACCTGTTTTTGATTTGGACCGGCAGCAAGCAAGAGTTCACCGAATATATGCAAATTCTGAATGACAACACTGTAGGCCTACAATTTACACATATCAGCAACAAAGAAATACAATTCTTAGATGTTACAGTGTATATTGAAAACAATAGAATTGAAACCAAAATATACAGAAAACCTACGGCAACTAATAGCATACTGCATGGTGAGAGCTTCCACCCACAACAGCTGAAAAAGAGCATCTTTTATGGGGAATTCATAAGGATGAGAAGGAATTGCTCGAATGACTTGGAAATGGAAAAAACATTTCAGGAAACTGAAACCAGATTCCTTCAAAGAGGATATAAATATCGAGATGTGAAGGAAGGGAAAGAGAAGGCAAGACAGATGTCGAGAATATCAACCCTCATGAGTGGCAAAGAGGAAAAGCAAAAGAAGGAGGACAAAACAATCAGATTAATACTTACATACAGCAAAGAAAATCATAAGATCACGGTTATCCTGAAAAAACATTGGAACATCCTGAAAAAAGATCCAGATATTGTTTTGTTTGTTTACTGTGACTTGTAGAGCGCTACAGCTGCCCCAGCAAAGGGGCGTCCCAGCTCTAAAACCAAAAAGACTGACATAAGCAGATGGTTGGTAACATAATAGGAGAAAGACCAAGTGTAACATACCGTAAAGTACCTACACTAAGAGACAAACTAGTTAAAAGCCATTTCTCAGCAAACCCGAAGAAAAACTGGTTGGAAAACCAATAAAATGGCTTCATACACTGCACTAAATGCAAGGCCTGTAGAATAGGCAAAAATGTCAAAGAAATGGTGGACTTCAGGGGTAAAATCTTCCGGATTGATGAAAAAATTACATGTGAATCAACGTACGTAGTGTATGTGATTGAATGCCACTGTGGACTGCGGTACATAGGCAGTACGATATGCCCCCTAAGAAAACGAATCTTGGAGCTTCTTCGAGCTATCCAAAATGGGGACATGTCCTACGCAATTGCGAAACACATGGCAACACATCACAACGGAGACCGACAGAACATCTGGTACTTTGGACTAGTAACAATACCGAAACACGAGAGAGGTGGAAACAGAACCCTCAAATTAAGAAGGCTAGAATCAAGGATGATTATTAGATTCAGGACAAAGACCCCACATGGACTAAATGGGGATGAAGAGATGTACATACACCTATGAAGCTAGATGAACTAAAACGGAAGAAGTATAGATAAGCATACATTAACCCCTTCAGTGCTCATGACGGAATGGTTCGGTCATGAGCACCGGTGCTCCTGTGCTCATGACGGAACCATTCCGTCATGAGGACAGGGGCACGAAATCCCTCTGCTGTAAACAGCAGAGGGATTTCCATTTTTTGGGGGGGGCCTCAGAAGGTGGGGAAGAGCTTCCCCAACCTCCCGAGGCCCTTCCCTAATTTTCAATGTAATGACGATCGCGCGCATGGCGCGCTGTCGTCATTACATTGAAAACGAAACTGAAACTTAGTTTCAGTGCTCGTGGGGCTATCTCAGCCTCCAGAGCACCGAAACACTTGGGAGAGGTATCGTTGGAAAGGGGAGAATCTCCCCTTTCCAATGGTACCCTTCCCTAGTGGATCCCTGCTTGGGGGATCACCCCAGGAGGGCGATCCCCAAGCAGGGATCCACAAACTAGCACCAGGGAGGGGGGGAGCGGCCCCTTGGGCAAGGGCCTTTGCTCCCCCCCATTGTGTTTTGGGCACAACAGTCTTTCTGCCCCCCCCGGGGGCAGATGGGGCAGTAGCCCCCAATATGGCCCCCGGGGGGGCAGAAAGCCCACTAGCGCCAGGGATTTTCCCCCAAAACTTTTACTTAGGGTGGGGGCTGCCCAAAAAGGGCATGCCAATGCCCCCACCCCCCTCACCAAAATTACAGACTTTCTGCCCCCGGGGGGGTGGGGGGGGGCAAAAAGCCCACTAGATGCCAGGGATTTATTTTGGGCAAATGAAATTGTGGTGGGGGCTGCCCAAACCGGGCATGCCAATGCCCCCACCCCCCCCCAAAAAATTACAGTCTTTCTGCCCCCCCCCCGGCGGGGCAGAAAGCCCACTAGCGCCAGGGATTTTTTTCCCGCAAATTTACTTAGGGTGGGGGCTGCCCAAAACGGGCATGCCATTGCCCCCACTCCCGCCAAAATTACAGCCTTTCTGCCCCCGGAGGGGGGCAAAAAGCCCACTAGATGCCAGGGATTTATTTTGGGCAATTGAAATTAGGGTGGGGGCTGCATGTCAATCCCCCCCCCCCAAAAACAAATTACAGTCTTTCTGGGGGGGCAGAAAGCCCACTAGAAACCAGGGATTTTTTTTTGTATTCATGTAGGGGTGGCGGCTGCCCAAAATGGGCATGACAATACCCCCCTCCCCCAGAGAAATTCCAGTCTTTCTGCCCCCCCGGGGGGGGGCAGATGGGGGCAGTGGCCCCTGATCTGCCCCCCGGGGGGGCAGAAAGCCCACTAGGCGCCAGCGATTACGCTGGCTTTTTTTATGCATGGGGGTGGGGGCTGCCCAGAATGGGCATACCAATGACCCCACCCCCCCAAAAAATAGCCACAGTCTTTCTGCCCCCCTTGGGGCCATATCGGGGCAAACTCCTCCCCCCCCCTCCCAGATTCCCCACAGGGCGGCAGAAAGCCCACAAGGCACAGACTTATTTTTAGCAATGTGCCTACCTGTGGATTTTGGGCCCTAGCGCAGCCGGCACATAGAGAAACCTAGCAAACCTTTACATTTTTGAAAACTAGACACCATGGGGAATCCAGGATGGGGTGACTTGTGTGCCTCTCACCAGGTTCTAATACCCAGAATCCCATGCAAACCTCAAAATTTGTCCAAAAAAACACATTTTCCTCACATTTCTGCGTTGGAAAGTTCTGACATGCGTGGATCCACAAAATTCCACCCACCCCGCATTTCCCAAAGTCTTCCGAGAAAAATTGTACCTCACTTGTGTGGGTAGGCCTCGTGCCCGGACAGGAAACGGCCCAAAACGCAACATGGACACAACACATTTTCACAGTGAAAACGGACCCTTTTTTTTTTTGCAAGGTGCCTTGCTGTAGATTTTGAACCCTAGCTCTGCCGGCACCTAGGGAAAACTAGCAAACCTATACATTTTTGAAAACTAGACACTCCGGGGAATCCAGGATGGGGTGACTTGTCTGGCTCTCACCAGGTTCTGTTACCCAGAATCCCTTGCAAACCTCAAAATTTGTAAAAAAATACATTTTCCTCACATTTCTGTGGTGGAAAGTTCTGGAATCTATGTGGATCCACAAAATTCCACCCAGCCCGCATTCCCCAAAGTCTTGCGAGAAAAATGGTACCTCACTTGTGTGGGTGGGTCAAGTACCCGCGACAGGCAGGGGCCCAAAACCTATTGAGGCGACTTCAAAATTACCGATCACAAAACCACCTAGTTTTGCAAGGGGGGTCCCATGAGTTTTTGGCCCCGGGCTCGGCGGCCTTCTTGGGAAATGTTAGACCTGTCAGCCCTAGGGTGGTCTTACCCTGTTTTTTTCCCTTTCTGCGCCTCATTTTTGCCACCATATTTTTACTGGACCTAGGTCTCCGGGCGCCTTGCCACTGCTGGTCAGTGCTGAGGTGCAGGTGCTCTCTCACCAAAGATGGCTGCCACAGGCCCCTGCTACTGCAGAGGGCCTTCCACACATACACACTAGTCGCCAGAGTCAGGCTGGGACAAGGGATACAGTAGCCATCCCGTCCCCGCCTCTGGGCCCCATAGCTAGGTAGGTGGAAGGTTCCAGAACCTTCCGGGCTGTGGGAGGAGTTACACTTTGCCGCCTTTGGGAGGGTCACCTGACCTAGGGGTATAAGAGGCTTGGAGGGAAAACCTGGAGTTAGTTAGGTTGAGGCACCGCTGAACCTGGGAGAACCTGCGCTGGAGTACAGACTTTAGGGCCTAGGGGGAGACCTACACTACTGCCGCTGACAGGGTCAAGGCCCTGCTGCCGTAAGATAGATGAGGAACGCCCACCACCCACTGATCTTGCCCAGTGTGAGGGGACCCAGGGAACCATCTCCAGCGTGCCAGGAGGCACATCAACCCCTCCAAGAATCACCAACTCACAACCCCCCTGTTCATAAAGAGACTTTGCTGAATCCATGACCTGCAGAACCTAAAGTGAAAACCATTGAGAGGGGATCAGGAGGCTAAGCGCTGCGTCCTAAGCGCTAGGCCTCCACCCCCTATCTACCTATACAGACAGCTGGACTGTCCTCCAAGAACCATCCTTACACAGCCCGGTGCATAAGGCTGTCAGCGCGCCTGCGCTGCAACTCCAAGTGAGGAGAGAACTTGACCTCCCCTCCGTCACTGACCTGGTGACCGGATCGCCGCCGCGGCCGCCGCTGCGTGAAGAGGAGCTGAGGCAGGAAGACCTCTCCCCCGTGCATAACTGTGGTGAGGGCGCCGTCCGCGCCCTCACCGAAACCCCAGAAGTCACCGCCGGGCCCGAGACCCCTGCCGCTGCAAGCGCGGCCAAGAATAACACCGTCGCAGCCCCCGAGGGCTGCGTGAAGTGAGCTGAGGCCTACTGCGGCCTCCAGGCCCGTGGACGCTGTTGCCGAGGGGCCGGGGACGCTGACCGCGTCACAGGTCGCGCCCGAAAAGGCCGCGACGGGATTGGCCCGCCGGAGTCAATCGCCGGAGAAGAAGGAGAGGGGAGGCGTCGCCTGGCAACCAACGAAGGCCGCGACGCGATTGGCCCAGCCGGAGCCAAGCGAGACGACGTCAGAGGGGCTCCACTGCCAACGGGAGCCCCCGGAAGAAGAGAAGACCGCGACGCGATTGGCCCAGCCGGAGCCAATCGAGAGGACGCCCACGGGGCTCCACTGCCAACGGGAGCCCCAAGAAGAATCGCCGCCGCGCCAGGATTGGGCGCCGTCAAGAGCCCGCCTCCGCCCAGCACGTCCGGGAGGTAAGGACGAACCTCCTGTGCCTTCGCGGGAAGCCGGAGCCGTCTGCAAGGACTGCCGGCTCCCCGCTCAGAGTCCCCACTCTCTCCCCTGACTCCACGGGGGCCGGAGGAGTGGCATACCGGCCCCCCAACGACGCAGCAACACAGCGAGAGGCTCCGTAGCCTCGTGGAAGTAGAAACAGCGCCGGCCGGAGGGCCGTGAGACTCACGCCGGGCCCCGCCCCCACAACAAAGGGCTGGCCCGGAGAAGAGTCCGCCGTGAGGCCCCCGCAGCCAGCCACAACACCGCAGGTGAGCCCAGGAGGCCCCTAGGGCTCTAGGTTAAGCCCCTGGGGGCCGGGGGCCACGCATGAAGAGGGATTAAGGAGGGAGGGGGCCTTTGATAACCTTTGATAATAGGCCAGGCACCTGGTGTAACCCTAGCCTAATATAACCCTCACCTCCCCGGGGAGATAAAGGAGTCCCCCCTTTTGGTAGCCCCCAGCTGCTGGACATGTTGAGGGGTTCCCTGTAGGATTCCCTCCCGCCTAGTGTATCATAGGCTGTATAGAGTACCTAGGCCTACTGTATATATGTTGATGTATAAACCGTGTTGCGCCTGTTCTAGGCCCTAGTTGGTAAAGAGCACCCGAATGAGCAGTGGTGCTGTGATTTTAATGCGGCCTTTTAGTGGCCAGAATTGTGAAGGGTCTTTTTAAATGAACGCGCACTAGTTACCCGAATGTATAATTTGAATAATTGAATGCCATCTTGATCAATATAAAGGAACCTGATTGTTACTTATACAAGCCTGGTGTGGTGTCCGGTTATTGCGTCGCATTTCTGAGTTAATGTGAGAGTGTGCTGCACAACTGCCTTACACATTGCCTTCGCGTGCCTTTCCCCGCTTTGCGCCATGCTACCATAACGGTCTCGGTAACCCCGTTTCCAACATTGGTGTTCAGCGGTGGGATAAGGACTGGTATTTGTGCAGCACCCTACAGTGACTCAGTGTGCGCCCGCAATTGGACACCTAGGAAAATAATAAGTAGGAGGAATTCTATTGTAAATTGCCAGTTGTATTAGTCCTGTGTTAGACCTGCTGCCTTCCATTTAGGACCCCTTCCTTAAGTTGTCTGGGACCCCACCTAGGAGGATGGAGTTTGAGCTAGCCGACCTAGAGAGGTACACGGTGAACCAGCTCAAGGAGTTCTGCCTAGAGAGGGGGTGGCCGTCAAGCGAGGTGCCAGGAAGGAGGTACTTCAGAAGGCTTTGAGGGCATGGGTCATGGCCCACCCGGAGGGAAGAGGGAGGAGGAGGAGCAGAGGGAGACAGACGACCCAGGAGAACTGAGCCTACTGAACATTGACGTCAGCGAGAATGTGTTGCCAGGAAGACGTTCCAGGGCAGGCAGTAGTGCGCCAGGGGGAGTGTGTCACCAGAGGAATTCCGAGGACAGAAGGCAGCAAAGGCAATTGACATTAGAATTGGCTAAGATGGAAAGGGAGCGAGAACAGGGAAGGCTAGCCATGGAGGAAAGAAGGCTTGTACATGAGCTTAGCCTGAAAGAACTGGAGCTCCGAGCCTTGCAAATGGAAATGGAAGGCAAAGGAAATGGTGGCAGCGTACCTACTGGGGTTCCACAGGAGCCCAAATTTTACCTACCCAGGGAGGTGATGGCCAGCTTTAGTGTGGGTGATGACATAGACAAGTGGTTGACGGCGTACGAGGTAGCTTTGGTGGCCCATAGAGTTCCTGAGAGCTACTGGGGAGGAGGACTTTATAGATACATACCTCCACTAGTCAGGGACACACTGCTAACCTTAGAAAAGGGGGATCGAACCAACTACCCTATCATGAGGGAGGCCCTGCTCAGGAAGTTTGGCCTCACCCCTGAGAAGTACCGCCAAAAGTTTCGCAACAGCCACAAGCTCACCACACAAAACTGGGTAGATTTTTATGATTATGCCCGGAAGGCATTAGAGGGTTGGGTGCGTGGCAGCGAGGTTGACAATTACACTGGGCTGTACGACCTATTTTTGAGAGAGCACCTCCTCGAGAAATGTTTTCCGGAGCTGCGCCAGTATTTGGTGGACCGCAAGCTGACCAACCCAAGGGAGCTTGCAGAGGAGGCAGACACGTGGGTCAGCACTAGGGTGTCCCACAAGGGAGCCGGGGCGGATCCCCCGAAGGGTGGACAGGTGTTCCCCCAGAAGAAAGAGGGGGAGATAAAAAGAGGGAGTTCTTTAAAGGTCCCCAAAATAGACCGCCAGGGAGAGGGGTAGGTTTCCCATCCCAATCTGGATACCAGAAACCCACTTACCCTGACAGGAGTCAGCAGCCCAGAACTGTCCGGTGCTACGAGTGCGGGGAGGTTGGACACTACAAGGGGGATGCCCAGTGTCGCAAGAGAGCCCCAGCCCCCACAGGAGGTAAGACCCCGGGGTGGCCAGTGTAGCGCTTGGGGAGGAGTTGTCCCTAGGTAGGGGAGGTGAGTGGACAGGCTTGACCTTAGTTTCCCTGGGGGATAGGGAGATCATCCCAAGGGTGCAGGTACCCGAGAACACTGCCAAGTATCGGCAGAGGGTCCTGGTGAACGGGGAGGAGGTGGAGGCTCTGAGGGACACAGGTGCCAGTATGACAATGGTGAAACGTCAGCTGGTGTCCCCAGAGCAGGTGATTCCTGAGGAGTTCCACCCGGTTGTGATGGCAGATAATAGCCTGGGTCATTACCTCGTGGCCCAAGTTCCCTTTGAGTGGGGAGGAGTGTCAGGTCTGGATGAAGGTTGCGGTGAGCCCTGCCATGCCGGTTGACTGTCTGCTGGGCAACGACTCTAGAACACACTGCCTGGAGAGAGGTAGAGTTCAATGCCCATGCTGAGATGTTGGGGTTACCAGGATGGACTTGCGTTGTCACGCGGTCCATGGCTGCCCGACAAGGAACTCAGCCCGGGTTGGAGCCTGAAAGAAGGGCCCAGCCCACTGCTGGACGAAGAGATGTCCGGGAGGAAACACCCGGTGAGATGGATGGGGAGCCCGCGGAGGTGACCCCGGAGTCCGCTGAGGTGGTTGGTTTTCCCGTGGGGGACCTGCCGACCCCTGCAGAGTGGCAGGTGGAAGGAGGGCCTACCCGGGAAGAATTTTGCCGGGCACAGAGGGAGTGCCCTACGCTTGTTGGCATACGGCAACAGGCCGACGCCCAAGCAGCTGGAACAGAGACTGGTAATTACCATGTCTACTGGGAGGATGGTCTCCTCTACAGTGAGCCTAAGGCTCCGGTGCATGGGTCCTCAAGGGCCGTGGTGGTCCCCCAATGCCACCGAGCCTTTCTGCTAGAGTTGGCGCATGAGATACCACTAGCAGGACACCTGGGCCAGGACAAGACGTTTGCGCGCTTGGTCCCACATTTTTACTGGCCCAGGATGCGCGTCACTTCTGACACTTATTGCAAGACCTGCACCACTTGCCAAGCAAGCGGCAAGACAGGGACTAAGGTGAAGGTCCCTCTAGAACCTCTCCCAGTGGTCGATACCCCTTTGGAGCGAGTGGGGATTGACATTGTCGGGCCGTTGGATCCGCCGACTTCAGCTGGGCATAGGTTCATTTTGGTGCTAGTAGACCACGCCACCCGGTACCCAGAGGCAATCCCTCTGAGGACCATCACAGCACCGGTGGTGGCGCGGGCCCTCATGGGGATTTTTACCCGAGTGGGATTCCCCAAGGTCGTGGTGTCAGATAGGGGCACGAATTTCATGTCAGCCTACATGCAGGCCATGTGGAAGGAGTGTGGAGTGACCTACCGGTTCTCCACTCCTTACCACCCCCAGACGAACGGGCTCGTGGAGCGCTTCAACAAAACCTTGAAGGGGATGATCAGGAGCCTACCCGAGGACTTGAGAAGAAAGTGGGACGTCCTCTTACCCTGTCTGCTCTTCTCCTACCGAGAGGTGCCGCAGAAGGGGGTCGGTTTCAGCCCCTTTGAGCTGCTCTATGGCCACCCCGTTCGGGGGCCCCTCAGTCTTGTCAAAGAGGGGTGGGAGAAGTCTTCCTCGAAGCTTCCCCGTGATGTGGTCAGCTATATGCTGGCGTTCCGCAGCCAAGTGGCCAAGCTGTGGAAGGAGGCCTCCGGACAACTTAGAGGCAAGTCAGGCCGTCATGAAGCAATGGTATGACCGGAACGCGCGGACGGTAGAGTTAGACGCTGGACAGAAGGTGTGGGTCATGGAGCCAGGAGAGCTTAGCGCCCTCCAGGACCGATGGACTGGGCCGTTTGAGATCTTAGAACGAAAAGGCCAGACCACGTATGTCGTCGACATGAAGACCCCCGTCAACCCCACAGGGTGCTCCACGTCAACCGCCTGAAGCCACACCAGGAGCGTTCCGAGCTCACTCTCTTGATGATAACGGATGGGAGTGAGGAGGAAGAGAGTGAGCCTCTGCCAGACCTTCTGGCGGTCCACGAGAAGGATGGTTCGGTAGAGGAGTAGTCCTCGCCCCATCCTTGACCCCAGAGCAACAGAGGGACTGCCGCCAGGTTTTGGGGCAGTACGCCCGGTTGTTTTCCCTCACGCCTGGAATCACGCACCTGTGTACCCATGATGTGGACACAGGGGACAGTCCGCCAGTGAAGAACAAGTCTTACCGGCTGTCCGATAAGGTCAAGGCTAGTATCCAGAGTGAGGTGGTAAAGATGCTAGAACTGGGGGTGATTGAGCCTTCCAGTAGCCCTTGGGCTAGTCCGGTAGTGTTGGTGCCGAAAGCGGCCCCCCGGGCACCACACCAGAACTTCGGTTCTGTGTGGATTATCGTGGACTCAATTCGGTCACCAAGACCGACGCTCACCCGATCCCTCGGGCGGATGAGCTCATTGACCGACTGGGAGCAGCCCGGTATTTGAGTACCATTGATTTAACATCAGGATATTGGCAGATCGCCATGGCGGAAGGAGCAAGGGAGAAGACTGCGTTCTCCACCCCGAGGGCCACTTTCAATTCCAGGTGATGCCCTTCGGGTTGAAAAATGCTCCCGCCACTTTCCAGCGGTTGGTGAACCAGGTGCTGTCTGGCCTAGAGGCCTTCTCTGCTGCCTACCTGGATGACATAGCTGTCTTCAGTAGCAGCTGGGAGGACCATCTGCAGCATCTCCAGGAGGTGCTGCAGGCTTTGCAAAGGGCTGGTCTAACCATCAAGGCCAGCAAGTGCCAGATTGGACAGGGATCTGTCGTGTACCTGGGACATCTGGTGGGCGGAGGTAAGGTGCAACCCTCCAAGCCAAGATTGAGACCATCATGGCCTGGGAGCCCCCAAGACCCAAACAGAGGTCCGAGCTTTTCTCGGCCTCACGGGATACTACCGCCGGTTCGTCAAGGGATATGGAACCATCGTGGGCCCATTGAGCGGAATTGACTTCCAAGAAACAGCCACGCAGAGTAATCTGGACGGCTGCCTGCCAAGATGCCTTTGAGACTCTTAAACGTGCCATGTGCACCGCACCGGTGCTCCGGACCCCCGACTTCGGCCGGGAATTTATCGTGCAGACAGACGCTTCTGAGCATGGCATAGGAGCTGTGCTCTCGCAGCTGAATGACGATGGCCAAGACCAGCCAGTGGCCTTTATCTCCCCGACGACTACTCCCCCGGGAACAGCGGTGGAGTACCATCGAGCGGGAAGCCTTTGCTGTGGTTTGGGCGGTGAAGAAGTTGAGGCCATACCTTTTTGGTTGTCACTTCTTGGTCCAGACCGACCACAGACCCCTTCGCTGGCTCATGCAGATGAGAGGCGAAAATCCCAAGTTGTTGAGATGGTCCATTTCCCTCCAGGGGATGGACTTTCGGGTGGAACATCGACCCGGTGTAGACCACGCCAACGCTGACGGTCTCTCCCGGTTTTTCCGCCTTAGTGAAGAGAACTCCCTAGAGGTTGGGAAGCTCTCCCCTCTTTCGGCTGGGGGGACGTGTGTTAGACCTGTCAGCCCTAGGGTGGTCTTACCCTGTTTTTTTCCCTTTCTGCGCCTCATTTTTGCCACCATATTTTTACTGGACCTAGGTCTCCGGGCGCCTTGCCACTGCTGGTCAGTGCTGAGGTGCAGGTGCTCTCTCACCAAAGATGGCTGCCACAGGCCCCTGCTACTGCAGAGGGCCTTCCACACATACACACTAGTCGCCAGAGTCAGGCTGGGACAAGGGATACAGTAGCCATCCCGTCCCCGCCTCTGGGCCCCATAGCTAGGTAGGTGGAAGGTTCCAGAACCTTCCGGGCTGTGGGAGGAGTTACACTTTGCCGCCTTTGGGAGGGTCACCTGACCTAGGGGTATAAGAGGCTTGGAGGAAAACCTGGAGTTAGTTAGGTTGAGGCACCGCTGAACCTGGGAGAACCTGCGCTGGAGTACAGACTTTAGGGCCTAGGGGGAGACCTACACTACTGCCGCTGACAGGGTCAAGGCCCTGCTGCCGTAAGATAGATGAGGAACGCCCACCACCCACTGATCTTGCCCAGTGTGAGGGGACCCAGGGAACCATCTCCAGCGTGCCAGGAGGCACATCAACCCCTCCAAGAATCACCAACTCACAACCCCCCCCTGTTCATAAAGAGACTTTGCTGAATCCATGACCTGCAGAACCTAAAGTGAAAACCATTGAGAGGGGATCAGGAGGCGAAGCGCTGCGTCCTAAGCGCTAGGCCTCCACCCCCTATCTACCTATACAGACAGCTGGACTGTCCTCCAAGAACCATCCTTACACAGCCCGGTGCATAAGGCTGTCAGCGCGCCTGCGCTGCAACTCCAAGTGAGGAGAGAACTTGACCTCCCCCTCCGTCACTGACCTGGTGACCGGATCGCGCCGCGGCCGCCGCTGCGTGAAGAGGGAGCTGAGGCAGGAAGACCTCTCCCCGTGCATAACTGTGGTGAGGGGCGCCGTCCGCGCCCTCACCGAAACCCCAGAAGTCACCGCCGGGCCCGAGACCCCTGCCGCTGCAAGCGCGGCCAAGAATAACACCGTCGCAGCCCCCGAGGGCTGCGTGAAGTGAGCTGAGGCCTACTGCGGCCTCCAGGCCGCGTGGACGCTGTTGCCGAGGGCCGGGGACGCTGACCGCGTCACAGGTCGCGCCCCGAAAAGGCCGCGACGGGATTGGCCCGCCGGAGTCAATCGCCGGAGAAGAAGGAGAGGGAGGCGTCGCCTGGCAACCAACGAAGGCCGCGACGCGATTGGCCCAGCCGGAGCCAAGCGAGACGCGCGCCAGAGGGGCTCCACTGCCAACGGGAGCCCCCGGAAGAAGAGAAGACCGCGACGCGATTGGCCCAGCCGGAGCCAATCGAGAGGACGTCCACGGGGCTCCACTGCCAACGGGAGCCCCAAGAAGAATCGCCGCCGCGCCAGGATTGGGCGCCGTCAAGAGCCCGCCTCCGCCCAGCACGTCCGGAGGTAAGGACGAACCTCCTGTGCCTTCGCGGGAAGCCGGAGCCGTCTGCAAGGACTGCCGGCTCTCCGCTCAGAGTCCCCACTCTCTCCCCTGACTCCACGGGGGCCGGAGGAGTGGCATACCGGCCCCCAACGACGCAGCAACACAGCGAGAGGCTCCGTAGCCTCGTGAAGTAGAAACAGCGCCGGCCGGAGGGCCCGTGAGACTCACGCCGGGCCCCGCCCCCACAACAAAGGGCTGGCCCGGAGAAGAGTCACGCCGTGAGGCCCCCGCAGCCAGCCACAACACCGCAGGTGAGCCCAGGAGGCCCCTAGGGCTCTAGGTTAAGCCCCTGGGGCCGGGGGCCACGCATGAAGAGGGATTAAGGAGGGAGGGGGCCTTTGATAACCTTTGATAATAGGCCAGGCACCTGGTGTAACCCTAGCCTAATATAACCCTCACCTCCCCGGGGAGATAAAGGAGTCCCCCCTTTTGGTAGCCCCCAGCTGCTGGACATGTTGAGGGGTTCCCTGTAGGATTCCCTCCCGCCTAGTGTATCATAGGCTGTATAGAGTACCTAGGCCTACTGTATATATGTTGATGTATAAACCGTGTTGCGCCTGTTCTAGGCCCTAGTTGGTAAAGAGCACCCGAATGAGCAGTGGTGCTGTGATTTTAATGCGGCCTTTTAGTGGCCAGAATTGTGAAGGGTCTTTTTAAATGAACGCGCACTAGTTACCCGAATGTATAATTTGAATAATTGAATGCCATCTTGATCAATATAAAGGAACCTGATTGTTACTTATACAAGCCTGGTGTGGTGTCCGGTTATTGCGTCGCATTTCTGAGTTAATGTGAGAGTGTGCTGCACAACTGCCTTACACATTGCCTTCGCGTGCCTTTCCCCGCTTTGCGCCATGCTACCATAACGGTCTCGGTAACCCCGTTTCCAACAGGAAACCTACCAAACCCACACATTTCTGAAAACTAGACACCCGGGGGAATCCAGCGAGGTATGGCTTGCGTGGGTCCCCCAACGTTTTCCTACCCAGAATGACCTGCAAACCTCAAATTTAGCTGAAATAAAAATCACTTTTTTCTCAAATTTCTGTGTGGGAAAGTTCTGGAATCTACGTGGATCCACAAATTTCCTACCACCCAGCGTTCCCCCAGGTCTCCCGATAAAAATGATACCTCACTCGGGTGGGTAGGTCAAGTACCCGTGACAGGCAAGGGCCCAAAACGTATTGAGGAGACATCAAAATGACCTATCACCTGGGTTTTTGCACCCGGGCTCGGCGGCCATCTTGGAAAACTACCAAACCCACACATTTCTGAAAACTAGCCACCAGGGGGAGTCCAGCAAGCTATGGCTTGCGTGGATCCCCCAACGTTTTCCTACCCAGAATGCCCTGCAAACCTCAAACTTAGCTGAAAAAAACACATTTTCCACATATTTTTGGGTGGAATAACCGTGCCGACCAAATGTCCTACCCCACAGCGTTCCCCTCGGTCTCCCGAGTAAAATGATACCTCACTTGTGTGGTTGGGGCAAGGGCCTGTGACTGGTAAGAGCCCAAAACATAGGGAATAAGGGTATAGCACAGAGAATTCCAAGCGCTACATTTTTTTTAAAAATACGTTTTTAGCCAATTCTGCATTGGACACCCACACAAGTGAGGTATCATTTTACTCGGGACACTAAGGAGAACGCTGTGGGGTAGGACATTTGTGCCGCCGCGGTGATTCCACACAAAAATGTGGAAAATGTGTTTTTTTCAGCTAAATGAGGTTTGCAGGGGATTCTGGGTAGGGAAACGTTGGGGGATCCACGCAAGCCATACCTCATTGGACTCCCCAGGGTGTCTAGTTTTCAGAAATGTGTGGGTTTGATAGGTTTCCCTAGATGGCGGCGAGCCCGGGACCAAAACCCCAGGTGCCCCCCCCCCCCCCCAAAAGCAGGTAGTTTTGTTATAGGTAATTTTGAAGTCTCCACAGTACGATTTGGGCCATTTCCTGTTGCAGCCACTATGCCTACCCACACAAGTGAGGCACCATTTTTATTGGGAGACCTGGGGGAACGCTGGGTGGTAGGAAATTTGTGTCTGCCCGGTGATCATAGAACTTTCCCACACAGAAATGTGAGAACAAATTTATTTTTTCAACAAAATGAGGTTTGCAGGGGATTCTGGCTAGGGAAATGTTGGGGGACCCACGAGAGCCATACCTTGCTGGACTCCCCCTGGTGGCTAGTTTTCAGAAATGTGTGGGTTTGGTAGGTTTCCCTAGATGGCCGCCAAGCCCGGGGCCAAAAACCCAGGTGACCCCCCTTGCAAAACCAGGTTAGATCATTTTGATGTCTCCTCAATACGTTTTAGGCCCTTGCCTGTCGCGGGTACTTGACCCACCCACACAAGTGAGGTACCATTGTTCTTGGAAGACTTGGGGGAAATGCGGGGTGGGTGGAATTTTGTGGATCCACACAGATTCCAGACAGAGGAAAATGTGGGTTTTTTGGACAAATTTTGAGGTTTGCAAGGGATTCTGGGTAACAGAACCTGGTGAGAGCCAGACAAGTCACCCCATCCTGGATTCCCCTGGGTGTCTACTTTTCAAAAATGTATAGGTTTGCTAGGTTTCCCTAGGTGCCGGCAGAGCTAGGGTTCATAATCTACAGCTAGGCACTTTGCAAAAAAAGGGTCCGTTTTCACTGTGAAATGTTTTTCATATGCCATAGAGTGAGTGGAGTTTTGTTTTTGATGTTTGACCAGTAAGCAGGCACTGGCAACCGGCACACCCTCTTGATCAGGAGCAACACGTCAGCCGGAAAATTTTGATTGTGTACGGAAATACATCGTGACGCCCTCCCCCCCTCCCGGCAGATGAAAAACCACAGCATGAACATTACTGCAAGGGGAGAGAGGAAGCAGTATTGACTGCATGAAGGGGTCTTATGACGGGACTTACCAGCAACAACAAACTCTTATGGACAGACTGCAGCGGCGGGTGTGCAGTCCGTGGGCCAACATGGTTGGGACACCACTGGGTGTACGAGCACCTAATTACTGAATGGGCGTTCGCAGCGGAACATGCACTCAGACGTGAAGCGGCTTGAAGAGAAACTGCAGAGTTCAAGAATAAACTTGTGAACTCACCCCCGCGAGTGCGTCTTCTTGTGGGTATTTGGCACGGAACCACAAAGCGACTATTTATCACATGGGTACACCCCCGTGAAAGAAGCACCCATCCACGAGTGCAGGGGCAAAGGTGCAGACAGGAGCTTTGATATATATACACACACACATACACATTTATTTATTATAAAGACATGGTTTGCGGTTTGTCTATGACCACATGACACCTGCCAATGTTTGATGTTTTTTATAATATTCAATCTAAACAAAATGTGCATTTGTACAATAAAAAAAAATAACATGTTCAGTTTCTTTTCTCTACTGCAAGCAGGAATCCTCCAGTAATGCCACTGAGGTCAACTCTTAAGTCATAAAAGTGTCTCATTTTTCGACAGCGAAACTTAATTCATACAACGTCTGGGGAAACGACAAATCCTAGACTAAGTTTTCAAACGTGCCATCAGGTACTTAACGATTCGTTGCTCTGCTCAGAAAGAAGCCCATCATAAGTTTCCAGTGAAGTTTGTTTCAATTACCTGTGCCAGAACAGCTAGATCCCTTTGCATGGAGAAATAACTTGGCATCTGTACATATGCCCCAGGCATGGAGCGAGTAGCTACAGCTCATTTACGTTAGCTTTTCCAGACCACCAGTGAGCAGGCTTGCTGCCAGCCTTTTTGGGTGGAGAGGAAGTGATGGAAGGGGAGTGTGTGTGCAGGTTATACTGACCTGCATAAAAGCCAAGGTTATGCTAAACTTCAAGTATGAAAAAGAACATCTTGTTAATTTAACCTGCTACACATTACTAATTGAGATAGATGATTCACAGTTTTTTCAACACGATGTGTGAGAGGGTTAAGTAAAAGTCAATGGAGCCTTCCACATCAAGGCTTCCCATTTAATCCACGTGTGGATTGCAGTGACTAAATGTCATTAACTTCAAAATGATGTTGGATGGCTTGTCATCTTGGCCTAATCCACTTTACAAAAACTATCATTGCAATTTGCATTTATTACTAGAGAGGCACATCTGCAATATACATGAATCCAGTCCATAGAAAACACCAGTTTTTACTTTCCTTAAACTTGCAATTTAATTCAAAACAGTAAGTGTGAAGGATCAGAAGAAAAATTATGTGATTACTAACCTGAGAATCCTATATCTGGGTGCCTTTTCTTCTTTTTCCGTTCCCATTTTTCTGCATCTTCTGCACTGATTTCCAATAACTTGGCCCGCTCATAATCTTCACCTTTAGCTGCACATTCCTTCCGCACCAAAGAACAAAATTAGGTAACAAAGTCAGAATTAAGAGCAGCACACAGAACGGGGAGAAGTTCAAAATGTTCAATCTTAATGCATAATCATCCATAATGCCCCAGTTACTTACCGGTAATCTTCATTACTCCGAGTATTGCCTTCCTCACCACATGAGTTATGTAGTGAGCTTTAGCTCCACACCAGAACCCTCCAAAGCAAATTAGCATCCCATGCCTCCCATCCCTCCCCAACATGACCGACCACCGTCACCCCATACCCAGTATAAGGGGAGGGTCGACCCACACGACTTACTGTTTTTTTTTTGTTCGGCGCCGCAGATTCGCCAGAGCATGTATCAGGTAAGTGGGGGCGAGGTCCTGCTCTAGCGGATTCCACGGCCCTGGGGAGGAGGCCCTGCGCAAGCGGGCTCATTCATTGGGTTTTCCCCATCTTGTGGCTTGCGGCCCTCACACTGTTTCTTTTTGCAGCCCTGCGCTAGCGGGCTCTGACGATAGCGGGCTCTTCGGTGTTGTTCCATCCCGGGCTCACCTGTTTGATTCCGTCTCTGCTTCCGGGGCTTGTGACCAGGGCCGGGACCCACTGTGCAGCCATGGGGCGCGTACCGCTCTCCCACGCGTCTAGTATTGGAAGCTGCGGTGGGTGACGGAAGTTTTTTTGTGGCCTCCAGTTCTTCCTGCCTGTCCTGCCTCCTGGGGGTGGGGGTGGGGAGGGCGGGGGGGGAGGGTTGCGCCTCAGACGGCCGGCTTCCCGCTCGGGTTGGGTTTGCCTGGCAACATGTGCTGGCGGGTTCTGTAGGTGTCCCTCCCGGTTCCCTTCATGCACTGGTCTGACCTCGCATCACCACAGGGGGGCCACAGGGCAGTGCACGGGTTGGGCAGCAGCCGCAGCCTGGGTCTCGCACCATTTCCGGGATTCTGTGCTGGGGGCGCAGCCGAAGATCAGGGCGCTGCAGCTGGGCATCCAGCAGCGGGCGGGCCAGGCAGTGGTCATCGCGGAACAGTCCTTGTGCTGTGGGGTTTTCTGGTGTTCCTTCACTGCGCTCCCATCAGTGTACCTATTGCCAAGGTGTGTATGCCGGCCGGCCTCCCCGATTGGGGCCGGCCGCCGCTGCGGTGACAGGGTCACTTCCCCATTGGTGCCGCAACTCTTCCGGGGTCACCTTCCACCTCCTGCCCCACCCTCCCTCCTCCCACTTCTCTACCGGGGACAGGAAGCCGGTGATGCCCTGGCCGGCATTACCTCCTCCCCCCTCAGAGGCCGCTGTCAGGCCCCGGGGGAGTTTCAAGGCTGGCCTTTAGCCCCGGGTCACGGTGCAGGCTCAGGAACAGCGGGTGCGCAAACACGGTGTGGCTTCCCATGAATGCGTGCTGATTGACTGGACGCGTGTTTTTTTGTTTGGGAATGTTCCTGACTGCTTCCCCTCTCCTGCACTGTTGTCACTGTCAAATGTCTGGGTGGCGGAGGATGCCCTCCTTTCTCCTCACTGAAGATGTGAGTACAGCTCCCTGCGCCTGTTCCTCCGTCCATAGTGCGTGTATGGTGGGTACGTGCGGTTCTGCCCGTGGGCACCTGGTGCGCATTGGCCTTCTGGTGGTGGGGATGAAGGGGGAACCGACGGACAATGGAGCGCAGTTGCTCTTTCCGGCTCCCCTACGAGATTGTGCACCTAATCTATGCAACCTTGGGGCTGCTGTGTTTGTTTCTTGTTAGTGTATTGGACGTTTTTCTTTTTTTTTGTTACACGGCATTGGCGTAGATAGGTTACTTCCTCCGTCTGTCGTGGGGTTCATTACGCTACGGCAGGGCAGCAGACTTAATATGTCTATACAATTGTGCGTGTGTGTGCATATAGGAGGTGCTCTTCTATCCCATGTAGGTGGTTGCGGCTGCGTTTGTCCAATTTTGTTTTCCGCATTGCTTTTGTTCCTCTTCCTCTCGCCCTGTGGAGGCTCTTCTTATATATCTTGCCCACCGTAGGGGTTACCGGTATTGGTATTCTTCAGGATTGTGAGCTGTCCTGTTTTTTTTGTATATGCCCTTAACGTTGGCATTCGCCTGTGCGCGACCGAGGATGATGTGCGTTTGTCAGCGTTATAGGTGGCGAGTGCGTTTCACTGTTGCCCGAGTCGGGTCTCCTGTAGCCCACGGCATCAGAGCGTGTGCTTTTCTTTACAATGTTTGCCTCAGTGGCCTCATGTATATGTTAATGTCCTCCTCCATCTGGGATGGTGGGTTCGTGTCCCCTCTGGGGGGCTGACTCATACCCTTTGTGGGTTTTTTTCCCAGGAATCTTGACATTGTCAGATTCATGAGGTGCCTGGTGCTCGGGAGCACAGGAGGACTGGGATGTTCACATTTTTCCTCGTCCTATTTCGGAAGCCTTACCTCACCTCAGGAGAGTGACTATCACCAGCGCTACATGTTCAGGGGCTCCATGGCCCGGAGGCGTGAGGGACCCTCTTCTTCCTCGTTGGTGTTACCATGCCGCGGAATGGACGGTGTGTTTCTCTGCATTTTGATGGTATTTCAAGGGTCGGAGGGAGCATGCCTCTTACATGCTGCCTGTGTGGCGCTGGGTACGCATTCTCCACTGCTGTTTTTCTTGCCCCAGTCCTTCTGTGGGGGAGGGTGCAGGGGTTGTGGTCTGCGACTAGCAAGGTGCTTTCCTGGGTTCGTCTTAGTCTGTGGCCATTGGTGTACTTTCTCTTATCCCTGTGGGCTCCTGGTTCCGCGGTTTACGATCTGCCGGTGGTTGGGTCTCTGCAGTGCAGTCCGCTCGGGGTTGTTGGCGTCCTATCTCTCCAAGGGTCTTCCTTTTCTGGTGTCTCCTTCCCGGGTGGTGTCGTCCGATGCCGGCCTGTGGCGCTGGGGAGCGACATTTGTTTCCCGATCTGTGCTAGGTCGGTGGGATCGCCTGCACGTGGTTGCTGGTCCACCTTCCGGGATGTAGAGGCCGTTCGTTTGGCTGTCTAGGGTTTGGCCCAGCCCTTAGGGAAAATTAAGTTCCGGTCCGGAGGGACATTCGGGTGGTGATGGGCTACTTCGATTTCCGGGGGGTTGCAGGGTTCGCTCCCTTTGGCTCCTTGCACAAGTGTTTGTGTCCTTGGCGGGGGGGGGACTACGTTGTCGCTCGGGCGGTTTCTCTCCCGGGGACGGAGAACTGCATGGCGGTTCACTTGGGCGGAGTTTTTTTCCTCCCATGGCTTCCATCTCCCGGTGGACGGCAGTGGCCCTTTTTTTTCTGGCACAGTGTGGGTGCCCGGCGGGGGCTCCATTTGATTTAATGGGCTCTGCTCACTTGCCTCGGAGCACTCCTCCCATGCACGGGGGCGCGGCAGCTGGATGCTTTGTCATTCGGTGGCCGGGCTCCCTTCTTTCCACTTTTCCTCTGGTTTCCTTTGAGGGCATGAGTTCTGTGCATGTTTGGCCTGGTCAGGGCAGTTGTTCTGGTGGTGGTTCTCGGCTGGGTTCGGCCTATGTCCCTTCCACCCTCAACACACCTGTTCTCGTATGTTAGGCAGTCAGGCCTAGTTAGTGCCTGGAGGGGACTCCGCCTGGGTTTGCCAGGTACCGTGGGCTACCGCCCCTGGGTTTCCTCTGCTGAGGGAGCTGGCGGTCCTGGGCTGCTGGGCGTTCCCAGATCTTCCTTGTCCATTGCGGGGCCCTCCGCTTCCTGGGGGGGTTTGGCGTTGTCTTCATCTTCTGGCCTCCCTCTGGTATTGTTGAGCCCGCTGTATCTGGGTTGCTCCCTGGAGGTGGTGGCGTTGCTTCAGGGATCCCGTCACCCGGCTCCTCTTATTCTCGCCATTGGGGGTCTTTTGCTCGATGGTGTTTTTTTCTTTGGGGTTGGCCTCTATTTCTGTGGCCCCGCGAGGGGATTTAGCTTTCCTTTCGGATGGTTTTGCCTTGGGTCTGGCCCCTTCTCCTCTTCTGGCTCGGTTGGGGGCCTTGCGGGCGTACCGCAGTCCTCTGTTGGGAGTGTCACTGTGGCCTAGTGGTTGATGCCTCAGCCTCTTACTCTGCATGCTATGTGTTCCATTCCCAAAAGTTCTGGGTATTTACATAGTCTACGGGCCAGGTTAGTGCCTGGATGGAAGACCGCCTGGGAATACTGGGTGCTGTGGGTTGCTTCAGGGTTGTTTCCTGCAGTGTCCTAGGGCTTTTTAACTTGCACCGTCCTGCGCTCTTCCGTTGGGGTTGCGATCACTCCCGGGGGGGTCCGTTTGCGCCCATGGGGTCCGTGGCCTTCTGGTTCCTCACCATGAAAGTAGTGTTTTGGTGGCCTTCGTTTCTGCTGGTCGGCTTGAGGAGCTCGGTTCCTTTCTGCGCTCTCCTCCGTTCTTACGGCTCCTGCCAGACTGTATTGTGTTGCATTCGGATCCTGGGTTTCTGCCCACGGTCCCCTCGGTTGTCCACCGGTCCCAGTAGGTTGTGTTTCTCCTTTCCCTCCGGTCGTTAGGTGGATTCTGCTCTCTCGCTGTTGGTTGTCCGGCAAGCGGTGTTGCTGTACTTGGAATGGCATGCGTCTTTGTGCTGCTGTGTCTTCTTGTGGGTCACTGTTGGTTCTGTCCAGTTCCGGCCATGAGCCTTCTCTCTCCACCGTGGGTGGTCGGATTCATCGGTCTTTCTTTCTGGCCAAGGTTGCGCTGGGTTCTGAGGTGTCTGCCCGAGTGCTGGGTCGGTCTATCTGTCTCCTGGGCCTCGTTCTCGGAGTTCTCTACTGCCGTTCTCTGTGGGCCGCTTCCTGGTCCTCCCCGCTCATGTTCTCTGTTCCCTACCGGGTGGTGTTGGGCCTTCTGCAGGGGGCTTTGCTACGGCGGTTTTTGGGGCTGGCTCTGCCGGCTCGTTTGTTTCGCCTTCTGCGCTTCTTCTTGGTTGTTGTCCGACTTTTTTTTGGTTGTTTTTTGGATTCAACCGGCTGTTTCGCCCTCTCCCGTTGTCTGTGGTTTCTTGCGAGTTGCCATGAAGCCGCTGGGCTTGGGTATGTGCTCACTACGCAACTCTGTGGGTGAGGAAGACTTACGAGGAGGTAATGCCCCGGTTACTTACCGGTAATCTTCATTACTCCGAGTATTGCCTTCCTCGCCACATGAGTTCCCATCCCTTCCTCCCTGTTTGGCTATCAGCTTCATGTGGTTCTTGGGGCTTGGTAGTTCTACAGGAAGTGGGGTGGGTCGACGCTCCCCTTATACTGGGTCAGGGGGACGGTGGTCGGCCATGTTGGGGAGGGATGGCAGGCATGGGATGCTAATTTGCTTTGGAGGGTTCTGGTGTGGAGCTAAAGCTCACTACGTAACTCTGGTGGCGAGGAAGACTTATGAGGAGGTAATGTCAATTAGAAGGGTTAAACATGATTTGAGCACTTTATGTAAATTCAATTGGAAGGGTTAAGACATGCTTTGAGCACTTTATGTAAATTCATTGAGCCGCAGTTAATTTCACCTAGACACCTTGTATTATGAGTAGAGAAAGGGGAGGTATTGGGGAGATCCACGGTATTTTAGTAGTTTTCCTCTCACACCTGACTACCAATCCGTACTACCCCTTCACTCCTCACTGGGACCCTCGGCGCCTGTCCCCCAAGTGACAGCATTACTTCCTGACTGGCCTGTCTGATCAGCTTGCTCAAGTTCTATTTGATTCTTTCCCTGCTGCGAAGTGTAGAATCTCCATCACATTTAATTACTCCTCTTTCTACTCTACTAGGCGCTGTGACGGTGTGTGGTGCACGGCGGCTCATTTGGCAGAGGAGAGACGTAGAGGAACTGATTCGAAGTAAGGAGCCTTGAACACCGGCTCCCTGCTGATTGCTGCCACTTTGCTCAGCCCGCTATCTCTACGGCAGAGGCGGAGGCTGACTCACTCGCTATCTGGTTGGAACTACAACCATAGTCAGCAATGGCTTGAGGGTGCATCGGCTGATGGCTCTCATTGCGGGGGTAAGCGATGCCCAAGGGCAGAAATTGCTACCCAGCTTTACTTCAAATGGGGCTGCATTACTGCCGCTTGTCTATATCTACTAAACAGAGTGGTTCTAAAGGAAGTTTGGCATTTACTGGCACTCATCCGACTCATTTGACTTCATCGGATTTGCGCTGCATACACTGCCTGCTGCTTACTGGAACTCAGCGATACCAAAGGGGATGATGGACGGAGCGTTAGAGCAAATCAAACACTCACCCCCCGTCAACTGATCTGGGTTTAATCCATCATCATTCTTTAGCTCACTCCACCACCCCAGTTCAGACATGGCCATATGCAAATCAGTCTGACCCTGTGCCTCATGGGAACAGTCCAGCCCGAACTGCCAACCAGGTCTTCCCTGGACCGGAAACAAGCATCCTGGGACCGGTTTCGGGTTCAAAACCCTCATCAGCCAGGCTATCTTGAATCCAGTGGCAAAGTGAGCAAGGGACCCACGTCTGGGCATACCCTGCCAACTTAGGGCGAACAAAGCGATACCAAAGGGGATGATGGACGGAGCGTTAGAGCAAATCAAGTTCGGGCTGGACTGTTCCCATGAGGCACAGGGTCAAGACTGATTTGCATATGGCTGAGTTCAAACTGGAATGGCATGGTGAGCAAAAAAACGATGGATTTAGGCCCAGATCTCTGTACTGGGGTGAATGTATGACATTGTTCTGCATTCTGTCCATCAACTGTTGTTTTTGCATTTGTCACCCCGAGTGGGACGGGTATGCCCAGACGTGGGTCCCGTGCTCTCCATGCCACTGGAATCAAGCTATCCTGGCTGAAGAGGGGTGAAACCCCGAAACCGGTCCTAGGATGCTTGTTTCCAGTCCAGGGAGGACCTGGCTTGGCAGTTCGGGCTGGACTGTTCCCATGAGGCACAGGGTCAAGACTGATTTGCATATGGCTGGGTTCAAACTGGAATGGCATGGTGAGCAAAAAAACGATGGATTTAGGCCCAGATCTCTGTACTGGGGTGAATGTATGACATTGTTCTGCATTCTGTCCATCAACTGTTGTTTTTGCTTACTGGAACTCAGGCTTTGCCGATTTTGGGCCCTCCTCTGATGCATGCCTGCAACTGAAGGTACCAAACAGTATTTCTTTTCCTGTTGTCAACGCATATTATACTTTACTAGCATATACGATAGCTTCATATCATTAAAAAGCTAACAGTCAGACTCGATGGCTGGAGTTAAATACAGAAGCAATAATCACAAAAATCCTGGGCTGTTTAGAATGGAGACTCGGAATATCGTTAAAGAAAGTAATGGCAGAAGCAGCCATGAAAAACTTAAAGTTAACTGAGGAGGGCTAGCAACAGCGTAAACAACTCTACATGAAATGTCAGTAGCAAGTCCTAGTACGTCTCTCATGGACTGCGACACTAACGCTGAGAGTGGTCATAAAATATTTGGTGGCAAAACACCAAGAGCTGATATTGCAAGTTTAAGCTTGATGAGAAATGCCATTACAACACTCCATGTCCACCAGCTCGATTCAAAGCTAGTGCGGGCAGGAAAACTGCTGTGTCAAGGGGTGGGCACCCCTGGGACATAGCTGGAGCCAGTCCTGGGGGATGGGGTTTCCAGGGCCATTAATGGCTCCAAGAGGAGAGCCATGTGGCCCCCCTCGCATTTCATGGCACGGCGAGGCCCCAGGAGGTGGCAATCCCAAGGGCCAAAATCGGCCCAGGAGAGGGTTGCGTGGCCTCTCATCCCTGTTTTGGTACTTGGCCAGGCTATGGGGGTCGCAGTCCAGAGGCTGAAAACAGCCCAGGGAGGAACCCCTCTCCCTTTTCTATAATGGCCTGGCCCCGGGGAGGTTGTGGTCACTGGGGCCGAAATAGGCCTGGGGAGCGCAGGCCGCGCACGCCACCCTCCCCAAATTTTATAAATAAATACACTCCCTGGGACCTCCCCCACCCAGGGGGGCATATACCAAATAAGTGCAGATTCACTGTAAAAAAAAAAAAAAAAAAAACACAGTTTTTGGCCCCAGGTGGGGTCCCTGTGAGACCCCACCACCAGGCCTAGGGGGTCAGAATACTCCTACCTTGCCCCCTTCTTTTTTTTTGCCTTTTTTCTTGGGACTCGGACAAATCCGAGTCCCCGAGATGGCAAAATACTTCCAAGTTGAAATGTTGGCAGCCAATCAGATCTCAGCACAAGATCTGTCGGATTCGCATCCCTAGAAATACAAATTTATTTTTCCTTTAATAACTTAATTTTTTGTTGTAAGTTGTAGCTTGGTGAGCAGTATAAGTTACTGTATATATATATATATATATATATATATATATATATACATACACATACATACATATACACACACACACAAACACCATTCCCCAAAACACCCACTGTTTGCGCTCCAGAGGGACTCTGACACCAGAGGTTTGTGCTCAATCTGCTTTTATTTTCTTGGATACGGCAGGATGATGCGTTTCGCCCACCACGGACGGCCTTGCTCACATAGTGCAACGCGCTACACGGACAGTTAATAAATTGTACTTCCGCATCATGTGACAGGTAGTGATTATAGCCATGGGAGACAGACTTATTGGCGAATTCATGGACATTTAGAAGATCAGTACAGGTATTGAAAGGAGTTAATCTCCAGTGGTACACCTCTATATATTAATATGCAATCACCAACATCTGTTGTAATAATCAAAAAGTTTCAAATTCCTATTGTGGCTTAAATGCCTAGTTCCTGCATTACAATGGTCATCAGTTTACTAAATCGTCATCTTGACATAATTTCTACTGGTTGCCATTCCAATAATGGCATAACAAAAGAAGTGAAAATCAGAAACATCGTTGCTAACTAGGAAGATTAAATACAATATAAAATTCAGATTAATATAGATGATATTTCTAAACTAAATAAGGGTTCCATAAAACATCATATAAAAACCTTTGTTCTATATACATCACGAAATCTGGTGTATATATTAAAGTCCCTAGCTATACAGTACTATTCAGATAAGGCTATAAAGTGCATTTTGCCAAACTCATTTTTTTCTCTTTAAAATAGTTACCTTTCTTTATTTAAAGTGCAAAAGTGAATATAAAGTGCTAAGTGCAAAGTGATACTATCCCTTTAATTAAGGGTACTGTCAAAAAAGCAGAAGCTGGACTCTGTTTCTACCCAGCATTTCTAGGAAAGATGGAATTTTCTACTGTGTCATCAATACGTGTAAACCCCAATATATGAATATACGTCAAAACATGGAATAGTATATTCTTTCTCCGGGGTGCAAGATTTTAAGTTGAGTAGTGTGGCATATTTATTCCCCAATAACAATCATAAGTTTCTACTATTACTTCAATGTAAAGGGCAATAGAATTGAAGGGAACAAATTAAACCATAAAAATAGTTGCATATTGAGTAAGTATGTCCATCTAGTATGCAAAAATAAAAGACTTAATGTGTGTAGATGTGTGATCACACAGCAATCATTAGGGTTCAAAGAAAATTGTGAACATCTTCACTTTGGTTCAGGCCATTGGGGACTCTTGAGTCAAGTTCCAAAATGAATTTCGACTCAAGTTGTCCGAGGAGCTTTTCCCTGTTGCCTCCTCTTTTTAATTGTGGTACCGTCCCAATCACAAAGTATTTTAAACATTGTAAGTTATTCTCATGTGTTGGTTTAAAATGTCTGGCCACGGGGTATGTTGGATCCGAATTAACTATGGCCCTAAGATGCTGAAGAATTCTGATATGCACTTGTAACTTTGTGCTGCCAACATACTGGAATCCACAAGTACACGTTAAAACGTATACCGCGAACTCCGTCCTGCAGTTGTATACAGCTTTCAGTGGAATGGGCTTAGTCGTGAACGCAGAGGTATATTCGAAAGTGTTTTTGCCAAATTTGCAAGCTCGGCAAGAGCTACACTTGTAGAATCCTGGTTTCAGTGCTAGCCAATTGCCCTCAGTCATGCTGGCTGGTATTTCAGGGCTAGTTCTCACTAAGGCATTGTGCATGGATTTCGCTCGTCTGAATGTAAGAGTTGGTGTTGGGGGTAGGAGTTCCCCTATGATGGCATCTGTCATGGCAATAGGCCAATTTCTGTTCATAATGGACCTAACCTGCTTGTGTTGATGGAGAATATATAAGTTTCCATAGGGAAAGCGTTTTTGTTTTGCCTATTGCTTTGGTGACGCTTGGCGAATCTTCATAAAATATTTAAAAAATTTGAAAAGACTTCCCCTTTTTGGTTAAGCTGCTGTGTTGAAAGTTTAGGGGTGATCCGTCAAACAGGGGCTGAGAAAAAAGGGGGGGTCCCAAAACGCATTTTCCCCATATTATCTCTAAAAGGGTTTTTCATTTTTTGAACACTACTACAGCCAGAACCGCTGAACGAAATTACACCAAATTTGACAGAAAGCTAGATGTTGGTTCAGAAAGCGAGATTTTTATGTGATTAGGTGTGAATCCATTCGGTAGTTTCAGAGATATTTAAGTTTAAAAAATATAGATATCTGGGCGCCCAAAATCCTACAGAAATTTGTTTGGCTGCCAACACTTCCACTAGGAAGTGCTGCCAGCCATCCTGGGCCTCGGCTTGAAGCAGAGTCCCACAAAAAATTTTAAAAAAGAAAAAGGTGGCAGCATGGAAACACCCACTGGGACCCCGCAGAGCCAAAATAATACTTTTTTTTTTAAAAATTCAGCGGGTCCGCGGATCTGGTCGAAAAGAAAAAAGTGTAGCGCTGGCTCACGTGCTTCGTTAATTATCGGCCCCCAGGGTGGGCCAGGTCCCAGCCGCATTATGCAAATATAAGAGGGGGCGCACGGGCCCCCACCTCCTGGGGCTTATTAATGGCCCGAGAACCACCACCTCCCTGGGGCTTCTTTCTAAAAGAAAAAAAAAAACAAATGCGGGGGAGGCCCTTATGGCCTCCCCTTCTGCCCTGGGGACCGCCACCTCCCTGGGGCAATTAAATTAAAGAAATGTGGGGGGGGGGGCGCGCGACCCCCCCCCCTCCCCGGGGCTCAAATAATATAATAGAGGGGGTTGTTGCGGACTTCCGGCCCTGGGGACCACCACGTCCCAGGGCTAAATTAAAGATTGGAGGGCTGGAGCCATACATGTCCCTGGGGACCGCCAACCCCCAGGGATGGCTCCTGCAATGTCCTGGGGTGTCCACCCCCGGGACACTGCAGTTTGCTATGGCTTGGCGGGACCATAACCGCTTCCGTCAAGCCATAGCAAATTAAAAATGCTCTTGCTTGCTGAAAGCGGAGCAGAATTTCTTTTGGACAAAGGGAGCTGCATGTTTAGCAGCTACCTCTGTCTAAAAGTAATGTTGGCTTCCGCAGGACGTGGGGAACAGTCAGGGACGAGGGGGCCTTCAGGCTCCACCCGTGGTCCCCAACAAAGTGTCTGGGTGCGATCAGGGAACCCAGCCTAGAGGCCAGGCTCTGGGAATGGGGTCCCCGGGGCCAAAATCGGCCAGGGAGCGGGGGCCGCGTGGCCCCCTCCCATTAGTTATTTAAAAATATATATTTTTAAAAAAAACAGGCCGGGGCATGGGGTCCCTGGGGCCAAAATCAGCCCAGGGAGGAAGGGCCACTCCCTGAATGAAAATGTTAAAAAACCGGCAAGCCCCGGAGGCCACGCCCCCTTTCTCCACCACTCTGCAAACACACCTCCAGGCGCACTGTTGGTTGGGGGATGAAGTCCCCTTGCCTGCTGAGGGTCCTTGTGGGCCAACAAGGCCTCCTGTTACCTCCAGTAAGTCCCACACAGTGGAATTGCTGAGAGGTCTTCGGAGGCCCCTCCCTCTTTCTCCACCAATCTGCAAATGAGACTATTAGTTAAAAAACCATAGAAATTCACTGAACAAAAAAAAATCAAAGGTTACAGGGACGTTATAGTTAGGCTCAGGTTTTACTCGTACAAAACCAGTGAAATTCAGCAGTTATAGTTAGCTGAGCTAACTATAACTCGCGCCCGTGCAATGCACTGCTTATGACCTCAAATATTACATCACTCATGACATGGTCAGTGACATAACTGATGACATCTCAAATGACCTCACTGATGACATCATCCACAGAATCACTGACGCACCCACTCACAACCCCACAGAACCTTTCATACACCCACTACCAAACAACCATTCACAAACCCATTCACAGACCCATACAAGTACTTACACACCCACTCACTGATTCATAGATCTACACGCACATCCACTCACTCACCCATACAGCCACTAATGCACCCACTGACTCACTAATAAAGCAACTGACATATCCACTCACACCCATACAGTGAATCACACCCCAAGGGAGTCACCCATAGAGCTACTCACACACCTAGTCACTCACCCATACAGTCACACAGCCACTTACTCACCCATACAGTTACACCCACACCCACTTACTTACTCATACAGATACTAACACACACTCACCTATACAGACACTGACAAGCACACACTCACCCATGCAGCCACTCTCACATTCACTCTCATAAAACCCATCACTCACCTATACTGCCTTTCACATACTTAGTTACTCACCCATATACCACTGACACATCCACTTACTCACCCTCACAGCCATACACACACTCACTCACCCACATAGAGCCTCACACATGCACTCACTAACCCATACAGCCACTGACTCACCCACTGACTCATCCATACAGGCAGTCACACAAGCCCTCACCCACCCACACACTCAGACAACCATACAGGTATCAGACAACCAATCGCTCACCCATACAGCCACTCACGTACCCACTCACACACCCATACAGCCACTTAGACACCAACTGACAGACTGATACAGACTTTCACACAACCTATTCACTCACTCACCCATTCATTCATTGAGACACCTAATCACTCACTTATACAGTCAGTCACGCACCCACTGAATCCTCCATACAGGCACTCATATACCCACTGATTCACCAATACACCTTGTTATATATATTTAACACTCAAACTTTTTTTTAAACACAGTCACTGGATGATGTCATCAGTGAAGTGGTGATCAAAACGAAGGGACAGGGGGCTTTTTAAGGAGGTCCAGCATAAGGGCCCCGGAACACGGTTTGAACAAAAGAGTTATGCTGTTCCTACAAGATATGAGACAAAACCAAGGAAGAGGAGAACAACTGGACCCTGATGGTTCACAGTTGGGAATCCATTTGATTGGATTATATTGCCCTCACACACCTTCTCAGGTGTCATGCTTCATCATCGGGCTGCTCCTCGTCGGGTCGGCAGGTGCAATACCCGACGGGCTTCCTATAGTAGGGGCACTTTCTCGGAGATCTTTTTCCAATTGCCGATGGGTGAGGTGGGGGTGAGGGCGCTAGTGTGTGTAGAAGAGGGTGTGAGTAAGTGAATCTAAAATAGGGTATGGAGTACTTCCGACAACAATTTTAATCAAGGGGTCTAACTAAAAACAAGAACTATAAGGCGCTGTGCTGAGTATTATGTCTCAGATCGTGGTGCTCTTATAGATGGTAGGTCAACATGTTTCACGCCTCTTGGATATTCTGTGGGCGATTCGTCAGGACCGGGGTGAAATTCTATCTACAACTTTAAAACCTATGACGTGGTTGCACACTCACATCACCATATGACTCAGTAGTCAGATACCTGGTAGTACTGGAACTACCTGTGGACAGAGAGAGAACAAAGTGCATCAAATTGACATCATTGAATAGCTGTCATCTCACATCTTCCCTGTGAATGGTGGCCCTCGATACTTGTGGTGAGCATAAACCACAATTTGTTAAAATCAGAGTTAGTTAAAAATAAATTGTCGCACCGTGAGTAACCGAGGTGAATAAATGTGGACTTCACCTTTTTTGGCACACAGTGATGTCGCAGAGGGACTAACACTCACCACAAATTCAACGAATGTCCAGGTATCACAGTACCCGGTAGGTTCACACACGAGGGGTTCCTCATGTGCTAAGGTAGTCAAGGAGAAAGCATAGAGATCATGGAGTTAATCGCAAACAGTACAGTAATTACCATCAATCATCCCACTGGTATTCGTACTCATGCTCCATCTCTGTCTAAATGACTGAATGATGACGATCAATGTATTTAAATACTCATCAAGGGTTACTAAGCTGTGCATTGAAATCCAATGGTTAAAACCTGGGCAGCGTTATGCCTATCTTAGCCGAGAGTTAATCGCTAGCGTATCAGTATATAGATGTCAAATCAGTTGTTAGCGAGAAGGATTCACGCATTCTATATGACGCTGCTTCTATCATGAGCGGGTAATCACAAGGCAACGGCCCGTAATGCATTACTGTCTTTAGCGTTACTAGGTGGCGTATACATGCGGGATTACTGGCTATTCGCGTAGGGCATTCTCGTGTTCTGTGTTTCAATTAATAAGCGGGTAATCACACAGCAATAACCCGGGATGTTTCTTATACCATGTGTTCTATCGCGCACATCCATTCACACATATTCAGACTCAAGGTGTGTATATGATCGCCTGGCATGCGGGTGGTGCGCGTTCCCAAACCCAATTACTCACTTGTATGCCTTTAGCACGTCGTCTATACACCTACCCACTGCTACCGGGACCGGGTGGTGGGGCCATGTTGGCTTACGGAGTATTTATGACCGTATCCGGTAGGCGGGGCAGAGTGTGTCAGTTATGATGTCTAGTGCGTCAGGCATTGTTTCGGGGGCCATGTTGGGAAGAAATTATCTTCAAGTATGAGAAACGACGGACATCATTGAGTGGGGTTTTCAGATAGGTCTCAAAAAGTGTGTGTGTAGTGTATCTATATCAGTAAGAGTTCAGATTAAACAGCTATCAGGAGGCTGGAGTTAGTTCATTAATGCACTCCAAGGTATCTCATCATTGAGTCCCCTGGTGTCTGTGGATAATTGATGTACCCATCTGAAAAAGTGCGTTTTTGGTAATCTTGGGGAATGTTTCAAGTACCACCCATTTCAAGGTATCTGGCGAGTGATTCTTTTCAATGAAGTGTGAGCACATTTTTGTATTAGTCTTGAGACAACGAATGTTGCTTCGATGTTCAGTGATGCGTATCTTAATCGGTCGGGTCGTCATCCCTATGTAATGTAATCCGCAGGGACAAGTAATCATATATATGCAGTTTGGCGTGTTACAATTGGTATGTGCCCTCAGTTCCCAGGTGAAGGCATTAGAGAAAGTAATGATCTTGTATACGGAAGTGAAAGAGCATGCTGTGCATGCCCCACAGGGGTAGTGGCCCATAACCGGTGGTAGATCCCATAAGGTCCTTTGTAAGACAGGAGTTACTGTCTTGGGTCTAGTGTGTATCAGCATCTCTTTTAAATTGCGTGAGCGTTTAAAAGCGAAGCGTGGTAAATCTAGATTCATGGTACCCGTGTTCAATATGGCCCAGTGTTTCTTCACCACTTTACTCAGTGTGTTGGACGCAGGTGTGAAGGTGGTGACACAGGTGAGTATATCATCAGTGGTTTTCTCTTTTTGTTCTAAAAGCGCTTCACGATTGTTGTTCCTCGCTCTTTTCCTACTGAGAGCAACATTTCGTGCAGGGTACTGTCGTGCTTTTAGTCTTGTGGCTAGTGCTTCTGACTCCAGTTTGTAATCTTCAATCTCACTGCAATTCCTTCTCACCCTTAAAAATTGCCCGAAAGGAAGGTTTTCTTTTAGGGCGCGGGGGTGGTGGCTGCTGAAAAGTAGCAGACTGTTGCGATCAGTAGTTTTTCTGTACATAGTAGTCTTTAAATTCCCTTGTTCATGTCTAATCATGAGATCTAAGAAGGGTATCTCATGTTGGGAGACTGTACTGGTGAATCTCAAGTACGGGTTCAATGTATTCATCCATCTGCAGAACTCTGCACAGGATGTCGAATTGCCCGACCAAAAGATAAGGATGTCGTCTATGCATCTCTTCCATAGACGTATGTTAGAGCGAAAAGGATTTGAATCATGGAAGATGCGTGCTGCCTCGAAGGCCGCCATATACAGGCACGCCACACTCGGGGCGAAGGTACTCCCCATGGAAGTACCTTGTTTCTGGTGGTATAGCGGTCCTTTAAACTCAAAGAAATTCTCAGTCAAGGCCAGAGTAGCGCACTCAAGTATGAAACTGGGTGGTGTCGCAGAATCCATAGGTGCCAAACAGAGTGCCTCCTCTACCACTTCTAGTGTTGCTCTCTGCGGAATATTGGTGTAAAGTGCTTCAACATCTAGAGTGATAAGGAGGTCAATGTTATTGGTGGATTGGAAATCAGAGAGTATGCGTAGTACATCGGTTGTGTCCTGTATATAGGATGGGATTTGCTTAACCAGTGGTTGCAGAAAGTAGTCGCAAAATTGCGACAGTGGCTCGAGCACAGAGTCTATTCCTGATACAATGGGGCGGCCAGGCACTGGTGAGACCCCCTTGTGTATTTTGGGTAGTATGTAGAAATACGGTATTTTAGGGTCTTTTTTGGTGAGAAACGCAGCCTCCTTCTTACTGATCCAACATTGAGTCTCTGCTGAGTACACAAGATATTGTGGTAGTGAGGCGTGTGATGGGATTTATAGCAATAGGTGTATAGTATCGCCGGTCGCTCAGTTGTCTCAGGCACTCGTTGTCATAGTCAGTGGTGTTTATAATCACTGTGGCCCCACCTTTATCGGCTTGTTTAATTGTAATAGAGGAGTCATTCGCCAGAGACGTGACTGCTGTCAGCTCATCCCTGGTGATGTTGCTCCAATGTTTCCACGTGGTTTCCCTTTCTAAATCTTTCAGAACAGCCTGTTCAAAAGTAACCACCTCGTGTGGTATCATACTGGTGTTGGGAGTAAATGTGGATGGATTATGAAGGCCGGAGTCGCTCCTTTCTAGGATGGGAGTCCCATCGAAGAAGGCTCTCAGTCGTATCTTGCGAAAGAATTTTTGTAATTCGCAGTGTTGTTTAAATTGGTCTATTCTGGGTGTGGGAACAAATCCCAGCCCTTTTTGTAGGACTCTATGTTCTGCCTCAGTGAGAGGTCTGGGGGAAAGGTTCACAACTAGGTTCTCTTCTTTGTGTAGCTCCGGGTTTCCACCACCCGTTGTTGTGGTACCTCCCACTGCACTCTCTTGTTGGTTGCCTCTTCTTCGCCCGCGCCCTTTGCCCCAGCCTCTGCCTAAAAAACGTTGGCTCATGCCTGGCGGACAAAAGGGCTGTGGGCCTTGAGGAAACATGGGATATTGCCAATACGCAGGTCCCTGGTAATGTGGCATGGAGAAGCCTTGGAAGCCTTGTCGACCGCCTCTCCTAATATGGTTGTTGTTCCAGTTTTCAGCGCTGGAGTCGCTGTTACTGGATGAGCCCCTTCTGGTGGAATTAGAACTTGTATCTGAGATGTTATTGGTCTCAGGGGGGACAAAGTCCTGTCTCAGGTATGGGTACACTTTCTCCTTATCAAATCTGCGGATGTCTTTTTGTAGTTTAGTCACTTTCTGTTTCATGAGGTACTCCCTATGTTCTGCAATCTCACTATTTAGTTCTGCGAGTTTGGTTTTGAAACTGGCCGATGGCATGGCACTTTTAAGGGTACTCTCTGCTAATTGAATCCGAGCCAATAAGTCATCAGTTAGTCTTTTAGCGGTGTTGATTATTAGTACAAGAAGATCCCGTGTACACTTCCATGAGACTTGGGACCATTCTATTTTGAATGTTCCATCCTCAAGAAAAATCCGGGGGGGAAATTTCTAATGAGTAGTCCGTTAGGTGCTATATTAGCCCTCAGATATTCTGTCATTAGGGCTCCATGTAAGGTAATCCTGACCCATTCTCTTCTCATAGATACGAGGGATTGCCAGTCCTCCGATTGGCCCCCTGTTGCTACACCTCCTTCTGCGCCCAGAAGAGGGGGTGCCCTCAATATCTCTGCTGCTATGTCATCTCCATAACTCAAACCTTGTCCCTCCATTATGTAGAGAGCAGGTGATTACCAAAAACGCACTTTTTCAGAAAGAACAGAGATGGGTACATCGATTATCCACAGACACCAGGGGACTCAATGATGAGATACCTTGGAGTGCATTAATGAACTAACTCCAGCCTCCTGATAGCTGTTTAATCTGAACTCTTACTGATATAGATACACTACACACACACTTTTTGAGACATATCTGAAAACACCACTCTAAGATGTCCGCCGTTTCTCATACTTGAAGATAATTTCTTCCCAACATGGCCCCCGAAACAATGCCTGACGCACTAGACATCGTAACTGACACACTCTGCCCCGCCTACCGGATACGGTCATAAATACTCCGTAAGCCAACATGGCCCCACCACCCGGTCCCGGTAGCAGTGGGTAGGTGTATAGACGACGTGCTAAAGGCATACAAGTGAGTAATTGGGTTTGAGAACGCGCACCACCCGCATGCCAGGCGATCATATACACACCTTGAGTCTGAATATGTGTGAATGGATGTGCGCGATAGAACACATGGTATAAGAAACATCCCGGGTTATTGCTGTGTGATTACTGGCTTATTAATTGAAACACAGAACACGAGAATGCCCTACGCGAATAGCCGGTAATCCCGCATGTATACGCCACCTAGTAACGCTAAAGACAGTAATGCATTACGGGCCGTTGCCTTGTGATTACCCGCTCATGATAGAAGCAGCGTCATATAGAATGCGTGAATCCTTCTCGCTAACAACTGATTTGACATCTATATACTGATACGCTAGCGATTAACTCTCGGCTAAGATAGGCATAACGCTGCCAAGGTTTTAACCATTGGATTTCAATGCACAGCTTAGTAAACCTTGATGAGTATTTAAATACATTGATCATTCAGTCATTTAGACAGAGATGGAGCGTGAGTACGAATACCAGTGGGATGATTGATGGTAATTACTGTACTGTTTGCGATTAACTCCATGATCTCTATGCTTTCTCCTTGACTACCTTAGCACATGAGGAACCCCTCGTGTGTGAACCTACCGGGTACTGTGATACCTGGACATTCGTTGAATTTGTGGTGAGTGTTGTTAGTCCCTCTGCGACGTCACTGTGTGCCACAAGGGGTGAAGTCCACATTTATTCACCTCGGTTACTCAAGGTGCGACAATTTATTTTTAACTAACTCTGATTTTAACAAATTGTGGTTTATGCTCACCACAAGTATCGAGGGCCACCATTCACAGGGAAGATGTGAGATGACAGCTATTCAATGATGTCAATTTGATGCACTTTGTTCTCTCTGTCCACAGGTAGTTCCAGTACTACCAGGTATCTGACTACTGAGTCACATGGTGATGTGAGTGTGCAACCACGTCATAGGTTTTAAAGTTGTAGATAGAATTTCACCCCGGTCCTGACGAATCGCCCACAGAATATCCAAGAGGCGTGAAACATGTTGACCTACCATCTATAAGAGCACCACGATCTGAGACATAATACTCAGCACAGCGCCTTATAGTTCTTGTTTTTAGTTAGGGTAGGAGACCCCTTGATTAAAATTGTTGTCGGAAGTACTCCATACCCTATTTTAGATTCACTTACTCACACCCTCATCTACACACACTAGCGCCCTCACCCCCACCTCACCCATCGGCAATTGGAAAAAGATCTCCGAGAAAGTGCCCCTACTATAGGGAGCCCGTCGGGTATTGCACCTGCCGACCCGACGAGGAGCAGCCTGATGATGAAGCATGACACCTGAGAAGGTGTGTGAGGGCAATATAATCCAATCAAATGGATTCCCAACTGTGAACCATCAGGGTCCAGTTGTTCTCCTCTTCCTTGGTTTTGTCTCATATCTTGTAGGAACAGCATAACTCTTTTGTTCAAACCGTCATCAGTGAAGTCACAGACTATGTCATAAGTGATGCAATATGCAAGGTCATAAGCAGTGCGTTGCGGGGGGCAGGAGTTCTAGTTAGCTCAGCTAACTATAAATGCTGAATTTCACTGGTTTTGTACGAGTAAAACCCAAGCCTTACTAGAATGTCCCTGTAACCTTTGGGTTTTTTTTGCAATGAATTTCTAAGTTTTTTAAATTCCATTTCCGAACTATAACGTCCACGTAATCTTTGTTTTTTTAGTGAATTTCAAAGGTTTTTTAAATGCTAATTCCTAACTATAACGTCCCTGTAACCTTTGGTTTTTCAGTGAATATATATCTGTCTAACAGAGCACTATAAAGTGCTGCAAAGCAACCCGTGTGATGTTAAATAAAAAACCTTAACACCTTAAATAAATATAAATCATAACGCACAAGGACAAGTCACTGGCTCCCATTCCCTGCATTCCTACTACTTATTCTGCTCAGTAGATTGTGAAACCTTATGTGGTAGAAAGTTATAACAGACGTCAAAACATTTTCGCTGTTTTTTCTCAATGATGGACAATGCAGAACAGAGTGAGAGAAAATGTGACTTGTTTGACATGTGCAGTTAAGACAAAACAACTTCTACGGGGGTGAAAGAAAACATATTCAGTCACATAGCACAAGTATAACATATATTTCTATAAAACTGCAACATCTGTAATGGAATTTAAATATTGCAATATAGACTGAGTTGAGCCACATCACAACAGCCACCAGCTTAATAGGTTGTAGACTATGCATGCCTTTTTCAGTACACCTTCAAGCAGTCTTGGATAGAAGAATAGTTGAAAGGAAGCTCAAATGATTTTAAAAATTCACCATCACCAGTAAAAAAATGGCGCTGGCAATAGTTTGACTACAATAATATTTTTGTAGGAAAATGACATGTTTACATGCAATGCGGCATGACACCATACAAGACCTGGAACACCCTGCCTCTCCTCCTAAGGCAATCACTGTCACTGCCCCAATTCAGGAAGGACGTCAAGTCCTGGCTCTTCAACTGAATCACAGTGCCTGGAGACAGATCTGCAGTCATCCCCTCCCCAGCGCCTTGAGACCCTTACAAGTGAGTAGTCGCGCTTTACAAGCCACTTGATTGATTGATTGATTGATTGATTGAAGGTTGTCCTTTGTCCCCATTGCAATGGCGATGGACCCACTACTCAACAGAATGAGGCAACCACGGTCCACTCATGGAGCTAATATTAAGGACGACTTGCATGCTGTTTCTCGATATGCAGACAACATCCATCTCTACCAGTGTGATGTTAATACAAGCCTAAAGTCGATCATGGAACGTTTACAGGTCTTCAATACAGTCTCAGACTTAGTAATCGATAAAGTCAAGTCATGACTATCTCCTCTAAAGTTTCACAGTGCCACTAGACTGGTAACCACAATGTCTCTTGATTTTAAGTGGGACCAATGTACCTTTAGGTATTTAGGTGTTCAGATCTACATGCGTCTGGATGAAGCAGTGGCAAGGAATGTCAAGAAGGCCATAGCAGCTGCCAGCCCGCAAAGGCTTTTTACAAGCATCATCCTCTGTCCATGTTGGGTAGCCATATCGTAAACGATACTTCTCCCTTGACTGTATTATTTTACCATCTGTGCCCCATTTAAGCAAAAATCGTTTGGACCATAATTCCTTGCTAGTTTACCTTTACAAAGGAGTCGGCAGATGTAGGATTTTATACCTACCTAAAGAGGATGGACGCTTTTTGTTTGATTTCGTCCCGAATCGAATGAATAGCCACCATGAAATAATGGAAACCCTATTGCTTCTTTACTGTAAATAAGTGGCAAGCGGTAACACGATTACCTGGAATCTAATTTTCTTGTTTTATTGTCTTACATACCCATGAATGACATGTAACCTCATATCCTGATCAATATCAAGCTGTTTATTGACCGGATGCTTATCTCTGCTGATTATGGTTATTTGGAGACTACCTCTACAACGCAGTCCTGGATACTCTACCTGGTTTTATTGAAAGGTTTTGATTGAATTTGTGTTCTCATTGCAATCCATTTTAATGACTGATATTTGCAGTTTAACAGATTGGCAAGGTAGACACCTTTCTTATGAAACTGTTCTAGATATCTCCCGGTTCTACAAAAAGGTTCATAAGCAATTTACTGGAAAGGAGTAATTTAGCATAATACTTAGGAACTATGGAAGGGAGATGATCGTAAACAGTGCCACACGCCCTAACAACCAGTGTTTTAAGTTGTCGCGAAAGATCAAAGTAGCTGACAAATTCTGATCTACAACTTGAGCCTTCTTATGCGTAATTTCTACACCCAAATCAACGGAAGCCAATTGAACTCACTATACTCAGAAGTTCAACAAGTTGATTCATTCTCTGCATCTGAAAAAGTCTTATTTTGCCCCTAGATGATATGTTTGTAGGAAAGTAGGATCTGCTTTCATGGTCACCTCCACTTTTTGCTGGTGTCATTATGTTTTACTGACTAGTCTGACTGGGATCCTGCTAATCAGGACCCCAGTCTCTGTGCTTCTTCCCTAAATTGGACATGGTGAGTACTTATATACATCTAGATTGACTACTGGTGCACTCTTGTAAGTCACTAGTATATGGTACTAAGGCACCCAGGGCATAGGTACACCAGGGGTCTCCCATGGGCTGAAGCATGTATTATGCCACCCATTAGAGACCACCCTAATTGTGACTACAGGCCTGCCATTGCAGCCTGTGTAAGCTGGTGCTAGCACCACTTATGACAGATAAATGTGTCCTTATATCTGAGGTCACTGCACTTAAAAACTATAAGTCACCCCTAAGGCAGGCCTTTTAATCCTGAAGGCAGGCCTTTTAATCCTGAAGGCAGGGTGCTCGGTTCCAAGTGTGAGGGTGCCCCTGCATGAGCAGGCCATCCCTACAACTTTCGGAGTCCATTCTCCCGGGTTGTAAGTGCATCAGCAATTAAGATACATTGAGTGGCCATGCGTCATTACACAATGGCTATCTCTAAACTGGCTGTAACGAACCCTGTCGTGTTTGGTATCAAACATGTTTCAATCATACCTCCACACTCTAAATGGTGTGGGAGGTATGATTCCATGCACCGTAAAGCTCCTACGGGAGGCCCTCAGTGCTCCCGGTACCAGTCTTCTAGATCCGGACAGCAAACTATGGCTGCTGCTGACCAGAGAAGCGATTCTGCCCTCCTGCAGCTGAGCCAAGCTCGAGCAGGGGAAGGCAGGACAATAGGTTTCCTGTCACAGGGAGGTTTGACCACCTCCCAGACAGGACTTCGTGTATTGGGACAGGGTAGGGGCGCTTGCCAGCACCACTAGACTGGAATATGCAAGGAGGGCTCCAAATGTGTCCTTCAAAGCAGTTGAAACCAGTTCAGAGAGCAGTTGGCTCCCGCTCTGACGTGAAACTGGACAAAGGACATGGGAGTATCCTCTCCACTGCCCAGCCCCTCCTCTGGGAGGGACCCCTGAATCGTCCCAACCCTTCCCTTAGGGTACTTAAGGGCTTACCTGTGGGTGGATCCCGAGATTCGTAATGGGACAAGATTCAGATCCAATACCACTTGAACTTCAACCGTCTGGGCACTTTGGACTTTGCTGGACTTCGCTTTGAGAACCGAGACTACAACTGGGAAGATTCCTGCTGCTCCTGGTCTTGTCGTCCTGCAAGTCTGCTGCAACGTCTGTGCCTGTGCTCTATACAGGTTCTTCACAGGACCTGTGGACATCCAAGACACCCGATGAAATCTCCCTTGGAGTGAAGGAGTCACTCCCCTGCATCTGCAGGCACCGCAACACAGCTGACCGGTCTGCTGATCCTGGGCTCCCACGGACTCCGAAAGGCTCAGCAACACAGGTGGTGGTTCTTCAACTCCCTCGAGGCCTGCACTGTCTTCTTACAGAGTTTGAGGCCAGTATCCCTCGTCGGAACCGCTGGAACAGAACCCCTGTGCACAGAGTCGATTTGCTGTTACCAAGGCTTGTTGACTCTCTCCTCCAGAGATCTTCGGGCTCCAAGAAGCTCCAGCCTCAAGCATCTCCTACAGCCAAGATCTTCACCTGCACCGCATCCTTTGTACTGTGGGCCTTTATCCTTTGGTGAGCTGCTCGAGGTCCTCTTACGACTCCTGTGCCTCCAACCCGTGGGTCCGCTTGAGAGTCTTCTTTGGCTTCAGTGGGCTCCCCTGCTTGCTCAGGGCCTGCTCCAACTTACCTGCTCGTGGTGAGTCACTTGGACCTTGCTGGTCCAGACACTGCACCTTTTTCTACAACTACGTTGGTTGCCGTTGCCAAGGCTTGTTGGTGTCCCTGCCAGACACTGACCCCCTTGGTACTTGACATCCGACGTGGGAGCTCGTAAATGGCTCCTGGCCTTCCAAAGCGTTGCCTGGTCCGCACAGCTGCAACTTCAAGGGCACCGTCACCTCTCATGCATGTCCGACATCGGTGGGCATTCGTCTTCTGTGCCTCCTGGTCACTCCTGAGTGGCATAGACTCCGTCCCCTCTCCTTGCAGGTACCTCTCACCTTGAATCCACCTCTGGGTTCCACCTGACTCTTCTCACCTTCTTAATCAGCAGCATCTTCCTGAAGTACTCCATTGTGGTCTACGGCGGTTTCCGACGCCAATTCGCACATATGCACCAGGCTTCCCTGGTGTAGGTGCCTGGTTCCTGGGGTATCCACGGGTGGGGTAGCTCTCCAACCTTCTGTCTCCCACGGGGTTTCTTCAGGGTCTGCTGGGTAGGGTCCTTCTTTAAAATTGCAACCGCGACTTTCCCAATGACTTGAATTGAATACGTGGTCGTGTTCCCACTTTGCACACTACCTCCGTGGGGTTCCTAGATGCTCACCTTGGGTGGTTCCTTGAGTCCCAGACTCTTCTACGTCTTCTGGGTTCACTCTTGTGGTTCGCATTCCTCTATTTAAGTATATGGTTTGGTCTTTCCCTGGGGACCACTGTGTATTTGCGCCTCTCGCTTATTCTATTGGCAAGTATTGTGTGTATTGTGCATATATCTCCAGGTAGGAGATACTGTATTGCGTTAGTGAGTGTTAATGATAAATACATATTTTTATAACTACACTGTGTGGTTCTTTTTCACATAACCCATAGCATTAGATTAAGTGCTGGTAAAACAAGCTGCTTTACACTCCTTCTGGACTAAGCCTGAAAGCTGCTCTCCACAGCTACCACTTAGAGAGCCTTTTAAGGTTGTCTAAGACCACTAAAACCACCACAAGCGTAGTCTGGAATAGTGCAGGGTGCTACACTTACATAAGAGTGCACCATATACCAAGCCAACCTTCTACAATATTAAAAATGGAATCAATTTTCATGAAATTTTTTACCATCTAAACATCATAAAGGGTCTGCCAAGTACAGAAGTACATCACCTGCATACAAGAAAATTCTAACTCCACCTCCGCCCCCAATCCAAAGTTTGTGACAATGAATAGGAATATTTTTAGATCTGGAATACGAATAATTCCTAGACACAGATTCTGCAGATCTTATGCCCATTCCAGTACACAAGAGTGCCACAGATGTAAAGATGGAATATCTTATCTATCTAGCCTAAACCACCTTGCTTGTGTATTTTTTATTGTACTTATAAAGCACAATATTCATTCCAAAGGGATATCATGGCACTAGTTACAGATCACCAACATTGTAAAGACATTTGTTACAGAGGCACCAGCAATTAGGTCCTGAACAGCCATAATGGTGGTCAGTGAGACGTAGGTCTAATAGGAGTTTATTCCATTGTACAGCTGCCTGGTACGAGAAGGAGCGGCCTCCCGCTCTAACTTTCTATATACGCCAAATTTTGGCCAGAGTGAGATTGTGAGATCTCAGTTCTCGCGAAGGAGAACAAAATTCTACTTTGACCTGCAGGATTTTGGGGCTAATCTTGTGTAAAGCTCTATGCGCACGGCACAGTAGATTAAACTTAGCTCTTTGGTGCATAGGCAACCAATGTAGCACCTCCAAACATTCTGAAGCAAATCTAAACTTGTTCTTGTTACAGACCAGCTTGGCTTCTGCATTTTGGGTTACCTGCAATCGTGAGAACAAGTAATCTGCCATACCAACATATAACACATTTCCATAGTCCAGTCTACAAGTTATCAAGGCCTGAACAATGGTTTTCCTCCAATTACAAGGGATCCATTTAAAAAGTCTCCCTAATAATTTTAGAATGGCAAAACATTTGCCGCACAGTATGTTTACTTGGTCTTGCATAGTTAGTGCATTGTTTACCAAGACGCCTAGATTTTTTACAACCCGTTTGGGTTCTGGCACAGACTAAATGTGCTCCCTCAAAGAGTAATATCTCGGACTTCTCTGAATTTAACTTCAGACAACGCTCTGTAATCCAATTTGTGGTTTCTGAAAGACAGCTGATCAAATTAGCTCTAGTGTACTCATATCTTTCTACTATTGCTATCAGCAACTGTGTGTCATCTGCATAAGAACAAATGCAGAAACTCCATTTCTTCCCAATCTTGTATACATACTCCATTCCTGTTCCCATGCAGAATTATAGGTCTGCCGCAGGGTAAGACCAAAACTGTGCTGGCTGGATCATTTTGCTTCCATGTGTGTTGTAAGTAAGCTTCATATATGTTAAGAAGTTGAAAGATTACCACAGTTAAGGAATAACAGGGATTTCAAGTTTAAAAGGTTTAAGTCTTACAGAAAGAAGACATCTAGAAGGGAAATACATTGTGATGAAGGCTGCCTAAGAGAACCATGTGAAAAAACATGCATACCTTAAACTTAAGAAAGGAAAACAAAAGGTGGTGTGTGAAACCTAAAAAAACCCACTATCATTTACAGGTCCATTATCTCATCCTTGTTCTCCTTCCCTCTACTGTTGAAGTCTCCATTCCCAATCATTAAGGATGAGGTGGACCTACCTCCCCAGACACCATTATGAACTATTTTTTTTCTTACTCTCTTCCATTCCTCTTGCGACAGGGTTCAGAAACAGTTGCACTACTTGTACTATTTGTTTGGGTCAACCCATGGTTGAGTCAATCAGTCATGCAGAATGAGGCATAGCTAATGCAGAGGAAGGGCAGAGCGGTGTCCCTGAACACAGTAATGAAAAGACTTGTCACCCACTCCTGTCTTTTCTGATCACGGAAGGAGTGCTCAATCACTTTCCAGAGACCAACTCATGCATGCTACCAGGCGAGATTCAGGAGCGGCTGGGCCCTCGCTACAGGGCTCAGCTAATCTCGAGGAAGCACTTCGATCTAAAGAAGGAAATGAAGGGGAGGTTTCTGACTCACTAGGAATCGTAGCGAGCAATGCAAGAGCAACATAAGACACAAAGGGCTTGGGCGACCAGACAAAATAACCCAGCCTCAGACATATAATAAAACATTTGCCCATGGTAGGTCATTTTGTATTGACTCGAACTCATTACAGTCTGAACAGTAAATCCATGCCAATGTAAGAAAACAAGTATCCTCAAAACAGACTGTGGGAGAATGACAGAGAGGCAGTTTCAGGTCTAAAGTGGTGCCAACAGAGGGATGTGATCAGTTGGTACCCTAAAGCTGTCAAATGATAGTATTCTTGTGAGATGGAGGGAAACATGCATAAGTCCAAGAAGACTTGGCTCTAAATCTCTAAAGGGAGAGGAGCCAGGATAGGGCTCAACCTCTTGAGTACCTGTTCATGTAATTTCTTAAGCAAGATAGGGAGATAATATTGGAAACACTGATAGAAATATTGGTGGAGCACAAGGTTTATGAAATACCAGGGCCCGTTTAGCCAGTATCTTCTCTATTCTCATTTTACTTACTTGAAGATTGGGGGACAAAGAGTGTAGCTCACTATATGACAAAGTCTGGCCATTCCATGGGAGGCACCCAGAACTAGAAGTCTGCTTTTACACACCATTTCAGGAGAAATATAGCCAAAATGGTTCATGTGATGTCAAGGATGTCATCAGGCACAATAGGTAGGAATTGCACCTAAGCAACTTTTACCCCCCATTTCTTACCAAAGTGTCTGTCTTGAAGATCAGACACACCTGACTGATCCTTGCGCATCATAAGCTGTGGAGCAGACACGGTTGTGCTGCAATAGTATTGGAGGATCACAGTCCCAACCTACTGAGTGGATAAGACAGCAGAAGCACTTTTACTTTAAACCTATTCTTGAGGATATATAGCCATGAAAGGAGTTGCTGGAGGGATAACTACTGAAATTAACTATTGGTTAGAGTGGAATTATAGTGCACTTCTTTTTACGGATGCCTCATCTGACGCATGTAGGTCAGTGGACATTGCAGCTGGAGTATCAGTGGTGGCTAAGGACCTTGTGAGGACAAAAAAAAAAGGGAGAGGAAGTTCTGAAGGACTTAATCCTCAAACTACGTCGTTGGGTCAGAACTGTAGGAACATCAACTGCAGTATATTGTGTTATCCCACAACATTGGGATGGAAGGGCAGAGCTTTTGGTACTCAGAGGTAATTTTCCCAATGCTGTTGTTGCTCCCATTGCAGCGTGTAGAGTTGTGCTGTGAGTAGTGTGTATGGGCATATTTATATGTTAGGCAAATGTGTGAACTTCAGTGACTTGTTGGTGAATATTCTTTCTAGGTATTTGATGGGCGAGACAGGAAAGGTGTATCCACTTGCCTCTAGAAAGGCAGGCATGGTCATTGCTCAGCAAAAAGGAAAAGAGAAAGAGACAGGAACAAATGGTGGTGGAGAATGTTGTTAGCTGCCAAAATCTCCAATTAATGGCATAACTGGGCTGTGCTGGATAGATCTTCTGTTGTATGATAGCGTATGGTGTGTCCTGATGAAGAGTGCTGGTGTGAGCATGGTGAGATCCAACTATTTTTCTTAGCTATGCTGTGCTGCATATGGGTGCACTGCACTATCTTCTGTGTCCTATTAAGAGTTTGAATGTTGGTTTTGGTCAGAATAGTTCAAGAAAAGGTGGTGCAAAGATGGAGGTTAACTGAGCGGAGGAATTGGGTGGCAGTATATAGTAACTGCAAAGAGAGATTGTCTAGAAGAAAGTTTGTGCTGCTGAAAGAAGAGAAAGGGCAATGTGAATATGGTATGGACAGCTTGTGACTGGAAGGAAGAAGTGGCTGAAAACTACTGACACCAAAGAGAAAATGATCGAAGTTAGCAGATTACCATTGTTGGAAGAGATGGGCCAAATGCCGCACAAACAAGAGCTCCTGTATGTGGTCGAAGGATGAAGACTGTGGCAGTGGTGACTGGGGCCACTGGGACTGGGCAAAAGTCATAGTGGAAGGAAGGCCATGCTGTGGGGCCAGGTTGCAGGCAGCGGATTCTGGAGGTACAGAATACGGGGCTGTAGCAAGTACTGTGGCCATAATAGGATTTGGGCACATGGTCTTGCCAAATACCGCACCACAAACCCATAACATAGCACACATAATAAAAAGGCCAAATTAGGTGGGTTCTAGGGCCACAGCTCTGAACAGGAGGTACTCGATGCTTGGTATATGGTAGAGAGCATCCACGACAAATGACTCAAGGCTTTGCACAGAGTGTGTTGCTTTTGTACGGGCTGAACACAAAAAAGTGCAAAAGGCCACGGCAAAGGTCCAGAGATTACTGCACACAGAATAAGGATGTGCACAGTGGTGGTTGGGGCCCAGTGGGGGAAAGGGGAACTCAGAGGGAAAACTATCAGAATTGGCTGGGTGGCTTCAGAGTGAAGCCCACTGGGCATTCCTGAAGGGAATCCCCAGTTTGGTCTAAGAGCTGGGCCTGGCGCCCGACAAAGACCAAGCTCAGCACCACTTTCTAAAGTACCTACTGGCCTCATCTTTTGAGTATGTACAACAAGGCCTGTGCACACTGTGTGTCCCTTGTCCCGACCCTGCACTGAGTGTACTAATCTCTATAATAGCAACAGTGATCTAATCAATTGTTTTAATGATGATGGGATCTGTACCTAAACACCAATCTTTTCACCTTTTTTAATAGTTTTCTTGAAAGACAGATATGAAAAGAATAATTCACCGTATCTTCAAGCTAAATTTAATGCATCACAAAAAAGTGCAAACAAAATGTGCCTTTAGTTAGGTCTAATGACCTAAAAAAGTAAAAAGAAAGAGCTAGTTTCTTTTGGAAAGTGCTTTGAGATCCTGCACACAGCGGAATTTCTTACAAAGTCTAAATTCCTGCTTGACTTAAGCAAATGATTAGATTCCATCCAAGGTCTCTCTGCCCGGATGAGAATTGAAGTCGTAAAAAAGCCCTCAGAAATGATAAGATTTTAATCGGCGCCACTTGGGGCAGGTCAGCTTAGTTTTCAGAGGAGCAAGCAGAATGGGCCTGAAATTGTTCTCCGGTACAAGAACATTTCTCTTTATTTACATTTACAAACCATTCTAGTACAATAATTAGCTATGCAGTAACGGAGAGAAAAGCGAAGATGAAAAGAATAGCAGCACAGTAGACAGGTCACCATGCCCGAAGGCACATCAGAGTGTGCAAATAAGTAGAGTTAAAAATGAGTTTTCGCCTTATAAACATTACTAGTGGAGAACGGACTGGCAATCATGAGTGCAAAAATACACAATTCATCAAAAATATCATGCAGTAGGAACCTTGAATCAGTAAACTCAAAGAGAAGATTCAACCAAGTACTTTCTACTTAAGCTTTCGAAAATAAAGCACCAGAAAAAAAAAAGTTTATAACTCAAACGTCTAACAGATGCATCAGCTTAAATGTTGCAATACTAAATACCATGGCCTCCAAAGCAACAGAAATACAAAAATAAACCTTTTCCAAGGTGCCTCGAACTCTGTAATCAATCAATCAATCATGTCACTTATAAAGCGCACTACATACCCGCGAGGGTCTCAAGGCGCTGGGGGAAGAGGGGGGTGGTGCTGCTACTGATCGAAGAGCCAGGTCTTGAGGAGTCTTCTGAAGGCCAGTAGGTCTTGGGTCTGTCGGAGGTTGGTGGGGAGGGTGTTCCAGGTCTTGGCGGCGAGGTGGGAGAAGGATCTGCCGCCGGCGGTCGTTTTCCGGATGCGGGGGACTGTGGCGAGGGCGAGGCTGGTCGAGCGGAGCTGGCGGGTGGGGGTGTAGAAGCTGAGTCGTCTGTTGAGGTAGGCTGGTCCGGAGTTGTGGAGTGCTTTGTGTGCGTGGGTGAGGAGCTTGAAGGTTATCCTCTTGTTGACAGGGAGCCAGTGCAGGTCTCTCAGGTGGGGTGTGATGTGGCTGCGTCGGGGGATGTCGAGGATAAGACGTGCAGAGGCGTTCTGGATGCGTTGCAGCCGTCTCAGGAGCTTAGCCGTCGTTCCTGCGTAGAGGGCGTTTCCGTAGTCCAGCCTGCTGGTGACGAGGGCCTGGGTGACTGTTTTTCTTGTTTCGGTGGGGATCCACTTGAAGATCCTGCGGAGCATTCGGAGGATGTTGAAGCAGGATGAGGAAACGGCGTTGACCTGCTTAGTCATGGAGAGGGTGGGGTCGAGGATGACCCCTAGGTTGCGTACGTGGTCGGTGGGTGGCGGGGCTGTTCCCAGTGATGTTGGCCACCAGGAGTCGTCCCAGGCTGAAGGGTTGGAACCAAGGATGAGGACCTCCGTAAGAGGGAAAACGTTCTATAGAAAGACACATAGTGAACATACCTTTGCACCAAACTGTCAGGCAGACGCACAAATGTTTTTGGGAGGAGGGCAGATTTAGCCTACTGAAAAGAGTTTCCAATGCCCACAACAGACCAAGGGACACAGGATTTCTGGGAGGGGTTCCAGATACAGCGCTAACGCCGCTCATAGAAAGAAAAGTGGGCGTCCCCAAGTTGTTCCAATGGTGTCAGCTCTCAAAAGCATAAAGGGAACAACATCCAACTAAAGGGGCATAATGAGGTAGTAATGGTTTTGACTTAAGCTCCAACAGACACAGTGTCTCAAAAGTGTAACCCATCAACCCAAGGGACCAGAATGAGAGGCAGAGACTATGGAAAGAAGGAAAGAGTGATGAACACAAGCAATTAAAAGAGGGACAAGGGGCTCAGGGATTTTGGCCTGTTTGGGACACCAGCTCCTCGGATGGCACTGACTCAGCAACAAAAGCTTCTAAGAGAGACAGAGGAAGCAGCAGCTACAATATTTTTGCACAGTTTAGAGGGATTATTTCAACAGCAACCAAGGACTAAAAATAACATAAAAATGTGTTGAAAACTGCAAAGTTTTCCAGCTCTAGGTCACAAAGTATATGACACAAATGGTTGTAAGGGATGTAAAGTACAGACGCATGACAAAATTTCAGTTGCCTGGAAAACACTGTACTGCCTTAAGAGGGACCACATGTGAACATGTATTCAATTAGCCAGATCAAATAGCTGCACTTGAATAACAATGGCAAACGTTTACCATAATATATATATATATATATATATATATATATATATATATATATATATATCTTATCCCTCTTCTAATGATTTAATTGCAGTCTCATACAATGTTTAGATTTAGAAACCTGCTGGTATGAGAAGGCATTACAATAAGAAATCTCTAGACACTCAACTGTTATTGTGGTCAAACAGGGAGCCTCTTCATGGCCATGGTTTTTTGTGAGCTGCCAGGAGCCATTTCACATTAATACTTCAGGCATTATGCTGGGTCTGGGAGCTGCTGTCATCTTAGAGCTCTCAATCATTTCCTGACTTCTACTGCTGCACAAGTAGAGGTGCAAAACAGGGTTCTGTGCCAATTTAGAATGAGTAAGAAAGTCGAGAGCCATGTGGTAACAAGCTAGGTCTAGGAAGTGCAGTGAAATGTACAGCGCCGGCAGAGAGTATGAAGGAAAGGAGAGGAAACATGTGAAGGGCAGACAGCAGAGTGGGAGCAACCATGGTCTTTGTAAGTGAAGTGGTGTTCAAAAAGACAGGAGTATAGTGCTGGGGTGTTGGGGACAACATGGATGTTCTTGGCATGTAGGGAAAGCAGTGTGCCTTGGTCGAGGAGGAGTGGATATGAAGAGTAGAGCCAAGTGGAAACATATATTATGTTTCTGAAGGCAGTGGCCAGCACGCAGACAAGATAGGGAATGGTAGCAGTCGGAGGAATGAAGTATGCTGGCTCATTAGGAAGGGGGACATAGAATACAGACCATGTGGAAGCACAACAGGCGCTGGGAAGACAGTGGTGAGCACAAAGCTGGGCAGACATCCTGAAGGGCTGAACGTTTTCCAGAAAAGGGGAGAGAGAGCTGCAGGGCAGAGAGCTACATGGGAGCATGCACTGTCTTTGAAAAGGGGTACTGAGTTATTTTCTAATTATTTTTAGGTTCTAGTGATCTTCCAAGATTCTGTCAAGCAGCTACCTCAAATGAGATTAGTATTTTTAACTCTGTAATTTGTGCAGAAAAAAACCCACCAATCAGCATAATTACTTTTTTCCTAAAGTGCATTACCAATATTTCTAAACAGAAATTAAGTAGTAAAAAGTAATAATACCACTTGAGCCAATCACTATAGTGAGTGTGTAGCAGAATCTTGGAAGGCGACTCAGATCTAGAGGTATGTGGTACAAGAGTGTTGTGTGGCAGAGCACTTTTAGTGTCACACCCATGAAATTGATGGAAAATTAAGAAATAAAATGCCCAAATAAGGTTACAGTGCTACAAGGGACGCCATAAAGAAGTTAACCATTTATGTGACCATACACAGAAACTGCATCAAGCCTGATTTAAACAGTAAAAAGGTGAGTTTGCAAGGATCAGCAATTATCTACGACACATCATAAATCAGTTGTAACAAATAATTACATTTTTCATTCAACAGGTCATTCAGGGCTACTCCTATTTAAGCCACAGCTGTGTCCAAGGCAGACTCTGCAAATGCTCCATATGGTGGACTTACTTCCATACTGCTCTGTATGTTGTAATAATTGCAAACCAGAGCTGTGTGACTTATCTACAGGATGAGGAACAACACTCATAGAACTCCTGCCTTTAAACTCGTTCACAGGTTCTGTATAAAATACAAAAGAGCGGAATTCATGCCTCTCTGCCTCACTGATGCATCAGTTTAGGGCAATGACAGGCAACATTTAAAACAATCATTGATAACGCTTATAGGTCTCGCCTATGAAAGCTATTGGCTTTGGCAATGTTTTGTAGTCGTGCTGTACAGCAGCACAGATGCTTTGCACTGTAGCTAAAACTAATTTACGAAAGCCCTATGACGCAGTCAGAGCTAATGCGCTTTAAAAAAAAAGGAAAAAGTGCATTAGCGCTGGATACATCATGGTCTTGTTTATCATTTTTAGACATGCTGCTGTTCAGCACGGCTGCAAATTATTGCCAAAGTCAATAACGCCCAAGCTGTAAAGCATGAACAAAAGGTAATGTCAGAGTCAATATTCTCAACGGCAATACTTATTAAGCAAATCAAATGATCCCCCCACCCCCCCCACCATGCGTGAAAAATAAAAAATAAAATGACATCTGGCAAAAAAATCCTATCACATTAAAGAAAGTAATTGCGTCTATGTCCATGTCTTAGTGAAATACATTTGGAAGCAGATAACATGCACATTGTCACAATAATGGCAGATAACATCTGTTGTCACAATAAACATCCATTTCAAAGGAGAAAAGGGCTTCTTTGTAGTGCGTGTGGCACAGTAAAACAAAGCTACAACAGAAAAGACAAATCAACAAGGATGGCAGGGAAAAAACTAAATAAAAATAGAACCTCAATCACAGGGCGATCAGCAAAAGGACAGAAAGCAAGCTGAAGCAATCAGTACTTGGTCTCTGCTCCAGCCGAAAGAAGAGGAAGTCAATTCAGCACGCTCTGGCCAATTAGAAGGCAACAAATAAGAGTGACAAAGAAGCCAATGAATGTTAAGCAATGGGAAGACTGCAAGCCCCTTGCTTGTTTTGTCTCTCTTGCAAGCGAGAGCGCTTGCACTATCTCACGTGAGACCTAAAAAGTCATTCTTTGAATAAATACAGAAAAAAATAGGCATCTGAGGTCAACAAATCTGACACATTGCTTTCAAATACAGAATACAAAGTGAGGTCTGGTACTTACAACATTTCATCTTACAGAACCTTTCCCTTTGTAATGTGCAATATAACATTTTTATTTGGCAAAACAGAAAAGACCCTCAGTCAGTAGAAAGCTAGAAACACCACCACCATAGGAACTCACCTTCAATTGAGATTTTACAAAGTTAAATTAGCAGTCCAGACATTATCGAGGGCCGACTAAAATATACGTTTGTCAATTTTACAAAAAAATACCTTCATCACTAGAAAAAGCATATGAATGACTGATATCAGTTGCATAAATAATTTATCTTTGTCAAAACTGAAAAACATTTAACGAAAAGGAAAAAGGCATTAGACAAGTGCATCTATTTGCGCTGTGTATGTTTTCTTACCTGAACTCGCTCCTAGAAACATATCAAGCCCACGCCTATATAATGGGTAACCTAAGGGTGGTAAGGTGCCCATTAATAGATGAGAGATGCTCAAACTTGCAGAAACAGCCAGAAAAAACTGTACCAACTGAACCATGGTGAACAAAGGGAGTGAGAAGAGAGCAGTAGTACTACTGGTCTTGTTGCCACTGAGAATCTTCCAATGGAATCTCAACATCATTCAACATACCTTCTTCTTTTCTTCCTCCTTCAGCTCCCATTCTAATCGGGCTTTTCTTGATTCCCAGTTTGCCGGCAACTTTTGTCTTTTATCTTCCTCAACAACCTCCTGGTGATTAAGTTTCCGAGCTTCATTCTACAAAACAAAAACCGTTGTCAAAGATGGAAGTGCACCTGAATGCACAACATGATATCAATAGCTAATTTTTTTGCATAACTTAAAAATTTGGGGAACAAAACTAGATTTTAATTAACTGTTTCTAGATGCAACACCATCCAGAAAAGCACAGCCTTAAACATGGAGGGGGCAATACAAAGCAAATGAATAAACAATAAAAAAACATTTAGTAGGTTAATGCACATGACAAGCAAAAGCGGGACAACAATAACAGTAGTTAGTAGGTAAATTAAATTGAAAATATGAAATCCAAAAACAATTATAAGTTTTCAACTGGTGCTCTATCGAGATGCACAGGTACAGTCAATAATAAAGTTTTTTTTGTCAAAAGCCACCAAAGGAAGAATTACTGTTGCTCACACGCCAGGGAGAACTGTGAATTAAGTAATTGTACATATGGTTTTTACAAGTAATATAAATTGACAACGAAGAGATGCCAAAAAAAGATTGTTTTTTTAGGAATGAAGCAATATTGCTGGACACGACAAATATCAACTCCTATTGTTAGGCGACACAATGAATGTATAGCAGAGATGAGTGAAAAATTAATGAAAAAACCTTTTTTTCCACCAATTTTTAATGAGGCCTGGGCACACTAATTACACTTGCACACTGCATTCTAACTTCAAAAGTAGAGCATTCTGGGAATGCAAGTCCTCAGAGGGCCTCCATAGTCGCATCAGCCTTAAATAGTGGCCCAAGGAGCTCTGCAAAGCCATCGGAGTGACGTCAAAAGCACATACTTAAAGTTGAGCGTAAACTACTGCACAGGCATCATGCTAGTGGGATTCCTAAAGGTGGCTTTCAGCAAACTCCTAATGGATCATACAACCAGCAGCGTGCCTAACAGTTTAAAAGTCAGAAGAGGTTGCTTCATCCGTAGGAAATAAAAGTGGGGACGGCAAAGAAGGTGTTTCTCTTCTTATTGTCTGGAGCTATAGCATGGTAAATAAGTATTGAAAAAGTTAATACTTTTTTTATTTTTTTTATTAAAGTTTTATTGAATAATCAAAAGCAATACAAATACATCGTGACCAGTCATGACAATACAGAGAACAAATGTACTTGTTTACAAAGGCAGGGTGACCATCAAGGGAACCAGAACAAGAGAGCACAAAAAACTTTTACTGTACACATCTATGAGCCGCATAATTCCATTATAATATATGGAGATTAACACCATTGCCACTAAGCGCAGATGATGATGAATCCATCTTAACTACCTCTTTACCCATAACTAGCATTATAAGCTGCTGCGCCATAAATGAGCCTTGTCCCTTATACATTGCTTCCACCCGCTCCGTTCATGTACTACAACCATGTCATGACTCTCAGCAACCTCCGACTCTGCACCAGCATCCTCCGACTCTGCACCAGCATCCCTCGCAAGGAGATATGTTTGATAGGGTCCCCAGCAACTCCTCGGGCGACTTGTAGGAGGGAGTAATTCATTATATGAATCTGTTTGCGTGTTACAGTATAACATATCTGCATGCCACTCTTTTATTGTCGGTAGTGGGCCCCTACCCCATGTAATTGCCGCACAGCGTTTCGACAATAGAAGACCAATGGCTATCAAGGGGTGAGTCACTTTGTCTACAGTTAGGTCCCATCCCAACAGGGCCATCTTAGGGTCTGGCTCCAAGTCTGCACTTATGATGGTTCCCAGCTCATGAAACACCGCACCCCAGAATGCTTGAATCCCAGGACACTGCCAAGCCAGGTGCCAAAAGCCTGCTTCGTCCCTCCCACATCTCTGGCATCTCGAGTTGTCGGATAGTCCATATTTATATTGCCTCTCTGGCGTGCAATAGGCTCTATGTAGATATTTATAATGAATGAGCCTGTGTCTCCCATTTAAAAAGACAGTCTTAGTGCGTTCACAGCAATATTGCCACTCTGTGTCACTCAAAGGGTTACCTAGGTCATGCTGCCATTCCAATCTGACTTTCAGTACTTGCGATCGCCGTGTGTCCTGCATATTGGAATAAAATCTAGTGATGCGCTTGGATGGTACACTTGTTTTAATAAGGGTGATGAGGGCCCCCATTGCCTGCGGTTCTATCATGTCGTCCCCCCAATAGAGCCTGCCAAGTATGTTGTGCCCTAAAAAAGTGAAATAGCGCCCTTCCCGCCAGCTGCACCTCCGGCCCCTAAAGGGTTTCCCAGCTACACACCAACCCATCTTTGAGAAAGTCCCCCATCTTGCGGATGCCCACCGTGCGAAGCGCCTGATGTGCCCCCCCATCCTGTCCCAAGGGGAACCACAAGCACCAGTGCAAAGGAATCTCTGGCGAGTACATTACAGTGCCTGCTTGCATCTGTAGCAACACCTGCCACGCCTGTGACGTAGTAGATATCGGGTCAAATATTTGTTGTCGCCTGGACGTTGGGTGAAAAAGCGCCAGGGATAATGTGAGAGGTTCCGCCGCATTTCGTTCTAAGTATGAGTGAGGAGTATCTTGCAGGCCATGCACCCAGTAGTGTGCAAAGGTGCTGTGGGCCGCTCTGTAGTTCTTCTCTAAGTCAGGGGCACCCAACCCTCCCAACTCGTATGGTAGTGTGAATGAGTCCCATCGTATACGTGGCTGCTTTCCAGCCCATGCCAACCTGATGAGTTGTGTACGCAGTTGTTTAAAAAGGGTGCGCGGCAGTGGGATTGGTATGTTTTGAAACAGGAATAAAAACCTAGGCAGTACCATCATTTTCATTAAAGCCACCCTTCCCATTAATGATAACGGAAGTCTAATCCACCGATCCACATCATCTGTTAATTTTTGCGCCGCCGCCCCATAATTGTCCCGTATTACCACTGCAGGATCAGTATGGACCATAATACCCAAATATCTTACTGAGTCAGTGGTCCATCGTAATGGAAACTCCAGAGCTGGTGTTGTAGTGACGGATGTAAGCGGAAATATAATTGATTTATCCCAATTGATTCGTAATCCTGAATGCCCACCAAATTGAACAACAGCAAAATGGGAGCGAGATTTTCGTCCAGGTTGCGAATATACAGTAGGGTGTCGTCTGCATATGTAGAGATATTCAGGGTGTACCCTGGGAACCCTAGTCCCCTGTGAGAATGATATTCGCGGATAACACATGCAAGCAGTTCCGCCACAATCGCATACAACAGGGGAGACAATGGACACCCCTGTCTAGTTCCACGTGTGATTTTAAATGTGTTAGAGACAGCGCCCCCAATTCTGACCTTGGCTGTGGGCAATGTGTATAGGATGGATACCAAGCGCAAAAAAACGTCCCCAACCCTAAGTTTACACAGGACAGCAAACATAAACCCCATTCTACGGAATCAAAGGCCTTTTCGGCGTCAAGAAACACCGCAGAGGCCTTAATCTCTGGATTCAGTCTTTGTAAAACCCCAAATAATGTTCTCAAATTTTGCGTGAGATTCCTACCAGGAACGAAACCCGCTTGCTCTGGGCGAATAATCCCTGGCAATATAGGCGCCAACCTGTTCGCTAATATTTTGGCGTAGATCTTAGTATCTACTTTCAACAGGGATAATGGTCTGTACGAGGAACAATGAGATGGTTGCTTGCCCGCCTGCAATAGTGTCACTATCATGGCCTCTCGCATGGTTGGGGGCATCACTCCCGTCTCTGCCATTTCCTCATATAAAGCTTTGAGATGGGGAATCAACAAATCCTGAAACTCTTTATAAAACGCTACTGTCAGACCATCTGCTCCTGGGGCTTTACCGGCTGGCATACTACGCAGCGCTTCCCTTATTTCATCTGTTTCCAATGGGGCCATCATTTGCTCCCTGTGTTCCGTTACTAGCCACGACATTTTAATATACGATAAGTAATCATCCAGCGCGTCGTGGTCCGTGGGTATTTGTGATGTATATAATGCCTGATAATAAGTGAGGAAATGATCAGCAATCGCCTCTGGTGTGTGTAACGTAAACCCCTCGTCGTTTTTCAAATCTGTCAGTGTGTCCAAGTCTCTCGGAGGGCGTATGATCTTTGCTAGTGTAGCACCTGGTCTCTCCTGCTCCCCATAGCAGCGAGCAGTGGCGTACTTGCCCATGTGCTTAATTTCATGATTTGCCGTATCCTAGAATTCAGCTAGTTTCTCCCAGAGTTCTGCTTCGGTGTGGGTCCCCGCATCCGTCAAGAGTGCCCTTTCTATGTTCCCAAGTTCTTTTTCTAGAGTCTCTAACCTGCCTCGTATGGATCGAAGGACTCCTGTGTGTGAAGAGATCACCACCCCCCTGATGTATACTTTGAAGGCTTCCCATACCGTGGTAAATGCAGGGATGGAACCTATATTATTCCTGAAAAACTCCTCGATTGCCCTCGTAGCTCTGCTCTAAACACCGTATCCAATAATGAGTATGGTGGGAAGCGTCAAATGAATGCTGGGACCCTGGGGGAGCTATATTCCAGTGATAATAGAACCGGGGAGTGATCAGAATACGTTCTAGGAAGGAGTGTGCAAACTCCCACCCTTGCGCTCAAGCTCCCGGACAGTAGCCAGTAATCAATTAGAGTGTGAGTGTAATAAACTGAGGAGTAATATGTGTAGCCTCTAACCGACGGACAACGATACCTCCAGATGTCTAGCAGGCTCCCTCTGTTCATAATATCCACGATGGCCAATGCCGCCGCCGCCAGGCGCCTGGGCGGACCCCTAGATCTATCCATGTGCGGGTCAAGTATGCAATTGAAATCTCCTCCCCACAACTGTGGGATTCCAGCCCACTGCGATAGTGTTGCCTCTAGTGTAGTATAAAAGTGGGGATCATCATGATTCGGGACATATATTCCCACCAGCACAAATCTAAGGTCTCCCTTGCTACAAAGGGCAATTGCAAATCGACCATTTGGGTCTCTGACCAGTCCTGTCATGTTAACCCCCGATCGCTTAACCGCCCATAACACTACCCCTTTAGCATGAGAGGTATAGTCAGCTGCGTAACAGACGCCCTGCATTTTGCGGTATGTTGCTCCACAGTCAGGTGTGTTTCTTGTAAAATCGCGACATCAATAGAGTGCCTCCTTAACTGCGCTACTACTTTCCTAACTTTTCTACTGTCATTCAATCCCCTAATATTCCAGGTCACGAGCCGCACAAATCGCGGCACACTGCCTTCAGGTGTCATATGTTGTGCATGTCAAAATTAAAACTCGGATCATTGTGTATGTCACAAACCTGGTGTAGTGTAGTTCCTATTTCCCGAATAGGCTCTGCGCATTGGAATAATATACCCTATAGATTTGACATAGGACTGAGGTCAGTATGCACCTATCGAGTATATTAAACGTAATTACTTTGTACCAGCTAACTCAGAGGCCACTAGAAACTCCTTGTAAACAAGAAGGGAGTAGGTTCTGGCAACCGCATAAACATGACAACTTTGTTTCCCTTTAGAATCGGAACACTCTCAGAATCGTGGAAACAACAGATAACAGTTTCACTCAGCTAATCGTGCATGCTTAGTTTCTTCAGAGTTACACAGAAAGAATAGACGGGCGTTTCAATAAAAGGATTTATTGAACAGTCTTGTTTCTCGTGTAAGAGATATGAGCTGTTACAATCGTAAGACAGTATGCAAGATATATTATGTACAGCGTAAGCAGTAGAAAGAAATAATACTGCGCTAGCATTATCTTTTAGCTCTGACATATATTCATATACATAAATAACATAAGCTAAAAATGCGAGTACTCATAAGATGCTTCTCTAACTAGTTCTACCCCAGTGTACCTAACCTAAGTGTAGTGCAAGTTAAGAAGTAGGTGATGTATTCTATAGTATGGTATGCTACAGTATACCAAGTCTAGTATGCCAAGTCTAGTATGCCAAGTCTAGTATGCCAAGTCTAGTATGCCAAGAGTCCCTCTAGGTTCTAGTCCGCTCCATACCTTGAGAATGAGAGAGGTGGGAATCTCTTTCCGGGTCTCGAACTCTAACACCCTGCGAAGGGAGTCAGAACACTGGAAGCTGGATTCTCTGCGAGCAGGGATGACAGCGTCTCTTGTCACTGCGTCAGGCCGGGACACGGGCTCCTCTAAAGTCGAGGTCTCCTCCTACTTGCTTGGGCAAGGGAAGGTATATTTATACCCGGTAGGTGCCTTGGAATGTTAGCATTGACGTAAAGTCGGGCAGAGGAAGACGTCAGGAATGAACCCTTAAGGAATAGCGGTTCATGCATAATAAATGAGTTCTTGGAGAAATCAATAATCCTGTGCTAGGGGAACTCCCAAGAGCTTAAGGGTCTGGTTTCTAAGAACTCATTGTGACGTTGGGGTGGACGGATGTAGGTGACCATGCCTGTATTTGGATAGCATGGCTAATGCCTAAATAAGGACTGGGATCTTATGCCTATATAAGGGCAATGCGAATTGTGCCTATATAAGGACATGCATCAGTAAAACATATATACGGACACCTAAAGCGGAATACAACACTGGTACAGAGCGGTTGCATTAAAATTTGACATTTGAACCAAATGATGCATTCTATAGGGCAGCACCCTCCCACGCTATGGGATCCCTCAACTGCCATAGCTACGAAAAGCCCCTCCCCTCTTCCCCAAATCCCCGATTTACTGAACAACCCCAAACAAAATATACATAACAGTGTGATACACTTGGGGGCAGATGTTGCCATCTCTCCGTGAGTTGATGCCACTATATCAGCACATGGTATACGCTATGATGCACCAATGTCCCTTCATAGATTCAACGTCAAACAGTTACATCTTCCCCCCCTCTTTGGTAGAAACTCCCACAACAAACAGGTTAATGGCCTTGTGAGGTAGGCCTGCGAATATTGTTCTTTATCCCCCTGCAGCAGTCCTCCCGCAACCCCCGCTATATCATTCATGCTGCTAGTATAAAGGGAGAGTACTACTTATCTATATTGCAACATTATTCAACAGTCCCAATGGTGTTGCAGAGACGCCTTCCAGGCAGAGCCCCCCGTCTCGATGACGCTGACTATATCCTCAGCTGGGCACTCTTCACAGTGCATTGCCCCCCCTTCGTCACTCCTCGGAGTCTGGAGCAGCATCAGCGTTCAGGGAGGAACCCCCAGGGGACTCCCGTCTCCTTCTAGCTTGCTCCTTGTCTTTCAGGAACCGTAGACCCGCCTTGGGATCCGTAAAGAAATGCACCTTTCCATCTGCTTTAACTCTCATCTTGGCTGGGTATTGCATGCTATATTCTAAGTTCAGTTCTCTGAGCCGCTTTTTTGCAGGAGTAAACAGACGTCGCGCCTCTTGAACTTGCAGAGTGAAGTCTGGAAATAGGGATATATCTGAACCCTCGAGCCGCATTGTACCCAACTCTCTTGCTCTCCGTAGGGCAGCATCACGGTCTCTATAATTTAGCACTCTTGCTATTATGGGCCGCGGTGGGGCGCCCGGAACCGGCCTAGGCGCCAGGGAACGATGTGCGCGCTCCACCACAAACGTCTCTGAGAAAGTTTCTCTGCCCAAAAGAGTGATGAGTAGTGTCTCCACGTGTTGCTCCATATTCCCTATATTGGAAGACTCCGCAACTCCTAAAATGCGGATATTATTCCGCCTTGATCTCGCTTCAAGGTCTTCCGCCTATGATTGGAGCGTCTGCAAAATGTTATCCCTGGATTGATCTGCCTCAGAGTTCGCCTTCACAATATCTTCTACATCTGATATCCTCTGCTCCACTGCATTAAGGCGATCTCCATGCTTGTCTAGGCGCTCGGACATGCTGTCCATACGGAACGACAATGCATCTATTTTGCGGTCTATTTTGGACAGGCTCTGCTGCATTGTGCGTAGTATCTCCTTCAGGTCTGCATCCGCTGGCGCCTCTTGATCATCTGACATGACTTTCGGGTCTGTAGGGGTATGTTCCCGTGATCAGGAAGTTTTACGTAAATCGAATTGCAGCTTAGACTGGACTTTATCTGTTTTGCCCATCCTATAGCCTTGTGCCAATTGCCCAACTAGATCTTCTATTGGAGAGTAGCACTTAGAGTAGGAACACAGTGCCCCAGGTCAATAGGGGCCCAATGTGCCTCAGGATTCGCTCAACAGCATGTGCCCCAGATCAGGAATCCCCACGACCTGCACAGTCTCGTGCCCCTATATGCTGTAAAGGAATGTATCACAGGATGCCGGGTCGCCTCAGGGCCACAGATTCATCAAAGTGCCTATCCAGTGCCCCGCATCCGCTATACTGTTCTCCGTTAGCGACCGTCTCCGGTGCACTACAGCAAGGACACCATCATTGTATCCCTCCGGTGGGAGCGCTGGCCTATATATCCGTCCGCAGCCCTGTCTGCAAGCTCCACTTGAATTCTTGTCACTGGCTGGCTTCTCACAATGCTAAACGTTGCACAAGTCCATGACAGGGCCCCGTGCCAGTCACAATCAGATCACGCTGCAGAGGGTATCCCCCGTGTGCTTAGTACCCTGTCTGCCAGTCGCAATCGGGGCCTCAATCCACCCCCGTGCAATCCCGGCTCCCGACACACAATACCTGCTATTTCTCGCTGTTTGCGTGGGTCCGGTGCACATCACCCCTGCAGGCAGTCGTGTGGGAGGACCCGGTACCTTCTTTCACCTTGGGATCGGTCTTGCCTGAATGTAGGCCGCACTTCGCGTTTCCGGGCACAAGACCTGCCGGCCTCCGAGGTAGACTCGGCCGCTGTGTCTGCCGCGCGGCCCTTTTTCTGGCAGCGGGACTGCGGATACCTCCCCGGGGCTTCCGACTTCTCCTCTCAAGGTTTGCAGGCACCCAGGGAGCCGTGCTTCCTCTTCGCACCAGCGCCGGGAGCCTGCGGGCGCATTCATCACCACGGCGGCCACGAGCGATCGATGTAATTAGGATCGCCAGACCGTCAAAAAACGCCTCAAACGCTGATCCCCCGGGCTCCCTAGGCGCTAATGCAGCGATATCCCACTACGGGGGAGAAGATAATATTCAGGGCATCAGGGACTGATTGAAAGTGGCAAATGGCGGAGCTCCGCTAGCTCGCAGCCATCTTGGAGCCAGGCAAGCTCCGCCCCCAAAAGTTAATAATTTTAGCTTTTGCTTGGTAGGAAGATTTTGCAGAATTCGCTAAAACACACAGCAAAGGTGCAGCATGGGCAGAAGCAGTTTGAGTGAGTTGGGAGAGATTAGGTTAGGGAGGTGTGGGTCCAGATGCAGTGAGCGCGAGTTTGAGCTGAGGCACGATGAGGTTGGATTTAGGTGAGGGTGAAATTGAGGTGAAGGTGAAGCTGAGGTGTGGGAAATCATGGGAAGGTGTGGTTCAGTTGGGCTGAGGTAGACCAGAGGCAACAAGTTTACTGGTGGCCAAGGAGCAGCTGCTGTGCAGCACATGATTTCGATGGGCAGAGGGCAAGACCTTTGAGGTCAGTGAGAGGAGTATTCAGTCCATCTTTACACATGTGCCACAGTCCATGAATGGATGCACAGTAGGTAGTAGGCCTCTGTTTTTTTTTTACTTGAGGGGCTTTGTTAAGGATTAATTTAGTTCTGCACTACAGAGGCGATTTGTGGAGATAGATTAGGCAACAGAAAAAAGTACAATGAAGCAATCCCGCCTCCACACCTTCCCCCCCAATCAAAATGTTACTGAGACATGAGCTGCAGTGTGGGGTCTCTGGGCTCAGGGACTCCCATTCCAATATTTCCACGCGCACAAAATGTTTCACCTGGCCGTTCATTCACCAGGAGTGCCGCAATATCATGTAATGCAACCAAAACAGTTTTAGCTTTGGTAACTGAGGAAGAGAGCGCCCGGAACTAGGGCTGGGCAGAACTATTAATTCCACCGGAGGAATCAGAGGAATTTGATAATTCTGCATTACTCTTGTAACGCAATATTACTAATAAATTCCACCGCTCTGCCAGCGGAATTAATCTGCAGTGTTTGGTTTTTGAACAGGTCTGGAAAAGGGAGCAGTCCCTCAATGTTTACTGCAGATTAAAGTTTAATCTGTAGTGATTTATAAATATAGAGGGACAGCTCCTTCTTTGGGCCCTGTTAAGAAACCACTGATTGCACTGCAGTGCATGTGCCTCTGCACCCTTATATACTCTGCAGTAATTACTGCAGAGTATGTAAGGGCGCAGAGGGGTATGCATAGCATACTCTGCAGTAATCCCGGGACATCTTAAGTATTTTGGGGGCCCCGTGCCAAACGTATTTTGGGGGGCCCTGCTTGGAACAGCCTTGAATTTATGATCCAGTTTCAGTTCTTTTATGCCCTCTTTGGTCAGATCACGGACAGTGCACAGGCACACTCATCCAAATTCAAAATATGTTTACATCTAATATTCAGGGATAGTGACGTGTGTTTTCAATATTGTAACAGTTGCAGTTCACTAATATTACCGCAAATATTCTCTGTGACATTGTCCAATTTCTCATATATGAGGTTCTGTTTTGACCTAAAAGAAACTTTTTTATGGATGTTGCATGAAACAAAACATTTCTCTGTATGTCTGTATATAGACTCTTACACATCACCCACATTAAAAATAAATTAATGGAAAACGGTAATTAAAACAATCTGTTTAAGAATTATTCATGGTCATCAGGGCAAGACTCTCTGCAGAACAGAGCTGGCTCTTTCAGGGGGGCACCTGAAAGGCTGGGGCCTTGGGCCAGAGCACACTTTAGCAATGCCTTAAAAGGTTTCTGCAGTAATCACTGCAGAGTATGTAAGGGCGCCGTGGAGTATGCACTACAGTGCAATTGGTATTTTGCACGCTATTTCATAGCTCAAAATGCATCCTCATATTTTTGGACGAGAGGGTGAAATAGCGCCAAATGCCCACTCCGCCCCATCGCGGAATTCCACTGACTCCCGCAGAATTTTAATGCAATTCCAATTAGTCAAATTCCGCCCACCCCTACCTGGAACTAGCCTTCTTTTGTACTTTTACAATATATTTTGTCCCAAAAGAGCAAAACGAAAGTATGGAAAATGTAAAGTTTGAAGAAAGCATTATTTTTATAGTGTTGCAGTCGTAACTTTTTCATTATTCGTTAACCTCAGTGTTAGTTAGTAAAAGCCATCTTTAACCCTATTTGAATAAATATATGTATGAGAAAGAAATTAATTCAAAGGATTCTAGTTCTATTTCATGTAATATTTTCACCCATTCATGCTTCTTTCAAATTTAGCTGAAGTCAGCCACAATGCAAATGCTCTGATGAGTCCTACATTGAAGTGCACACTTCAGTGACATCCCCGCATGGGAAACCGCCCCACTAGTTTGTTGTTCAAAGTCATGTGTCTCCACTTTATTTTTATATTAATAGCCTAAATTCAAAATTGCTCTCACTGCTGCAAAATTATCCCATATCTGATACAATTTGTTCCATTCAACTGCATTTCGATAATGCAGTTTTGACTTCTAGAACACCTCTCTTTCTAATGAGTTATAGATTTGAAAGAAATCGAGTATCTCACTACCACGATTGGTCAATCAAGAGATTTTTGGATGAGGTCAAACGTGCATGAAGAAAATGCTTAAATGTGTGCCACTTGAGAGGACCACTTTGCTTTCTTTACTTTGGTGTGACTATGAAGTTGAATTAGAAGTTGCATATTGATGAGTTTCATAATTTAATGACTGGCCGAGCCAATAAGCACAACACATATTCAGGCCATGTTGAAGTTTATAAAGACAAGTCAACATCCACTGTTACTTACTGAGGCAGACTCATTCCCAGTATATCCCTGTGGCAATTCAAATGGAGCAGAATATACTTACACATTCTCACATGGAGACTTTCTATTTTTTTCAACCATGAGCTTACACTTACTTATATTCTTTATAAATAAGAACTTGGTTCGAAACAGTGCTGTGGGTATTCACCAGAAATGTGCACGTTTCCTGGGAATAAATTCATTTGGCGGTGAGGATGAAAAGGGAAGACACCTGCAACTGATCTGATCATACAAGAAGGGATTTTACTAGAGGGAAAAATATTTCCAATGGAGAAAAAAAGTTACATTTAGAAGTGCAAATGTATTTTTGGATCACATTTCACATGTGAAAATGAACGCATATTAACTTTCATAGACAGAAATAGTTCTGGAATTGAATAATCCTGGAATTGGGAGCCTGGCCAGTGGGCCAAGATGGCAGACATCTGAAAAGGTGTCTCCGCACCACCCTCACCTATTGCCAAAATCCTTTAGTGATCAGTGCTCAATCGGAACCATCAGAGCAGTGACTGCTGTGTGATAAAGTGGTGTGTCAACTGCCGCCTTGAATGATTCAGCCCATCCTAGCCAGTCAGGGTGAGGGGAGCGACCGCAAGAATGCGGACACTATGGTGCCCAGCTCATCAGAGGCACCAGATGAGGTGTTGAGCGGCTGCTGAAGACTCGCCTCCCGTCTTTCCAGTGCTGGGGATGACTGGGACTTTCAGGGCCCTATGTCTGGAACACAGGCTTTGCTGCTGCCCCCGGGGACCTGGGGCCTGCCACATCGGACTGCTATGTGGACTCATTGGAGCCGAGGGATGGCTCTTCACATATTTACACCTCTGATTCCGAATAACCAGCGGTACATAATCTTAGAACTTAGACATCCTTGAAGTCTGGGTGGCACTGCCACCATGTTCAAAGATAGTGGTGGCCATCAATTGCAGGCAAAGATGGATTGTTATACCAGGGCACCTCTGAGAGAGTCGGCCTGGGCATCGTCCAGACCCCAACCCACACAAGAGGGAATGTCATCCTCAGTCGAGATGACACTCCAGCCCATCAAGGACATGCGGCCATCCTTGGTGGGCAAGATGGAAGAGATTCAAACAGATGTTTCACTGCTGAGACAGGATCTTCTTAAGATGACAGAGCATGTAACGGAAGTGGAAAAGTCCATCTCTGCATCAGAAGATCAGATTCATGGGATGCAGGCCAATGTTTCTAGGCTACTAGAAGCCATCAAGCGCCTAAAGGAGAGAATAGAAGATGTAGAGGGCAGATCCCAGAGAAATAACATTAAAATAGTGGGATTGCCTGAGGGAGTCAAGGGCGCAAATGCAGACCTCTTCCTTACAGATTGATTAAAAAGCTGGGCCCCATCTGGAGACTTGTCCAACTGCTTTGTTGTGGAGCGTGCTCATCCTGCCCTTATGGCGAAGCCCCCACCGGGTCTGCCCTTGAGGCCGGTCACTGCGCGCGTCCTCAACTATAACAATAGTGGAGGTTATCATCAGAGCGGCCTGCAAATTAGGGACAATCACTCACGAGAACCACAAAATCATGCTCTTCCTGGATAACACCAGAGCGGTGCAGCAGCATCGGCGATCATACCTTGCAGTTAAACAGAAGTTCAGAGCAATGCAGTTGGAGTATTTGCTGATGTCTCTAGCCAAACTCAAGGTCCACTTCAGTGGTAAATCTTCTTCGACAGACCAGAGTCTGCATGGGACTGGGTGGAGGAAAGAAAGATGAAACGGAGGCAGCTGGCAAATTTGAATGGGGAGCCCTGGACGGCTGTAGTGGAGGGACATATGAGATAGCAGAAGAGAACCCGACAGCGTGGGGGGGGGGTGATGGGAGCCCCGGGCCCAATGGCACAGATGCCGACGTAAGTGCCGATCACGATTCACAGATGGAAGCGTTCCCACCTTCCATGCTACTACCAGATGATGTGGGGAATCCTAGCCATACCCATTGGGAGGGGAATGTCCCACTTTGGAAAGGACTGAAGAGACACTGTTAGGCAGGCAGTGAAGCACTCCCTCTTGCACAAAGACTCCCTGACTAAGCCTAGACAGCAATGTAACGACTGACTGCAGGTCACCCAGGTGTAGAATCATTCCCATAGGTGCAGATCTTAGCAAGAGACAAGCTTTTAATATAAGATGGTGGGGCAGATGCATTACCACTCACCGTTTGTGCACACCCTAGGAGTTTGGTTTCCTTGTTAACTGTTCACTGTTTTTGAACTGGGTGACAGATACTTCAGGGGTGGAAGTGTGGGTGGGAGGGGATGGGGGGGTTGAAATGTTTGTGCTACGGTGCAGTTGTGTTGGTTACTTGGAGTTTACAACGTTTTGTTTTGCTACAGGTAAGGAGGGGGAGGTGTGGCAATCTAGCTCAATCACTGATCTAAAGGGTCGGCTCCATGGTTCACAGAATCTCTGAAGGAGAAGAAATTGCACTGTAGAAAGATGGAAAGGCAGTGGCGTAAACTCTACTTAGCTAAAGACAAGCTACACTTAAAGATAGCTCTAAGTGAATACAAAAGGGAAATCCGGAGAGCTAAAGAGCTACTTCACAAGAACCATTACAGAGGCAGCTAATAAATCTAAGAAGGTATTTGACACAGTAAAAGAGTTGGCATCTCCAGACTGCCTAAAACAAACAGTTGATCCTTCACAAGATCTTTGTGACAATCTCTCACTTCTTTCAGAATAAGGTTGATGGGATTATGAATGAGATAAAAATGGATCGTTATCTTGAGCAGTGGAATGACTCCATGAATATAGATCTATCAACGACCTGTAGTCTAATATCCATTGATAACTTTCATCATAAGAGAACTCTGGGTGCTCTGGACAGGGAGGGCCCAATAACAGATGGCAGAGTTTAAAATTCTTGCCTCTTCAATCCCCTCTGGCTCCCCTCTAGACCCAATCCCTACCAAAATTTGAAAAGACAGAGCAGATGAGCTCTATCCAATTCTACAACAAATTTGTAATTAATCTTTAGTCACGGGAGCGGTACCAGCAGTTTGGAAGAAGGCGCTGGTCACACCTTTGTTGAAAAAACCTCAAGCCAATTTCTTTGCTCCCATAACCTGTCAAGATTTTGGAAAAACACATTAGTAAAATTCTGGCGGGTTTCCTGGAACATAATGATTTGCTTAAGCAAGAACAAATGGGCTTTAGACCAGCCATGGTACGGAAGCAGCATTGGTCGTGGCAATGGATGACCTAAGGATAAGCGTTTACGGTGGTCAGGCAGCAATTTTGATCCTGTTAGACCCATCGGCTGCTTTTGACACCGTCAACCATAAAATCCGTTTTCATAGATTAAAGGAGGTAGGGGTTGGAGGCGTCCTCCTGAACTGGACTGTCTCATATCCATCTAGGAGATGCCAAGCAATATCTCTTCCCCCCCATTTAGGTCAGAATTTAAAGATATTGTACATGGGGATCTACAAGAATCAGCCCTAAGTCCCGTTTTGTTTAATATCTACCTTCGGCCACTGCTGTCCTTAAATATATATATATATATATATATATATATATATATATATATATCCGAGTAGAATGCAAAACTCCCACAACCTCCAAACGGCGAAGAAGGAGAGACGGACCAACTCGAAATCTTCAGGCAAGTTCTTTATTCGACCATTATTCTCATAAAATGACGCGTTTCGGGCTCAAGAGCCCTTGATCACATACGGAAAATCAGTCTAAGCCTTCATTTTTAAATGCTACTTCCCAGTGAAACCCCGCCCTCCTGTGTTCCGTGTCACATGATCATGTGCACGGAAAAAAGACTATATAGTATGCAATATAAATGTCTCAATAATTGCATGTAAAACAAAGCGTTTCATATTATACCTTTTAACTATTTAAACAATCATATGGAAGAATATTAATATAAATTGAATATTTCTGTATAAATACACATACTCCATATAAATAAATAAAAAATGAAAGAAAGAATTGTATCTATATAAATACACCCTTTCTGACAAGGAGAAAACTTATCTACACTTTGAAATTAATTCTGCAATATTAACGGATAAATCCTGAAATAAGGTCTGAGACAATTTAAATATTTGCTTTTTTAGTAATATAGTACATCCACAGAAAAGACCCATTAAAGTGAAAAAAATACATAGCAACAAAGGCTAATTGTGCAACTCAGTGCAAGTTGTGCAAAAATACAATAATTTAAAAATTGTAATAGAATTGTAATAGAAAGATAATAAATTGCATGTATATATATTAATAACATAAGATCTTAATCCGATAAATATTTGTTAAAATCATATAAATACTAACAGCAAAATTCATCATATTACAAAATAGTGAATATTTAAAATATTAAAATATTAAAATTTGTGCAAAGTGCGGTTTTCGAGGTATCAAAAAATATTTTATAACTAACTTATTTAGCTATAATGTTGGATATTTGCGTCTAATATACTTAGGAACCCTAATAAAAACGTTTCATAATCAATGGGACTTCATAAGAAAACTGCATAAGCAAACTGCATAAAGAATATTATTAACAGTTGTTTATAGAAAATTATGCATATCCTCTGTATTATTTAATCCGTTAGGCCATTTGCTATCGAATTCGAGGATCATTTTAGTTTCCATTTGTCTAAGTTTGCGTTCCCTGTTACCACCCCGTCTTGATTTTGCTACTGCTCCTATTACATAATATGTAAGGCAATTTACATCATTATTATGAACTCTTTTGAAATGACGGGCTACAGGATATGTAGGATCACTGTGTATAATTGCTCGCAAGTGTTGTAAAATTCTTACATGCACTTGAAGCTTTGTACTACCAATGTAGTGAAGACCGCAAGTGCACGTTAAAACATAAACTGCGAATTCAGTCTTGCAATTAAAGCTTCCTTTGATAGTTATGTCATTATCATTAAAAGCAGTGTGGTAACAAGTCGTATTAATACCAAACTTGCATGCTCTGCAGCTTGAACATTTTCTAAACCCAGGAGCTGGTTTTAGCCAACTACTTGTCTGTTTATTCTCAGGGCTACTTGTATCTAGAATGGCGCCCATGTTTCTTGCTCTTCTAAAAGTAATAGGTGGAGTAACAGGCAATCTACTATTGAGTACTGGATCAGTGAGCATATATACATATATATTCATTGAAAAAACCATAGGTTTCTGGGGCGTTATAGTTAGTTGGACATTTCACTCGTACAAAACCATAGAAATTCCCCCGTTATAGTTAGTTCAGCTAACTATAACTCACGCGCCCGCAATGCACTGCTGATGACGTCACATATTACATCACTCATGACGTGGTCAGTGACATCACTCATGACATCACTGATGACATCTCAAATGACATCACTGATGACATCACTGATGACATCATCCTTGTGATAGAGTGGCAGACCTCCTCTCACCCTAATATAACCTTTGATACACACACTCAAAAATACAAACTAACATTTTCAAAACAATGGACATACCAATACCAGTTACAACACACCTATTCAGTAATTCCAAGATCTACACACACATCCACTCATTCACCAACAGTCCCTATACAGTCACTCATACATGTACTCACTCATCATATGTACTCATACACCTATACATCCTGTTACACACCGCCACTCATCCATAGAGTTACTCACACACAGTCACACATGCAAACAAAGTATCAAACATCCATTTACTTGCATATACAGTTATACACACACTACCACACTTACTTCTACAGAAACTTACACATACTTACTCTCTTAAACAATCACTTATAGAAACACCTACTTATTTGTACAGGAACTCTTCCAATCTCTCACTCTCACATATACTCACTTATATCTCTGAGAGGACCTTTCAGAGGTCGGCTCCCCCGTTTTCCTCTCGGAGCCATAATATTCATCAAGGGGTGCCACAGGGCTCAGCACTGAGCCCTACGCTGTTCAATCTGTATGTTCAACCTTTGGCAGCGGTGGCTAGGAGCAGAGGCTTGACACTGGTATCATACGCCGACGATACTCAGTTGGTAGTGGCACTTTCTGGCAATTCAGCGCAGGATGCCTGTATGTTTCGGAGCAATCTTACGGCCATCTCTGAGTGGATGTCTGCCAACTGTCTGCAGCTTAATGCAAGCAAGACTGAAATCCTGTTGGTTGGGCGGGACGGTGAGCTGTGGAGTGAACATTGGTGGCCCACCACCCTGGGCTGTGTCCCCACCCCCAAACAGATAGTAAAGAATTTAGGTGTCTGGGTGGACTCCGCTCTCAGTTTTTAGGCCCAAACCAAGAAAGTGGCGGGGACCTGCATGGGCATTTTGCGTGGGCGCAAACCACTGCTAGGTTATTTTGACCCGTCCACTCGGCAAGTTATCATTCAGGCTGCCATTCTGTCGAGATTGGATTACGCCAATTCGCTTTATTTGGGCTCTAACAAGTCAGAGATCCTAAGATTACAGAGAGTCCAGAATGCGGCGGCCAGAATCCTCCTTGGCCTTCCAAGGACTTGTTCCACCTCTGCTGCCATTCGCCGACTACATTGGTTGCCGGTGGCCGGATGTGTGGAATTCAAATCTTTGTGCATTGCTTTTAAGATCTTGAAATCCTCCCCCCCGGCCAATTTTGCCACCCTGCTCTCGCCCTACACCCCCCCCCCGCCAACTTCGCTCGATGGGCCAAAATCTGGCGGTGGTTCCGAGGGTGAGGAGAGCACGGGCTGGGGGACGTGCTTTCTGCACACTGGCGGCCAAACTTTGGAACTCTCTCCCACTGTCCATCCGTTGCCTAAACAATTATCTGGCATTCCATAAGGCCACCAAGACTTATCTTTTCCCTCCACTGTAGGTTTCTTGCCTCTTGGTGGTCCTCTCCTCCTGACTGTTTTAGCGCCGGGACGCCCCTTTGCTGGAGCAGCTGTGCGCTCTATAAGCTATATAACATAACATAACATATACACCAATACTCACATATACTAGTTTAAAACATATGTAGTTACTCATAAAGACACTATTGAGACAGTCATTCACTCACTAACACACCCATACACATACTCATCCACCTATACAGTCCTGCACACATGCTGTCTTCAACACATACAAACAGTGAGTCACTCATTCATGCATCTATGCACTAAGTAATACCCCCCACCGAACCATACAGACACTCAGACACTCATACTGATACTCAAAAAACCAACTAATAACCCATATAGACACTCATGTAGCTACTCACCAACCCATGCAGCCACTTATACACAAAGTGAGAGACTGATAGAGATATTTTCATATTTAAACATTACTCACTAACCCATGTATTCACTAAGATACACTTAGTCAGTTATACAATCAATTTTACAAAAAAAATCATCCATTTAGACACTTATATAACCATTTATTCTTCCATCGACCTTGAGATATACATATATAAAACATATTTAATTTTTAGAAAAACACATTCAGTGGATGATGTCATGAGTGATGTCATGAGTGATGTCATGAGTGATGTAATATGTGACGTCATCAGCAGTGCATTGCAGGCGCGCGAGTTATAGTTAGCTGAACTAACTATAACGGGGGAATTTCTATGGTTTTGTACGAGTGAAATGTCCAACTAACTAGAACGCCCCTGAAACCTATGGTTTTTTCAGTGAATTTCTAAGGTTTTTTAAATGCTAATTTCTAACTATAACGTGCCTGAAACCTATGGTTTTTTCAGTGAATATATAAATATTTATTATACTATGTATACATGTGAAAATGTCTCGGTCCCCCGTTTGCCTCGGTGGCACGGAAAAAATGGGTGGAACCGACGTCAGCACGCCAACGAGGTCCTCTTATGGCTCCGATGACGTCATACGGTGTCGCGAGCGGAGCCGTGCTCGTTGACGTGGGAGAGCTAGGAAAGAATTTCCGTGGAATGCTGGTGCAGGGGATATTCACCTAAGTGTTCAGGCTAGTCCTTTGGGAGCAACAGTTTATGTTGCCACTCCAGAAACCGAAACCAGTGATCCGAGGGCAGAGGCCCTGCAGATGGCACACGAAGTGGGGTGCCCAGTCGTGTGCACCGGCGGGGCAGCGAAGTGACAAGCACCACAACCCACAAAAAAGGTAACAAGGGCACTGAATAACACAGGATCTTCTCTTTGTATCTGGCAGGAACAACGAAGTTAAAATGACCTAGTACCAAAATGTAGAATTATTGCTACAATGGTCTTCAAGAGGACCTGCGATGCCGCTTCTGCCTCCCGTACCCTGGAGGCGGCACATGGGTCACGCGGTACGGTCATACTGCGGTGGGACGCACACTCGTTGACCTCTCATGGCACTGCTCCACACTTCAGGGAGGACGCTTTCCATTAGCTATGTTTTCTGATGACATGTCGCGCCGGCCCCGTCCAACAACAGAACTCCTTTAGATCCAAACAGACTCTTCCACTCTCTCACCGGAAGTGAAACCAGGACGCGGACACTTTCACAATACAACAGCCGGGAATGCACTTTTCGGTAAAAAAACACATTCCTTCCTCCTAATTAATCAAATAAACATCTCACTGAAGAACAGGGGCCAGCTTCGATCGGTAAACAGCCGTTACAACGACTTTTTTACTTTGCGATACCATTACAACGCATGCATTACCACGCATGCGTTGTACATCACGAAGTCATTACTACGCATTTTTTAGAACGCATGGTCATTTACCACGCATGCCTTTACAACAAATTTTGTTGTAAAGGTATGTATGGTAAATGACCATGCGTTCTAAAAACATGTAGACGATCCATGTCGTTGTAAGGAAACAGAGGCTGTTCCGTTTCCTCACAACGACGTGCACCGCCCCTCAGAGATGACGTGAAGCAGGAACCACGAGGAGAGAGGAACCATGAGGAGTGAGAGGTAAGGGGGATTGGGCATGGGGTGGGGGTTTCTTTTCTAGGGTTTAGGGTAGTGCAGTGGTGTTTGGGTGGTGTAGGGGGTCGTGCTGGGGGTAGTGTTTTAGGGTTTAGGGTAGTGCAGTGGTGTTTGGGTAGTGAGGGGGTCGTGCTGGGGGTAGTGTTTTAGGGTTTAGGGTAGTGCAGTAGTGTAGGGGGTCGTGCTGGGGTAGTTTTAGGGTAGTGCAGTGGTGCATGGTTAGTGTAGGGGGTCATGCTGGTGGTAGTGTTTTAGGGTAGTGCAGTGGTGTTTGTGTAGTGTAGGGGGTCATGCTGGGGGTAGTGTTTTATGGTTTAGGGTAGTGCAGTGGTGTTTGGGTAGTGTAGGGGGTCGTGCTGGGGGTAGGTTTAGGGTAGTGCAGTGGTGTTTGGGTAGTGTAGGGAGTCGTGCTGGGGTAGTGTTTTAGGGTTTAGGGTAGTGCAGTGGTGTTTGGGTAGTGTAGGGGGTTGTGCTGGGGGTAGTGTTTTAGGATTTATCTTAGTGCAGTGGTGTTTGGGTAGTGAAGGGGGTCATGCTGTGGGTAGTGTTTTAGGGTTTAGGGTAGTGCAGTCGTGTTTGTGTAGTGTAGGGGGTCGTGTTTTAGGGTATAGGGTAGTGCAGTGCTGTTTGGGTAGTGTAGGGGGTCATGCTGGGGTTAGTGTTTTAGGGTTTAGGGTAGTGCAGTGGTGGTTGTGTAGTGTGGGAGGTCATGCTGGGGGTATATTTAGGGTTTAGTGTAGTGCAGTGGTGTTTGGGTAGTGTAGGGAGTCGTGCTGGGGGTAGTGTTTTAGGGTTTAGGGTAGTGCAGTGGTGTTTGGGTAGTGTAGGGAGTCGTGCTGGGGGTAGTGTTTTAGGGTTTAGGGTAGTGCGCCCAACCAGCCACAATATCCGTGGACAAAGGGGATCCTGACTCTTTGGAACGATCCGTCAATTGAATAATTTGGGTCAAGGGCCCTACCACGTCCAAGACCGATCAATTCTTTTCTTGGGATCCCTCATATACTTGGAGAAAAAGGTACATAGTTTCTCATCAATTTCAGGCGTGTGTGCCACCTTCCCCTTCAGTGAGGGCCTGGGGCATTCTCCCCTCATCCTATTCCTGACCTCCTTTTCAAGGGGTTGATGGATTTTCCCCACCACATACTCTGCCACTTTGGCGTCAGGTGTCCACTCTGTCGACCTAGGATGGTAAATTTGGGTAGGCTCGAACATGTCCGAGTGGACCCCGTCCCCAACCCGGGACTGAGAGTAGTGGGACTCTGGACGCCAGGGAGGCCCCGAGTCCTTATCCTCATCGGAGGAGAAATCGTCCTCCGATACACCCTCTCCCTCTAAGGGAAACCCGCCGTCGGGGTCTACAATAGTGGTGACAGTGTCGCAATTTTCTCCGGGCCCCTCCTCCTCCCGGCAGGGTGCATGTTTTAGCGTTCACGCACTCTTGAGGAAGGTCTCCGTAAGTTTATCAAATCCTTCCAAGTGCCCCGCGTTATGCTTAACGGCCCTTTTATTCCCCATCTGGGAGCTACTTGGACCCGCCACCACCAGATCTGGGTCACTGAACACCCCAGGGATGCTTTTCGCCAGCTTATCAACCTGATCCCTAAGAGGAGCCAGCACCCTAGAAATAGCCAGAGAGAGGGCTTGGTCCACTGCTGGAGGGAGAAGTTGGGGGGCCATTCCTCCTCCACTTCCTGGTAGGAGGAGTAAAAATGGTCTTCTGGAGAAGACATGATAGCAGAGGGTGTGAGCACAGAACAAATGCCCTTAAAATCCTTAAGACAGCCCCCTCGCCGGTGCTCCAACAGCTGGGCTTTCCCCGAAGCTGTTATAAGAATAGACTGAGGCGCAATACCAATTACCACCACCAGGCCGTGTGGGGAAATCACCGCGTAGCGGTGTCAAAATTAGGCGAGGGTTTGTCGGGAATCAAGCGGACACTAAAGGAGTGACCGGATTCCCAAGCGCGTGTAAAGACCAGCGGGAGCGCTCGACGGAGCTGCCTCGCTCGGACCAGACGCGCCTGACAGGATCTCACCGCGCGCAGAGCACACAGCGGGAGAAACTGCGAGGGGGAGAACGCGCTCGGGCAAGAGCCTGCTGCGCAGGGAATATGAAACAATACCAAGGCAATAATGCTAATAACGTGCACAAGAAACCGCTATACAAACAGCAACAACGTCAGATTAAGCCAAGAATGTAAGGAATGCACTTAACGGACGAGCAGTGAAGAAAGAGGAAGCGGATGGGACGTCACGATATTATATACGATGGACTGTGATATGATTGGACTATAGTTGCCTTGGAGACTACCCCCCTAATGGTTCATGGGTTGTGTAGTCTTGTTTAATGATTGTTGTGTTACGTTTTCTTTGAACTGCTATGCAAATAAAGTGAGGAAAGATATGCATAATCCTCGCCTCCGTCCTGCCATAGAATTCATTAAACTTTATTTGATCTGATTTAGAAACATAGACCATAAAAGTGCACATAAAAACAGTAAATCCTCTTTCCTAATACAATACAGTGAGAATTAATTAAAACCAGTAGGTAAAAACGGGTGTTACAAAGCCCGGTTCAGAGCAACTTCAGGTTAACAGAATCGTAAAGTTCAATGTTTCGCAAGATCAATCTCATGTACTTCGTGCAAAATACGCAATAAGGGGTCCAAGTAAGATGCAACGCTCCACTACCTGACCAGTTTGCACTATATAAAACTGCAGAAAAAATAAAAAGTGTTTTGCACATTTCTGTCATTGGGCTATATGTGGGCTACATCTGGGTGATATTTGTGCTACATTTGGGCTCTTTTCTCTGGTGGCCATCTTGGGAGACTTATTTGTTATGAAGTTTCCTAATTTTGTCATTTACTGCAGTCTCCTGAGTAGGAAATGCTTTCAGTTTTTTACTTTGATTCCATCAAGAAGGCATTCAGATGTGTCACACATTTGCCATAAATTCAGAATGTTAGCACTCTAGTTGTTCATTAGATCACTGTAGTAAAGCTACTTTTCACCAGGGAGTTAACTGGAAGTCTACTGCTGGTATTGAAAGTGATTGTTTCAGTCTGCATTTCAGAATTTTCTAATGAAATAGAAGAGGATTTGAGATCTCACTTAAAACATGCCATAAATTTTCTTTCTGCAGCACTAACCATAATTTCTATGGCAAAATGAACCCCCTCATTTTGTTCCTTTTTAAATTAAATGTTTTAAGTGTTACCAGTTTATTCCAATCAAGATGGCTTCAGGTGTGCCATACTTTTGTCATAAGTAAGGCTGTTAGCACTCTAGTTGTTCTTTAGAACACTCTGGGAAGCTGCAGTAGAACACAAAGGAATCAACTGACAGTCTCTGCCCTTGTTGGATGTACATGTTTTACTGAGAATGTCAGACTTCATTCTCACATGACTGAGAAAGATAATGTGAATTTACAGAAAATATGCTCTCATTTTAGCTTCTGGAGCACCTTCCAAAACTGTATGGGACAAGCATGTGAAAATAGTTCTCTCAAACATGATTCATGATATCCCAGCAGAAGGTTTTTCACAGGGTAAAATCACCTTAGAACACACCACAATTCCTGAAATTAGTATGGTACCATCAACAAATGAATTCTTATGTAACTAAAGTCTGTTATCACCCTTTATAGTTCTCCTTTTGGTAACCCTCAAAATCTTCGATTCACTACAATGCATTTCAATGGGGTACTATCATTTATATTGGTCCCAAGATGGCTGCCAGCAATTCCAGCATGAAGTGCTGACAGCCAATCAGATCTCACGATGACATGTGTGGTTAGAATCCGCCCAGATATATATGTGTTTCTTTTTCAAATTTCTCAGGAACTACTGAACGGATTTACACCATTTAACCAAAAGGCACGACTCTGAACCAAGGGCTACCTTTTTGCCACATTTGGTGTAATTCCGTTCAGCAGTTCGGGCTGTAGCTGCGATGAAAGGTTCCTATGGAAAATTGCATGGGGAAAACACGTTTTGGGACCCCCCCTTTTTTCTCGGCCCCCGCTTGCCGAATCACCCTGAAACTTTCAGGATAGGAGGGGCCATAAGTTTTGAAAATTTCGCGAAGATTCGTCAACCGGCGCCAAAGTTATTTCAAATAGAATGTTGTGGATTTCCTATGGAAAATAGGTCCTAACTATAACTATCTACTGGCGACCGCCAGTAGATAATATATATATATCCAACTAATATTTTCTGTTAACAATGCTACCACGCAACTAGAAAAGCCCCATGCCTGCCTAACTGAGATGGCTAACTGTCTCAGCCGGGCAAGACAGAATTTCTGTGCTGCTCCCCTGGTAAAACCCCATACCAACAAGTAACTTTTGGTCCTGGATAAATGAAACAGACCTATTAACAGCTCGATCAGTTCCTAATCTAGGAGTCCCGTTTGACGAGAAGCTATTGTCAACAAAACGGTAGCTACTTGCCATGGACTGATGAGGAATCATAGGAAAATCGTCTCCCTATTACCTCAACCAGCCAGCAAACAGGTAGTGCAGTCTACAGTCTTAAACAGATTAGACTATTGTAATTCTCTTCTGCTGGGGGCCCCAGACTATCTTTTTTAAAAGACTCTAAAGGATTAAAGTGTTGAATGCTAAACTAGCACTGAATAGAACAAGACTTGATTCTGCTTCAGTCACCCTAAAAGAGCTTCATTGGTTGCCTATTAGGGACAGATGCACCTTTAAGGCCATGTTTATGGTCTGTAAAGCCTTGAATGGAATGGGACCAAGAATATTAAAAAATAAATGTTGCCATTACAGAGCTGTAAGATCTTTAAGATCATCCTCAGCAAATCTGCTCTGTATACCAACATATTAAAAGATCAGAATGGGTGGAAAATCCTGGAATAAGCTGCCAAATTCCTAGAGAGAGAATGTGAACCTGCTGAGTTTCAGGAAGAGCCTGAAGACTTGTCTCTTTCCCAAGTAGATGACTTGGAACCAGATTCTCCTGTGTGACCGCTCTTTAACAGAAGGTACCTGCGTTGTCTGATGATTCAGTTAGTGCCAAGATTCCCGTTGGGTGGAAGTCGCGCTTTACAAATAATTAAATAATAAATAAGGTATGAGATATTATGCAGAAATGCTGCTCTTGAGGTCCCGATATGCATTGGCCCTTCCAATTTTATGAGCTGGCCGATGTCATTACAGGAACATTGCACACACATAAGAGACTTAACAGACCCTAGGGATTTGTCCGCACCGCGTTCCATGAAAGTCTGTGGACACAGAAGCCCTTCATTAGGAATGTATCGCTGATAAACACAATCGCCTACAACACACATCCTGGAATGTAAACGGAGTGAACAATAAAATCAAGAGGGGAGCAGTGATGCTTTACGCTAAGAAACATGATCCTGACACCCTTTTGCTCCCGGAAACCCATTTGCTTAGCATCAAGTGTGACTTTCTTGGTAGATATGTCTACGTTAGAGTTTTTCACTGTCTTTACAGAGATCTTCCAGGAGTGTTGTAACCTTGTTGCAGAAAGCATTCCCCTTCATCTTGTCCAACAAACAGTTGCATTAAGCCATTTCGGGGTCATTAAGTGGCAAGTGGAGTGACAATTGTGGATGCTTATAAGTACTTATTTCCCCCTGAGCTGCAAAAAGGCACACTCAAACATATTCCAATCTCATCTTAAATGTGTTGCCTGAGAGAAGATAACAGGTGGAGATTTTAACTCTGTAATGTACCCAATATTGGATGTACACTGTGTCTCACGCACCCTGAGCAGATCGGTGATATCTCTGGATCTAATCGACACATGGTGTCTAAGGCATGCAAACGAGCAGTAATTTTCTCATTACTCTAAAGCACATAACTCCAAATTACGGATAAACTCTATTTTTATCCCAGCAGTAGAAACAGAAGCTATTACACAAGTATGTGTCCCACCTGGGGCAGTCTCCAACCACGAACCCGTAGAGCTGAGTCTCAGGGGTGCACAACAAGGTCCTAGCAGTGTATAACGTATGAATGCCTAGTGGCCACACAAAGAGTAACTGGCTGATGTGCTTAGAGATACTATAGCGGAATTCTTTGAGGGTATGGTATCCTCACAGGCGTTGTTATGGGACAGTTTAAAACAGTAGTGAGAGGGTGTGCCATGTCCTACTGTAAAGGGAAAGATAGAGAAAGAGAGCAGGAAATAGGGGAACTAGAGGAGCAGATAAGAACACTAGAGGAACTGACCCTCTCCCTCCCCTCCAGCCCCCATCCCCCCCTCCACTGCACACAAGCAGAGGCTAAACTTTTGCGATTAAAAATACTTAAGAATACTTTTAGAGACAAGCTACTGGATTACGCTCATTACGCCTGGTTGCACTCCCAACACAGAGTACATGAATAGGGAGACAAGACAGGTACGCTGCTCTACTGGTTAGCCCACAGAGATACTGAGGCACGACTAGTCCCTCCTCTGACTAACAAATCTGGCCATTTGATCACTCATGTTCTTGCAATTTTAGACACCTTGGCAAATTACTATGCAGTGCAATACGCTAGATGAGATCCCCCGCAAATAGTAAACGAATGCCCTATAATTCACAATCTGCCCATGACACTTCACTTTGCAGAAGATCGGTGCCAACTAGACATCAGACGAGAGCCAATGTGGGATCAATCAAGGATATTCCCTCTTGTAAGGCCCCTGGACCTAATGGATTCCCCTTGGAATTCCATAAGAAATACGCCTCACTTTGGTACTGTATCTGCAACTACTCTTTGAGGAGGCACGGACCATAGGCACACTTTCAAGAGACCTGTGGGGTGAACTTATAGGAGTAATTCCGAAATCGGGTAGATCCCTCCCCCCACATCCAGTGCACCTCCTACAGACCCATTTCGCCAATGAATGTCTACACCAAACTCCTGCCAAAGATCCCTGCCAATAGACTTGCTAAGGTACAAAGTACCATAATTCCTAGTGATCAGAATGATTTTATGGCCACCAGAGACACTAGACACTGCCTCTGGCACCTTCAGGTGGCTCTTGTGCGTTTGGGGGGAGCTGGACAGAAAAGCAAACTTGTTGTCGGTGGACTTTTAAAAAGCATTTGACGTGGTGCACTGGCCCTTTATGCATCAGGTACAGGTGAAGCGGGTCTTTGGCCCCCTCTACCTGAAGTATGTTACGGTACTGTATGCGAACCACTGGGCACAAGTCAGGGTGAATGGAGTGCTGTTCTTCCCTTTTCCCCATTCGGGTCGTCAGGGGTGTCCACTCTCACCACTTCTGTTTGCGTTGGTGATTGAGCCTCCTGCTCCCAGGGTGGAGAGGTGTGGTGCAGCGGCCAGGGCAGCTGACTTCGGAGCACAGGGTTCACGGTTCGATCCCCGGCTCTGGCGGCAGCTCAGCTCAGCACCATGTGACTCTGGGCAATAGCTCACTTAATTTCCACTACGGCCCCCAGCGCCTTGAGACCCGCAAGGGTGAGTAGCTGCGCTATATAAAAACGGACTTACATTTTTTTACATTTCTTGCGGGGGAAGTGCCTGGATGTGCAGGTAAGCAGTTTCCGGTGGCATTGAAGACAGGGTGTCGTATGCTGATGATGATCTCCTCTACATTCAACGACCCAAAGACACTATTCCACGTTTTATCCAAATGCTTCAGATTTATGGGGATGTATACAGCCTTCGGGGCAACTGTGGGAAATCTCCTTACCTACCTGATGGGAGGGCTGCCAGCAATGCTGCATGACACTAAACTGTGAGTCACAGAATACAACTTCTGTTACTTTGGCATGATGGTGGTAAAAGATGAAAAAACGTTCTGGGATCTCAACATTGCCTCGCTATTGAAGAAAACTAGATGTGAATTGACAAGATAGGTGTCAATGCCCAGTCTATTATGGGGTGGGGAGCCTTCTATAAGATGGTCATGCTTCCACACCTCTTTTATGTTACTGAAAACTACCCTTACTCACTAATGAAACAATTCTTCCAATCCCTCAGATCACTGCTTAGCAACTTCCTATGGGCTGGTAAAATTTCTTGAGTTTCCTACAAGAAATATGTGCAATCCACTTTTGAAGGCGTATTGGGCATACCCGATATGCAACAATACTATTAGACTTCACAATTAGTTACGCTCAACAATTGGCTATTTTGTGATCTGTTATATTCGGCTGTGTGGGTAGAACTGGAATTTGCAAACTTTTTAGAACCCCTATTCCGTATGCTCTCCCACCTATCACAAGAGCCCCACTTATACGCAAGGATGCAGTTCTCAAACTAATTGAGTGGTGAGGGAAACTGACCAACAAGACCACATTATGGCGCAGGACATTGCTCCTAAGCGGTGACGGCCCTCTTGGTCTTCTGCTGGTGGAACCTCATTGGCATCGCCACGCTGGGAGATGTGTGGGAGCAGAGCCATAGCAAAGCATTTTAACTGGTGAGAGACTGAGCTTAGCAACATACAGTTCTTTAGATATTTACCGCTTTGCCATGCTTTGGATCCCTACAGAGAAACTCGAGGCAGAGCCAGAATTCAGCCTATTTGAAACATAAGTAATGATGGAACAGCTGAGTAAAAAGACACTTTCCGGTTTTACAAATCCCAGCTTCTCAGTGTGATGGGTCCTCTCCTGTGCCCGAGAGAGAAATGGAAGAGACCTGGGGCCTCTTAAGAACGATGAATGGGTGGAGGGTAAACTGGCCTCATGCCACTTGGTTATTGCCTCCCGCTTGAGGCTAATATAATTCAGCCACTTACACAGAGTGTACTACCCCCAGGCTAGACTGTGGCAGATGGGGAGGGCCCCCTCACTAAATTGTCCAAGATATGCAAATACATAACTCAAATTCCTGCACGCTATTTGGACATGCCCCAAAATTGTGACATACCCACAGCACATCCAGAGTAACTGGTGGCAGCGGTAGGCTTGGACCCTAAAGTAGCACGCTTGGTGGTCATGGATAGTTGAGAGGGGACGACTGGTACTAAGATCCTATCAGTAATTGAGTTTATTGTGGTCAATTGTGATATTGCATGGAAATGGAGAAGCAGTGATCCCGCATCCCCCCCAGTGACTTAGAGGCAAATGGGCATGGATAGATGCTCATCCACAGAAAAAAACACGTGGTTTATAAAATGTGCGATGAAATACTCTAAAATCTGGGGCACATGGTGCCAAGAGGGGCCTTGCGGAATAATACTGAATGCCAACTGGGGTGAGCACACACTTGATCTCACTACACGATGCCTATGTTTGGGTGATGGCTGAATGGGGAGGCTTCCAGATTACGTACTATGTACCTTTCTGTGTGACACTGGCTATACTATAACTTACATGCGGGTCACTGGATTTATGTGATCTGCGGCTGCAGCTATTTTCTGCATAATTATAGATTTCCTGCATATTGTTTCTAGCTCAAACAAATCAAAAGTTACTAAGATAATGGCAATATGTGTTTGTGCATAGTGAAAGGCCTTTCACTAGTGTTTACTGGTCATCTTTCAGTTGCATATTTATGCATTTGGTTGTTAAACTGGTACCAGTGAGGTAAACTATTTGCCCAGACAGTATTACCACATGTAAAAATGACATATTAATGAAGTATTACCATCATAAAACGTGCTGCGCTATGCCGCATAATTTGGCTTTTCTTCCCACATAATTTAGTCTAGCCTACCGCATAATTTTGTGCTCCCTGCCACATAATTGCAGTGGCCCTGCTAATATGGTAATATAAATAATACCTGTATTTTTCTGTGAAAAAAAATAATTATAAATGTCAGTTACCAAAAACAAAAAAATGATCCTGGAATAATTTTAGAACTAAAAAGTTGGAAATTAATGTAGACAAACAGATGGGTGCAAATTCCCAATATTTATTTAAAAATATTTCAGACTTGCCCCCTAGTGAAATGCACTGGTTTAGATAAAAAAAGTATAGGGCCAGGACCAGGCTCTTTTAGGAAGGTCGTGTAGGCCAAGGATCATTCTTATATGGATCATGTGTAGGGCTCCAGGGTTTATGGTATTCATTTTTTGAATATTTCCTTCTGTATTTATCTACATTTATTTGTGGGCCATCTCATTGGTATTTATCCACATTTATTTAGTGAACAGATGAGGTTTTAACTCGCATATTTCTGTATTTATTTAGCGGATAAACGTGCACTTATACTTTGATGCCCGTCAGGTTTTAGGACATTACACAGCCAAAAATAATAAAACAATAAACTCACAATAAAAAAATAGTATAATAGCACCTATACTGCAGTAGTTTAAGCACATCCCATTGAACTTTGTGATTACCCATGGTGCCAATATGTACAGCTATTGGCCTGAAAGTTATTCATCTCAGCATGGTGAGTCACTCAAAAGAAGACAAATTATCTGTATTTTTCTGCTTTTAAAAATAAATACAGACAGGAAAGATAAATGTTTTCTGTCTGTATTTATCTGTAAAAAACAGAAAACAGGGAGCCCTAATCATGTGGTTGTTTGCTTTTCTACTTTCTGGAGGAGAAATAAATCGTCTTTAGAGAGTTGCTTGCAAAACAGAGGACAACTGTGTCAGAGTATGTGGGTGCCAAGAGGGTTGTAAAAGAGAAATATTTTTCTTGTTGGTGGCTTTCAAGTGTGAACCAGAACATGGTATCATCAAAGAGAGATGCATAGCTGCTACTTGAGTAAAACGGGGTGTGTGCCCCAGCTCACTGCTGCTGGCCACAGACTTCCTTCTTTGAACTGTGACTGCAGCTTCATTACCCACAGCCTGTGGTCCCGGACTAAGTGACAGGAACCAGTCAGGATGGGTCAGGCAGCACGAAACCTGCATGCAACACCTGTACAGCCAGGTGAAATTCAAACCAAGTAAAACGAATAAGGAATGGAACTGTGTAGACAAGATTGAAAAACAAGCACACACTTTGATTGGCTGTAATTGGGATTAATGCTCCCACCGTATTCCATGAGGCATAGACAGAGAAAAATCTGTGTTAACAGAGCTATGCATTCGGAGGAATTGTTAGTAAGTATATTATTGCAATATACATAAAAGTGTTCTATTTCACTGAATGGAATAACATTGCATAGGCATTGTATTTATTGTGAGTGATGGGCGGGATATCTGAAGAAAACGTTGTATATTCTCCAAGATTAAGCACAAAATCTACTGAAATTCAAAGCCTAAAGAGGTACTTGACAATTTAGTGAGCTTGCAGTAGTATTTTCAGGTACAGAGGCAATACTTGTGACAAGAATTTCCTAAATGCTCTCGGGTCTCAAAGGCTCTGAATAAATGGGCTGACAGTATATTAGTTGTTCTCCCCTCGTACTCCGACAAATGCACCAAACTATAAGCAAACAAAATAATGCTAGTTATAAAATTTGCACATCTACCATGTATTCAATGTACACCTTTATTATACGATGTTTTTATATTGTTCGTTTTATGTTATGTGACAACATAAGTTTCCACAGACTGTACAATGAAAAACAATCCAAAACAACAGATCAATATGTCAATTCTTTATATACACACTAGCGCTTGTAGTTTATCAAATCAAGATTGCTTACCCGTTTCAAATGAAGTTCTCTGAACTTCCTGAGACGCTCTTCCCTTTTTTGAGCAGCTGCATCACCAGTAAAAGTTGAAGATATTTCCTCTGAACTACAGGGACTTGCCTAAAATGTATCATGGAAAAAACATGTGTTAATCTGTATTTCCTTGAGGTACACTTCTCACAGGCGTTTTTTTCAACAAGAGTAGAGAAAGTAGGCCTAACCATACTACCATGCATAATAGTGGGCCTTGAAAATAACTTAATGAGGTGAGATACCAAGATTCTATTTAATAGCCTTAGAATTTGTCTCCTCAGGGAGATAGGCCTACAAGGAGAAATTGACATTAAGGGATAGAACGTGGGCTAATCACCAGAGAAATACAAACCAAAAACGAAGGGGTAAGTGAGGCGTGATGACTGCATTTTCTCTCATTTCTGAAAGCACTGGCCACAAATTTCAAGTACATATAGAAGAGTGGGATCATTACAGTTTTGTTTGATCTACCATGGGGCCAAAAGTCAGAAAAGGAATTAATTAGCAAGATTGTTAGCACTGTCTCCGGTCTCATTAATTTTATCCTGGTGCCATTTTATTGTTAGAAGCAATATAAATGTCTGACGTACTTGGTTGCATACCTATAACAGGCAGATACAGGTTTCTGAGTGAGGCTCAGATACGATGGATATGTGTTGGAACATTAAGGAAATGTAGAAACTGGGGAAAATTCTTAGTTTATAGAAAATTCATGACCATGTGTTTCAGTTTGACGTTTACTGATGTTCATTTAATTAAAATCATGAAATCTTAGCAAAAATAGACAAATTAAACTATTATAAGACATGATAAAAAACAATATTTCATAAAAAGAGGAAAATATCAAGTTTGTGATCCCCTTGCGGGGCATCAAGCTCCCCATTCCGAGATAGCCGACACATCACATGTACTTTCGCCTCATACCCGACCTCAGTCATGGAAACCACACAGCCGCACAAAGTTCTACGTTTTCGCCCCACGCAGGCCCTTATTCATGGAAACCACATAGTAGCATACAGTTCTACGGTTCTTATAGCAGAAAGTGCTTCCTGACCGATGCTCGTAAAGTGCAGCCCAGAAACACAAGGTGCTCCATACTTAATTGGTCGTGAGAATAAGGACCATGACGCAAACCCTTACTTATGGAGACCTCGAGGGAGCATATGTTTATAGGATGCTTTGGGCTAAAAGTGCTTCCTTGTTCATTATTACTGAGCTGGGCTAAAGTGCTCTGTGCTTGGAAAGTACGACCCAGGTGATCAAGGGCTTCCTACTTGGAAGGCCGCCAGTTTTGGGACCATCAAGGGCAGTTTAGATAACAATTACTGCTTTCTGATTGGCCCCCATTGGTTCACAGTGCTCCGTGCCAGTAAGGTGAAGACTAGAGAGTTCAAAAGTGCTCCACGCTTACAAGGGTAAGACCATCATGGACATTCTGAGTTACCAGTTATTGCTTTCAAGACCTTTAAAAAGCGCCCGGATAGCTGCCATGGTTCTCCTTTTCAACAAGATAGGACAGCTGCCCAACACGTCCTCACATTTAAAATGTGAAACACTGGCAGGAGTCAGTAGCACCTCAAGGGATTAAAGAACATCACAAATGCAGATCGCATGTATTTGGATTCTACTACTGTGCCATACCATCTGCATTATGCATCAACTTAACCCTCCTTACGACCATACCAATAACGCCTTAGGGGAAATAAACCAATGCTCGTTCTCATGGAGGGTGTACTTTGCATGGTTTGGGAGGGGCAAACTCAGGTAATGTAAGGGTTTGTGGCCCAGCTGCCGTGGGATTTGGTTTTTAAGTTCCTGAGATGCTGATCCCAAGAAATTGTCTTGGCTAGCTTCATTAACACTTTTGCTGTCGTTATTTTTGGTATGGTGTTATTTATTAGGGCTTCCGCACTCAAGGCCTTGATAGAAGTTACCAAAAGCTGGCCCTATATGGAGCCGGGCTCTTGGAATTTCTCCCAGAGCAGATGTTTTGTTGAGCTAACTGGGGCTATTTTCAAAGTTTGGCTATAAGAAACAAATCTGACCAGCAAAACCAGATCCTCCTTTGATCATTTAAATTCTAGTCTTATTTGTGATTGGCTAGTGCAGTCTGGAGTGCAAACAGGCGATGATGGCAGATACAATGCTGTTTATCTACCACTCATATTAGTGATCCATAAACACCATTGCACAATATGTTAGTGTGGGCATCAGCTTAGTTGCTACCACAGTTAGTAGGGCATTTGTGTTTTGGCATGCAATGCTTCTCTTTAGTTGAACCATCTTGCATGTCAGTTGTTTTGCCATCAATTTCAACAAGCATCTGCAATGTAATAGGTCTCGCATTTACGTGAGTTTGACCTATTGGCATTGTAAATGACAATGCCTTTTTTTATGCTTTGGTTTTTAAAACATAAATAAAAGGCATTGTCATTTACAATGCCAATAGATTAAATTCTTGCAAATGCGAGACCTATTGCATTCCAAATGCTTGAAGGCATCGCTGAGTTGCCCCCTTCTGTTTCCCATGGCCCCTGAAGAGCTCCCAGTTTGCTACGAGTTAAATTAACAAGCCGGTGGTTACAACTGCGCACGAGAGACCCTCCTGCAGTAAGAGAAACTCATTAAAGAAAATAGTGCTTACAGACTAAAGACGACGTACCGTGTAACAACCGAAGTAAAAGGGCCAGTCATCATGGGAGGTTACAAATGATGACAAGGCGGTACTAAGGAGGGACGAACAAGCCTAATAATGAATCAGAAGCCAGCATTTACAAAGGACAATTACACAAGCCAATTACAAATATGGGCGGAGAGTGGGCGGGGCTTCAAGTACATACTCCAATACAGCATGACTCACAGAGCAGCGCATGCGCTGCCCATGCTCGACGTAAAAAGCCTAACTGGGCTTTCTTGCGCCCTTTTTCATCAAGCGTACCCCCAAGGTATTTAAAACTTGTTATTCATTCTAGTCTTGACCCTCCGATGAATCTGGCACCCTTTTTATCAGGCATCTACTAAAAATCACTGTTTTAGTCTTTTAATGCTGATGGTAATATGGTTTGTTGCACAGTATTATTCAAGTGCATCCGTAAGCTCTGGTGGCCAATTTCAGTGCTATCGAGTACCGCACATGTCATCTGTATATTGTAAAATTTGTATTTTCCTCTTCATCAGGCAGGGTGGGCAAATCCTTGGGACTACTAGATGACATTCAAAGTCTGCCATATACAGATTAAAGAGTAACGGGCAAGTACGCAACCATGTTTCAGTTCTTTATTAGTGCAGATTTTCTCTGAGGTTGCCCAGTTAGCTGATAATTTGACTCTTACCCATGACCATGTGTGTTTTAGCTGCTGCAATTGTGTAGAACTGCAATGTCAGATGGATGAATGACAAAAAAAATATAATGGGCAATATCGGATTTATTGGAAAAGGGCTTTCAGGTGTCAGTTGGATACATCAAAATTGCTTCACTGGTCTCATGTAGGTGCAAAAAGAAAAGGTGCAAATTGAAGCATTATTTAAAACAGGCTTATATTCAAAGAATGTCGGTGATAAAAGAAATAAAGCAAATTAGACAATTTGTAGCAAATTCACCTATTCTGAATGGTCAGCCCATATTTTTTGCCTTTTTCTGGATGCCATTTCTCCTGAACTTCACATTCCTACCAGACTTCACAATCTATCATAACTCATTTATATCACTATCTAACCTTGAACCGTGAGAGAAAGTTTTTGGCCTCCTCCAGCTTCGTAAAAAAGTACCCTTTACCGCTGGTGCTCCACCTTTAAACACAATGGGCACATTTACCTTATAATTTAGAGGCATCAGTGCCCCATTGCCTCAATGGGATAGGGCTCCAATGTGGAAAAAAAGAAAAAAAACAATCAACATCTAAATGTTATAATCAAAAGGATAACGCTCTAATTAATTTTAGTCCTTTAAAAATATATTGAGCTACAAATGACTAAAAACCTATAGTTCCCCTCACATTTTTAACCAGCTAGTTTTACACTTGCATTAAAATGTAAATGTTCCTTAACTTCAGCCTGCTCCACAGTAAAGACTTTAAATTTAACAGCTCACATTCCAGCAAATGGCATTCACAGTCCTCTCCCTGAACCGGTCTCCCGTTTTTGCTCTGTTTCAAAGGAGCCGGAAGACCTTTCTAGTGAGACTGAATACCCAATCAACTAGAGGATCTCATAAAAGCTTAAGCAAACTCTCCATCTCCTCTTGCAATTTATCATCTGGGCTCAGAACAAGGCCTCTCTAGTTATGTTACCTGTTTCATCTTGAATTCCAGTCTTAACAAGCATGTAGTCAGACACCTTTTTAACATGCATGATCACATGAGATTTTTTGCCTTTCTTTAGAACCTATTTTTGCTTGCATTAGATCTTTGTGAACTTTACCCGTGCTAAGCAGGAGTAAGGTGCCCTAGTTCCCCCTTTAAACTTGGTTAAATGTGTTCATTCCTGAACATATTTAACTTGCTTGAAAGTCCCACATATATGGTGTAGAAAATGCACCCAGTTCCTGGACGCTAACTGCCACCTGCGGACTGCATCACATAGGGTGCCATCCACAGTGTTGGCCTGTACAAGATAGCTTCAGGTCTACCCTGTGTATCTGGACTAAGCCACCTAAAACCTGCTGTTCAAAACTGTCAAAATAATCCTTTTTTCACTTTCAGGAAACCCTGATTTTAAATATGAATAAGTCACCCCTAAGTACACCTTGCCACCCACAAGGTAGGGTGCCTGATATTTAAAAGTTGAGCACGTACTAAATTAAAGTTGGCATGTTCCTTTAGTGACTAGCCACAAAAGCTATTTACACTAGGAAGGGCTGTAGCAGAATCCTAGAAAAAGTCAAAGTACAGATTCAAACTTTAATCTTTTACTTTCTACAGGAAACATTGACATAAATCATTGAAGTGCTATTTTTAATGTTTATTAAAAATACAATTTAATGGCAAAATCTTTAAAAATACATTTTTAATAAGTATTATAGAAAAAAATCCTTCTAGAAGGTTATCTGTTACCTGCCTAAGCGCCTAGAAGGCGAATTAGCATTAGTCTATTGACAGCTGGTCTGCCGCTGCTGGAGCTTAATGAGGTGTGAAAACTGCTCTCAGAGGAGAAACAATCTGGGTGTGTGGAGGAGTTTTTCTAATCCTTGCAAGTAGACCAGAAAGTGTGGACCCAGAATCTTCATTAACTTCAAAAGTGCCTGCCTAATCACAAGTAAATGTAAGGTGAGTCCTGAGGAAGGCTTACCCCACAGCCAGGCTGGTTCCAAACCAGTTGGTAGGGAAGCTAGCCTCAGAACTTATTTTGAGTGACCATAAAGGAGGGTGCTACTCATTCTCATGGATACACTTCTGAGAGGGTACACATGCTCTGCACAAGGAAGAAGGGATTTTTCCATCTTGGATTTTAGGAGAAAGGTGTATTGTGGGACTATCTGCAGTAGGGCAAACAGGAACTGATGAAAAATAGGGTAGGGTTGCCCCTGGGACTTTTTTACCCCATTGGTTAGGGAGGATCAAGGAGTCACCCCCAACCCGAACCAGCTACTGCCAAACCTCAGTGTGGCACCCTAAGGAACACTTCCTAGAATACTTTCTGGACCTGCCCAAGATCAGAAGAGGACTGGACTCTGCTTGCTGTAACCTTAGAGGAGCTTTGAAAGACTGGATCTGCTTCCTCCTGCCCCAGGAAAAAGAAGTGAACGCCAAACCTCAGTGGGGTGAATGTCTGGTTGACTACATGGACATAACAAGCTGAAAATACATTCTTCCATTTTGCAGTCAAAGTCTGAAGGTAAAATCCTTGACCAGGTTCCGTTCAGCTTGGTGCATCCGACCTTGGTTTCCACTACAGTCAGCCTCAACATGCACCTAGGTCCCAGTCTACAGCTAATAAAAATAAAAGGAGGGACCGGGGGCGCTTGTAGGTCCAGCATACATGCCCCTAGGGATATGTCATACAAAAAGGTATGAAGTTCCTGGAGATGAGAAAGGAAGGAGGAGAAGAGGACTAGTCGGTCTTCAGTTTGAGGTGCGAGGGGGCGGGTGCGGGGGGCTCCTCCTTCAGGAATTAGGGCCTTCAAGCTTCATCATAGGGCGTGCTCCTCGTCAGGTTGGCGCTACAATACCTGACGGGCTCCCTATGAGGGGCTCATTGTCGGAGATCTTTTATTCCCAAATGCCGTTGGGTGCGGTGCAGGTATGGGGCCCATGTGGTGTAGATGGATGTGAAGAGTGTGGGTGCAAAGTGGAGGTGGAAATAGATAAAATGGGATATAGTGGTACTCTAGAATAAACTTTAAATGAGTGAGTCCACCAATCTCAAGTTAAAATGATAGTGGCGCACTGCCGAAGTGATGTTCAAAAGTGGCACAAGTCAAGAGGTCAACATGTTTCTTGTCTGGGCTGTCATACGATCAAATGGCAATTCATCAGGACCAAATAGTGAAATAAACTATCTACACAATGGTTGGTTGTCTGGGTTAGTAACCAGGATAAACCAAACTCAAAACCTACAGTGAGGTACCTGGTTGTTATGGATCGACCCAACTTGGGTGGGTCACCATCAGTATCAAATATTGGCGGAGGGAACACTAAGAAATACCTAGTGTTGCGGCAAATTAGACGGACGACCTACCCTCGCTCCGCCGAATCGGGAAGGTCTAAAGCAACCATAGACTATCATTGGTCGTAGTTCCTTTTGGCACTATTTTCACTTAAAACTCATATCTCCATTTCCCCTTCCTGGATTATTTTTCTCATTTTGTTTACTAAAAAGTACTCTATCATTCTAATTTGGTATGAGATGTTTATTGTTTACTGCATAAATACTTTACACATTGCCCTAAGGTAAGCGTGACTACTCTGTGTCATAGCTTCTAGGGGTTTGAGTTCAGGTTGATTTAGTGACTCTCGGTGTTCACCCTGATAGGATAGTGTTAATATTCCTTGAGCTAGGTGACTGCTTACCTCAAATAATAATCCACTTTCTCACACATTTGTATTAAAACTGCTGAAAGCTAAAAAAAAAAAAAAGGTACATGTACAAAGTGAAACTGAGAATATAATGCCAGCACGTCACAACTAATAGGCAGAGAAGAGGACAGGATAAAAAATGTATTGTATTGTAAATCAGACAGGTGTACGGTACCAAGATGCTGCAATTTGATTGGCTCGTAGCAAGATAATATCTACCCAGGCGATTCACTGCTTGTAGCTTAGCCAAAACCCATCCCAGCATCAACCGACATATCTAAGAAAAGTACCGGGAGAGTCCAAAGAAAACCGGGACTGTCCAGGTAAATCCAGGACGCCTGTTCACCCTACCTCTGCGGCCATTCTTCCTTCCTTCCCTTCAGCAAGCTCTTGGACTGAAGATTCACAACATAAGGCGCGGAAAGATTACGTCATTGGGGTTAAACAAACGTTTGCACAGAAATCAGACATAAACATCGCGATAGAAAAGGGATAAAAAAAGCCTCTCGTTTGAACAAATCTGTCGGCCATTTTGAAAAGTATGGATCTTCTATTGTACATTGGACGTAGTTCATTTTTAATTCTGGCAAAACTATGGTTAAGTATGGATTTATCAGCAACTCCTGGAAACATTATAATTGAGGATGATATACTAAAAAAGTAATATTTCATTTTTTTCTAGCTATAATAGAATATGTAATTAAATATAGTGGCAATTGAATCGTTTTAAGACTAACGCTTGGCTCTCTCCTCCTGCTCAAATCAGACAATCTTAAACCCCGTTGCTTTTTTTAAACGAGGAAGACAACCACGCTTTCATATTGGTACGACTCTGTTGCGGAGACTCTGTTATTCGCATTTTAAAACTTGTCTGTATACCGTGTTCGTCCTCTAAATCAATCTCCTGTTCTATGATGGCCACCCTATCGATAAAACGTCATGAGCGTGTTACGTAATATGAGTTGCCTGGCAACCGTAAACTAGAGCTCACCCTGTGCTGTCACGAATGAGGTATGAGAAAGTATCTTGAAGGATTCTGTCCAGGCGCTAAAAGCTTGAGACCAGGTGTGAGTGTATGGGTCCTCTTGAACAATCCGTGATCAGATCAGATCATTAAGTTTAAACTTTTAATTTCATAATGTTAGATTAAATATTTTGGATGATCACCAGCGCTCAAAGTGCATAAGTATGGAAATTGTGAGCCTGAATACAATGTGACTGGGGGTCAGTGCGTGTGGGGCAAGACACTAGTTAAAAAGAACAAAATATTCGGACTGTAGCTATTTTGTTGGACTGTAATCTACTGGAAACTGTTTATAGAATATAATCTACCCACCTCTACCTAGTGCGTCCCTCGCTCAAATTAACCAATGGCAGGTCATCGCTAGAAAAAAGTCTTACGCCTGGGCATAAGCAAACACTCGTGGCGGGTAACACTTACAATTATTGCCGTCAAAGTGCATCGTGCACAACAAAGTTAAAAAAAAAAAAGGGACATTTAAAAAAAAAAAATGTAACTCGTCCTGGGGTGTGCTTTTCACGCCTGCTGTGTTAGTTACCATTTCTGGGCTGAGCCGATCGTCACGATCAGTTTTCAGTGTACCCTGCACATGCAATATTATTTTGACCTTATGATGTGTGACGTGTAATGTCAGTTAATTGTGTCATTGCATCAATCAATCAATCAAATACCATTTATAAAGCGCCTGGTTACGCCAACGGTGTGTCCCACGCTAGAATCAGACCAAAGAAGAGAGAGCAGGCAGGATAGTTACAGCACAAAGAAGCCAGAAACTAGAACCTAAATAGCCACGTTTTTAATTGTTTGCAAAAGTTTTGTTCTACCGAACATGCTTTCACTGGAACGGGTAAAGAGTTCCATGCTTTTGCAGGCAGATAGCTGAACGAACGGGCACCCATTCTTGCTTTCCGGATTCTGGGAACCTTAGCTTGCAAGGTTCCATCTGACCTAGGGGTGCGCGACGGAATATGGGGCGTAATTAAAGAACGTAGGTAACTGGGGCCCCTATTCCACCAGATTTTGTGACAGTAGCATATCGCTTTAAACGTATTTCTTTTCTCGACTGGTAGCCAGTGAAGGTTATTAAGTGCTTTAGAGGCTGACGATCTTCTAGGGAGACCCAGTACCAGGCGGGCTGCTTCATTCTGAATGCGTTGAAGTCTAACCAGACTTCCTTTAGTTGCGCCTAGATATAGGATGTTGCCGTAGGCCAACTGCGACGTGACCAAAGCATGCACAATGGTCTTCCTGGCTGTTAGAGGGAGGAGATCAATCAGTTTCCTTAGCATTTTAAGGATCGCAAAGCACTTGCCCACAACTATTCTAATTTGATGATCAAAGGATAGTTCCGAGTCAAACCAGATCCCAAGATTTTTAGTTACCTTTTTGGGAGTGGGGATCAGACCCAGAGATGCGGGCCACCAAGCAGATGACCAGATAGAGGGCGACTTCCCTACAATTAGCACCTCTGTCCTATTGCCATTAAGTTTGAGGCAATGATTTGCCATCCAAGTGGCTAACTCATCTAGGCAAAGGGAAAAGCGAGTGGCCGAGGCTTCAGGGTCTTGTGATAGCGTGACTATCGGTTGTGTGTCATCTGCATATGACACAATTGTCACCTTATGCCGTTCCACAATATCTGTGAGGGGGCCGATGTACAGATTGAACAAAGTTGGACTTAAGATAGAACCCTGTGGGACTCTTTGCGCTAGAGGCAGACTTTCCGAGAGGAAAGTCATGGGACCCCTTTCTGGTTCCCTTTCTGATCCTGTCTGTATCTGTCTGTAATAAATCTTTCATAAATGTATCGTGCTGTTGCCCTAAATAGTTATAAAACAGGCCCATGAATCTGAACCGATGATCAGCGCTCATTAGTATGTTTCCTTCTTTGCTAAACTACTAACTTGTTACCGCTCACCTTGAGCAAATGCAATGTAGAGCAGCTTCGATTACAGTCCCTAAGTTTTATTCCTATCGTTGAGTGCTTTGCGCCTCGCATATTCCGTCCTTCCCCTTTTACCTGCAGAGCACAGGTTGCAAGAGGTATAACTTGATTGCATGAGCGTTGCGTGGACATGTATGAGTTAAGCTCCATATGTGCTGCATTGTACCTAACTGAAAATGTAGGACACCCCTCCCAGCAAACCTAGTTTTAGGATGTCAGGATTGGCGATGCTTTATCTCATCCAGCCTTTTGGGAGAGTACTCTATATGATAGTTCATGCACAGGCCTTTGCCTTGCATAATTTTTTTGAATGAGGAAGAAAAGAGGATTGGGGTAAATTATTTAAGCAAATGCTCTTCTCTCTCAGGGGCTTCTCCAGACACGTTTTGAAAATGCGGGCTGCGTCATAGTTTATTGATACACGGAGATTTTAGGACAATGATCCTTTTAACCTCCAATTATCACACCTTATTTAATTACGTTGAAATTGAAAATGGGCTGTCATATCAGGTGTTGTTGAGGAGCAGTTGAGATCTTCTGTCTACAGCATGGGTACTCGCAAACTTTTTCTGAAGAGCCACAAACTTTGGTCTGAGATGTGACCGAGGGCTGCATCAATACCAGTAGGGTGGCGGTCCAGGAAGGGTAGGGGAGAGGTAAGGTGGGTATAGGGGAAGTGAAGCACATACATCTAGTGGCTGAACTGCACAATGTGAAACCAGAAAGCCTGGGATTAAACCCAACATCTCCACTTCACCAAATTGTGTGATCCTAGGCAATCACTTTATTTCTCTTTCCCTCCTTTTTCTGTTGTTATCACATATAAGAGGACCTCGAAATACATGACTACAGGATGTGCACTGTACAAATCTTTCTCCTGTTTTTGATTTAATAAACTATCAATCAATCAATCACAGAACTTGTAGAGCGCACTACTTACCCGCGAGGGTCTCAAGGCGCTGGGGAGAAAAAAGGGGGGGGGGGGTGCTGCTACTGGTCGAACAACCAGGTCTTGAGTAGCCTCCTGAAGGTCAGCAGGTCTTGGGTCTGTCGTAGGCTTAGTGGAAGGGTGTTCCAGGTCTTGGCGGCGAGGTGGGAGAAGGATCTGCCGCCAGTGGTAGTTCTTCGAATGCGAGGGACGGTGGCGAGGGAGAGGTCGGCGGAGCGGAGCTGGCGGTTGGGGACGTAGAAGAGGAGTCGTCTGTTGAGGTAGGCTGGGCCAGTCTTGTGGAGTGCCTTGTGTGCGTGGATGAGGAGTTTGAAGGAGATTCTCCTGTCGACGGGGAGCCAGTGCAGGTTCCTCAGGTGGGGGTGATGTGGCTGTGGCGTGGTACATCGAGGATCAGGCGTGCGGAGGCGTTTTGTATGCGTTGCAGTCGCTTGATGAGCTTGGCAGGGCTCCCGCGTAGAGGGCGTTCCCATAGTCAAGTCTGCTACTGACGAGGGCCTGGGTGACTGTTCTTGTATCTGTCGGGATCCACCTGTAGATCTTGCGAAGCATGCGGAGGGTGTTGAAGCAGGAGGAGGAGACTGCGTTGACTTGCTTGGCCATGGAGAGCGTTGAGTCGAGGATGACTCCCAGGTTGCGTGCGTGGTCGGTGGGTGTCGGGGCTGCTCCCAGCATCGTTGGCCACCAGGAGTCGTCCCAGGCTGAGGGGTTGGAGCCGAGGATGAGGACCTCTGTTTTGTCCGTGTTCAGTTTTAGTCGGCTGATCTTCATCCAATCGGCGACGGCCTTCATTCCTTCATGGAGGTTGGATTTGGCGGCGAGGGGTCCTTGGTGAGGGAGAGGATCAGTTGAGTGTCGTCGGCGTAGGAGATTATGTTGAGGTCGTGCTGTCTGGCGATGCGTGCGAGCGGGGCCATGTAGATGTTGAACAGTGTTGGGCTGAGGGATGATCCCTGGGGTACGCCGCAGATGATCTCGGAGGCTTCGGATCGGAATGGTGGGAGGCGGACTCTCTGGGTTCTGCCGGCGAGGAAGGAGGTGGCCCATTCCAGGGCCTTGTCTCGGATCCCTGCGTCGTGGAGGCGTGCGCGTAGAGTGCGGTGGCAGACAGTGTCGAAGCCGGCGGAGAGGTCCAGCAGGATGAGGGCTGCGGTCTCACCGTTGTCCAGCAGGATCCTGATGTCGTCGGTGGCGGCGATGAGGGCAGTCTCAGTGCTGTGGTTGCTGCGGAACCCCGATTGGGATGGGTCCAAGATGCTGTTTTCTTCGAGGTATCGGGTTAGCTGTTTGTTGACGATCTTCTCGATGACCTTGGCTGGGAACGGAAGCAGGGAGATGGGCCGGAAGTTCTTGAGGTCTCTCGGGTCCGCCTTGGGTTTTTTGAGTAGGGCGTTGATCTCTGCGTGTTTCCAGCTCTCTGGGAAGGTCGCGGTCTCGAAGGAGAGATTGATGACGTTGCACAGGTGGGGTGCGATGGAGCTGCTGGCTTTGTTGAAGATGTGGTGCGGGAAAGGGTCTGACGGGGAGCCGGAGTGTATTGTGCTCATGGTCTTGATGGTGTCATCGATGTTCACGCTGGCCCAGGCTGGCAGGGGGTCGTGGTCGATGGTGTGCGGCGGGTCTGGTGCATTGATCTTAGTTGGGGCTGTCTGGGTGTTGAAGCTGTCGTGGATGTCGGCGATCTTGCGGTGGAAGAAGGTGGCGAGGGAATCGCACAGGGCTTGCGACGGCGGGATGTCGTTGGTGTTGGAGCTGGGGTTGGAGAGTTCCTTCACGATGTTGAAGAGCTCCTTGCTGTTGTGTGCGTTGTTGTCGAGGCGGTCTTTGAAGGAGATTCTCTTGGCGGACTTGATGAGGTGGTGGTGGTTACGGATGGCGTCTTTGTGGGCTGCGTGGCTGTCCGGTGTCTTATCACTGTGCCATTTCTTCTCTAGTTTCCGGCAGGTACGCTTGGAAGCTAGGAGTTCCGAGGTGAACCAGCCGGCTCTTTTGGTGGACAACTATAATGTTGTCCATGTATAATAGGAGTCCACCCTAAGAGTGCACATAATAACTGAACTGCCTCTTAGTTCACTATTGGCATTGTTGTCAGTGTGGGGGGAAGAATGAATGTTTCTAAATTCATATTTGAAAACTATCACTTAAAAAATACTTCTCAATGCATTGATACACTGATATAATCGGGACGCCGCTCTTTGTGCTGTTGCTGCCTGTTGCTGTCCGGGTTGCCTGCAGTGGGGACTCCAAGCCCCACAAGCCATCAGTCTCCCAGGAGGGAGGAGCTGACAACGCGCTTAAAAGCACCACAGTTTTCCCGCGGCGCGGGACGCCGCTCTTTGTGCTGTTGCTGCCTGTTGCTGTCCGGGTTGCCTGCAGTGGGGACGCCAAGCCCCACAAGCCATCAGTCTCCCAGGAGGGAGGAGCTGACAACGCGCTTAAAAGCGCCACAGTTTTCCCGTGGCGCGGGACGCCGCTCTTTGTGCTGTTGCTGCCTGTTGCTGTCCGGGTTGCCTGCAGTGGGGACTCCAAGCCCCACAAGTCATCAGTCTCCCAGGAGGGAGGAGCTGACAACACGCTTAAAAGCGCCACCGTTTTCCCGCGGCGCGGGACGTGTTTGGGCCGGGCCAAGGGCGGGCCCGTCCTGCACCCGTCAGCGCCCGGAGGAGGCTGGGCTGGGCCACCCCCCTGAAATCTGCAGTTTGAGGGCTTGGACTGTCTCTCCTCTAAGGTACAGCACACCATCGACTTTCTAAGCTGTACATTGTCCCCTATAGTCAAATTGCACTTACCTCTCACTGCAGTATTCATTTGTTGACATGGGGAAAAGGAAAGTGACTGAGGGCGGGTTGGGAGGCGCAGTGTAGAAAAAAACAAAGAAACCGACCCAGAACTCAAGCCCCGAACTTGGGAGGGAAGGGGTGCTTGGGGCGAATGTGCTAGATCATATTGATAATATCATTGCAGACTGCGAGGGCCTGCTCGCGACACCTGCACCATCTTCTGACACTCCTGCCCTTACCCATATGGCCTCTCCAGCACATACTCTTGTTGGGCCCACTAACACAGGGTACGGGAATATACCAAGCTTATTTAAAAAAGTGGTCAGTAGGACACACCCAATGATAGTCCCGGAAGTTCCAAAAGAAGCCCCCCTGTAGCCCATTGAGTGAAGTCTGCACGACCGAATGCGTCATGTTAGCTGATCTCCCCCTGAATAATCGCTTTGCACCTCTTGCAGAGCAATCCTCCACAAACGATGTACATATACGCACAATAGACTCGGAACCCACGAGCACAGTAGACAATAGGCTCAATACGAGCTCCTCTCAGGGTGGAAGGCCGGCAGCCAGCGAACCTTCACCCTCTAATTTAGATCTACAGAGGGAAATAGTAGCCCTAAAAGGTGCAATTGAGACTTTGACTGCTTTAATGTCGAGGTTGTACCTTAAATTAGAAGAATGTAGCAGATCCGAGTCCTCTCCATCTGTGCCCATTTCAAATATTAACATAAATTCAATGTTGAGTTCTGCCACCCCCCACTGCATGCAAACCCAACACAATGCTCCGAATATTAATCCTGTATCTTTGTTTGGCTCTAATGGCCGCAATGATAGGGTTCCTAGCATTCCAACAACCGCACATGGCAGGTACCAGGAGGGACCAGGGTGGGAATACAGGGGTACTCCTCGGGGCACAGTGGGGCTAGGGACATTCGCTGAGCAAGCACCATCGCGATCGAACACAGGCTGTAGTATGGCACCTTTACTTCGTCAACCGCTAGATTCCATCCATACTGCTCCCCTGTCTACTACTATTTACATGACTAATGTACCTAAGGTTGACTGCAATAGCATAAAACACGAGAACGGTGAAGCCTTAAAAAATAAAGTCATACACTGGATGAGGCACACTAGGGGATGCAGATCTATAATAAGGGACAATATCGTGCGGGCAAAAAGATGCGTCTTAAACCACAGCACTGTTGACGCAATAGAGCTTACTCTAGCTGGTGAACATCTAGTGCACAACTTGGTAGCCCTGGAAGGTAGAACCTGCCCACCACCTGCTACAAACATCCAACTGAAGTTGAACATCCCTATCTTGGCTGAACCTGCTAAAGCTGCTCTATTGCCCCCTAGGGACTCCCCTCTCTCGACTCTGTCCTAGAATCACTGACTACCCCTAGAACCCATTCAGGAACCCGTGCACTCTCTTAATATAGATCCTGACTTTACCTCTTCTACATTGCACACTCGACAGGAGGGTCCTTCCAAAGGCATTGAGCCTACGATATTCAAATCACAGCCTGCATCAGCCACAGTCATAACTTCACTAATGGGAGATCACTCGCAGGCCAGAGACACAGACACATCTATCCACCTAGCAACCTATGTGACTGAATCAACTGTTCCACTCACTTTCCAGACTCCTCCTCTGATTATAGACATTAGGAAGCTGAAAATAGCGTCATGGAACGTGGCGGGCATAAGGGGGAAGCTTGATTGCCCCCATTGGCTCAAGCTCATTAACCAACATGAGATCTGCATATTGCAGGAAACTTGGAGCCTGACCCCTACATTCATTCCGGGGTTTATGACATTTCATAGACCGGCAATTCCTTCAAAACATGGCCGGCCGCTAGGTGGGCTGCTTATCTTGATTAATATTTCACTAAATTGTGACATTAAGGAGCTGCTCATCAACAGCCCAGACATCCTTGGGATTAGATTAAAAGGCGGCAAGGGTAAGAGCATCGACATTTACAATGTCTATGCCGGGAGCTCTAGAGGAGGTAGTTTTCCAACCCTCCAGGCCCTGGATGAGATACTGGATGCCAAGCAAGACAGTCACCCTCTAATAGTTGGTGGAGACTTTAATGTTACTTATGAGCCACTCGATTGGGAAGTCTCCTACGAGGCGAACGAGGAGGATAAAATGTGGCTTGTACCATCATTGGAGCTTCCTCCTATAAAAAAGTGGTCGCAAGCAGCCCTGCAATTGAATGCCATAACTCTGGAACATAGGCTAAGGGCCGCTAATGGTAGAACCAGCTCTGACAAAGGAGGGGGGATGACCTTTACCGGGCCAAATGGGTCGAGTCGGATAGATTACATACTTGTGGACCTTAGACTATGGCCTTTAGTACAAGACATGGTTATCATCCCGTCTTGTGATAGTGACCACAATCTCCTCAGCCTGACCGCTGAGCACCCATGGGGTGAAAAGGGCATTTACCTCACTTAGTACTAAGGAGGTAATCCCGTCAAACGATAAACGCCGGCTTAAATGGCAGATGATCAAAAGCTTAAATCGATAAAAAGTGACATAGAAACACATTTGGGGACATTGCTATCTGCACCCAATGAACTGACCCCACAGGCTAGCTGTAGTGCTCAATAAACACAACAAATCGGTACGGTGTCAGTGATACACCAGAAAAGAAGGGTGTATCTGAAATATCAGAGCATGGGCTCTGGTACAAGTATGCCCGCTTTGGAGCTAAGACCTCAGATGCCTAACTCATGGGGAAGTCATCCTTAATGGAAGAGGAAACCTCACACACTTATTAGTGTCATGCTTCATCATAGGAATCCTCTCCCCACCCTGGTAAGACAATGCCACCCAGGCGGACTCAACCTCCTCAAAGACTGACTAGTTAGGAGGAAGTTCTTACATAAATCTTACTGGACAACTCCATCGAACTGGGGATCCAGATGAAAACATTTAAAAATACCTTAGAGTTCCTAGGGGAATACTACCTTTATTCATGGAACCCTAGGTAAGATTAAAAACGAAAAAACATTTGGGTCTTGGAGTACTATGTCTCACCCCCAAATTATTGCCAACATGTTTCTGCCCACTATCATTAGCCTAAACGGTCTGGGGCATTCGTCTGGGCGATGGATCCCTATAAGAAAACTACCTATACTAGGTTGAAATTAGTTCTAATTAAATAGAGGTATGGTGGATTCCTAATTAAGTCCTACCATAAATACCTGCCTGTAGTTGGAACACTTGTTCTTATTACCTACAGTAAATGAAGAACAGAAATAAAAGGTGCATTAGTTAATCAAAAAACTAAACCATACATCTAGTAGTTTAGTATCTGGTTAGGATCAGGACATCTAAGGTCAGTGTGGTGCCTTTGATCACTGTCACTAGACGAACACATGTGAACTCTGTCAAACGTGGTCTCAAAAAGAAGGGTGAAACCCTTTGTGCTCTATAGTGTTAAGGCCGCTAGCCCATGTGTCACTAGTTCTAGTATTCTATCGTGATTCTTATCACTAATTTAAAAAGCATATGCCCCTTACCCTCTGGTCAGGGTGCTACCATCCTCAAGGTCACAGAGAGGGCGGGGTATAGTCAAACACTGATATAAAAGAAAGAAAAGAGAAACCACAAAAGCCATCTTGTGAGTCTATGTTAGGTTTGCAGGAAATTAGGACAAAAATGCTGCCATTACGTGCATACGACCAAACCAGCTATTCATGAAGCCCTTACTCATCAGTAGCCAGGCGCATAGTTATCTCCATATTTTGTATATTCTAATTATAGTGCCTATAGCTGCAGGGTTCATACTATTCTCAAAGGACGCCAAGTATTCACCTGACTGCTAGTTGTGCATATTATACAAAGGCTGACTGTCTTGAGAATGCTCCGATGCATAACGTATCTATTATAACTCTTGTTGTTAGCGTACTGCAGCAAATAGAAGGGTATCTGTTGATATCGTTCATTAAACAACAAGCAGTGATCCTCTCATCATCATTCATCGTCCCTTTCACACAATTGCGCTGGTATACTATCATAGTTATTAAGTTTTCACCCCACACATAAGGGGACGTGTGTGACCACGCGTTACAGACATATCAAGTCAGTTTTATGAGATGACGCATTCACAGTCGTCCATGACTATCGAGTCTAAATTGCCAAACGTGAAACACCTCTCGCGTTCACATAGCCAAATCGTATCCGTGGGGGTGAAGCGAAATGTTTGGTAGTCGAAAGCATAATTCACACACACACTTAGACAGCACTCATAACCCCTCTGTATGGTGGGTCCCCACTTACTTCATCAAAAGGTACCTCCCGGCCATTGTACCTATCTTACTCCCGCTCTGTGCCGAAATGCAAGTTGGCGGTATGGCAGGCTGCGGCTTAAAACAGCCGCTTCCGAACACGTGTCAGCATCACCTGTCCCCGACACCGTCATTGCGTCTCAATCAGGTGGAGGAAACTCACTGTTTCTGGGAGTTGTAGTCCTGATAGACTAATACGCAGTACGGTGTGATTTATGGCGCATTTAGGAATCGTAAGGACACGTTCCTTTCCGTATATACTTATCTGTTTGTTATCATAAGTCAAGGTGGCTGTGCTAATTGTAAGATAGGTACAATGGCCGGGAGGTACCTTTTGATGAAGTAAGTGGGGACCCACCATACAGAAGGGTTATGAGTGCTGTCTAAGTGTGTGTGTGAATTACGCTTTCGACTACCAAACATTTCGCTTCACCCCCACGGATACGATTTGGCTAAGTGAACGCGAGAGGTGGTTTCACGTTTGGCAATTTATACTCGATAGTCATGGGCGACTGTAAATGCGTCATCTCATAAAACTGACTTGATATGTCTGTAACGCGTGGTGACACACGTCCCCTTATGTGTGGTGTGAAAACTTAATAACTATGATAGTATACCAGCGCAATTGTGTGAAAGGGACGATAAATGACGATGAGAGGATCACTGCTTGTTGTATCAACAGAGACCCTTCTATTTGCTGCTGTATGCTAACAACAAAGAGTTATAATAGATACGTTATGCATCGGAGCATTCTCAAGACAGTCAGCCTCTGTATAATATGCACAACTAGCAGTCAGGTGAATACTTGGCGTCCTTTGAGAATAGTATGAACCCTGCAGCTATAAGCACTATAATTAGAACATACAAAATATGGAGATAACTATGCGCCTGGCTACTGATGAGTAAGGGCTTCATGAATAGCTGGTTTGGTAGTATGCATGTAATGGCAGCATTTTTGTCCTAATTTCCTGCAAACCTAACATAGACTCACGAAATTGCTTTTGTGGTTTCTCTTTTCTTTCTTTTATATCAGTGTTTGACTATAAAGGACCCCGCCCTCTCTGTGACCTTGAGGATGGTAGCACCCTGACCAGAGGGTAAGGGACGTATGCTTTTTAAATTAGTGATAAGAATCACGATAGAATACTAGAACTAGTGACACATGGGCTAGCGGCCTTAACACTATAGAGCATGAAGAGTTTCACCCTTCTTTTTGAGACCACGTTTGACAGAGTTCACAAGTGTTCGTCTAGTAACAGTGATCACAGGCACCACACTGACCTTAGATGTCCTGAGCCTAACCAGATACTAAACTACTAGATGTATGGTTTAGTTTTTTTGATTAACTAATGCACCTTTTATTTCTGTTCTTCATTTACTGTAGTTCATAAGAACAAGTGTTCCAACTACCGGCAGGTAATTATGGTAGGACTTAATTAGGAATCCACCATACCTCTATTTAATTAGCACTAATTTCAACCTAGTATAGGTAGTTTTCCTATAGGGATCCATCGCCCTGACGAATGCCCCAGACCGTTTAGGCTAATGATAGTGGGCAGAAACATGTTGGCAATAATTTGGGGGTGAGACATAGTACTCCAAGACCCAAATATTTTTTCGTTTTTAATCTTACCTAGGGTTCCATGAATAAAGGTAGTATTCCCCTGGGAATTCCAAGGTATTTTTAAGTGTTTTCATCTGGATCCCCAGTTCGATGGAGTTGTCCAGTAAGATTTATGTAAGAACTCCCTCCTAACTAGTCAGTCTTCGAGGAGGTTGAGTCCGCCCGGGTGGCATTGTCTTACCAGGGTGGGGAGAGGATTCCTATAATGAAGCATGACACTAATAAGTGTGTGAGGTTTCCTCTTCCATTAAGGATGACTTCCCCATGAGTTAGGCATCTGAGGTCTTAGCTCCAAAGCGGGCATACTTGTACCAGAGCCCATGCTCTGATATTTCAGATACACCCTTCTTTTCTGGTGTATCACTGACACCGTACCGATTTGTTGTGTTTATTGTTTATGTGGGGAGGTACGGTGCCTTACCTCGTCCTCTCTCAATAGTGTTTACACTAGCTGTAATGCTCTACATACGGATTTCTTCGAACATCTGGCCAGAAACTTTCATGTTCAATCACACAGGGCCAGGCTAAAACAGGAGAGACCATTGGGAACAAATCTGTGGTTTAATAAGGAGTGCAGGGTACTAAGAAGGAGCTTGTCTACAACCATCAGAAATAGGGATATTCCCCTGACACGTGAAGTAAGGAGGCACTATAAACAGGCACAAAACAAAGCTAAGAGAGAGTGGGATGAAAGGAGTTGGGGAGGCCATGTTGCACCCAGACAGCAGGATGTTCTGGTCACTTCTGTCTAAGGGCAATTTTGAAAGATCTCCCCCTATGGCCAACAACATTCACGCAAAGGTGTGGCAAAAACAATTCAGTGCTCTGTATTCCATTGCCTGCATCCAAGACAGAGCTCCAATGCTACTCAATATTGGTCAACAAGTATGTAGCCTCTCGTTTACTAGAGAGGAAATTTTGACCTCCCTGGAGGCAATTTTACCAGCAAAAGCCCCGGGTCCGGACGGTATCCCTGGCGACCTCTTCCGCTCAGATAGGGGAAACTGGGCAACCTACCTTATGATACTGTCCAATGACATCGCTGGCGGGGGAATGATTCCAGAATCATGGAAAGGGGCCGAAGTGATCCCCATTTTTAAGAAAGGTGACAGGTCGAACCCCTCCAACTACCGCCCGATCAGCTTGATCGATTGTGCCCAAAAGGTCTTCTGCCGCTCTCTGCTAGTTAGGATCCAGGATTGGATGGATGAGAATCACATCCTCTCTCCGCTCCAAGCGGGCTTTCGACGGAAGACCAGCACAACCGACCAAGTGTTCCGTCTTGTCATGCTATATTGGAAGGTAGTTCTGCTGGGCAAGGGTAGCCTATATATAGCTTTTATAGACTTAAAAACAGCCTTCGACCTTGTTCCCGGGGATCTATTGTGGCGGGTGCTCAGGGACATGGGAATGCCCTCGGGAATTCTGGAACTCCTAATTAGGTTGCACGAAGAGAATTTTGCCCGTGTAAGATGGGGTAGCCAGGGTCAAATTTCCGAGCCCATTAAGATACAGCAGGGGGTCCACCAGGGCTGTGTCTTAGCCCCAACTCTCTTCTCTTTGTATATCAACCAAGTAGCTGAGCTCCTATCCTCCATTTCAGCTGATGCCCCCTCACTGGCGAACCATAAAATTTTCACCTTATTATTTGCAGACGATACCCTTCTCGTTTCAAAAACTCCCATGGGTCTGCAAAAACTACTGAACCAATTTAAGGTTTTTTGTGATGGGAGGGGTTTGGAAATTAACACCTCCAAAACCAAGCTAATGCTGCTGAATCCCCACAAGTCCTTCAAGGGAAATCTGTTCCTGGACAATGCTCCGCTTGAGAGAGTTAGCTCCTTTGATTACCTGGGAATCAAGCTGTCGGAGGGAATGGCCTGGAAGCTCCATCTTAAGAAGGCCTTCCTCAAATTTTCCCAGGTAACTGGGGCTCTGAGGAAGGAGCATTGTCGCTCATACACCAAGCCAGTAGCACCTGCTCTCAAACTATATAGCTGCAAGGCTGTGAGCAGTGCCCTATACAGGGCTGAGTTGTGGGGCATGGTAAATGTAACCGATCTTTTAGAAGTGGAGGACAAGTTTCTTAGAAATTTGGTATCCCTCCCACAAAGCACCCCTCTCTTTCCACCTAAACTTGATTTGGGCATTAAGCCTATCAATGATCTTGCAAGGCTTCGCCCACTGTTGTTCTGGCACAGAATGGTCACCACTCCCGATCTGGCACCTTATGCTGCAGCTTTCAATGAGGTTTTCGCTTTGGATACCACTAAAAAGATTGGCTGGATCAAACACGTAAATAGCCTTTTGTCCAGCATTGGTTTGTCAAAGCAAGACACTGGCTGCCCACCAACCCATACCAGATGCCGGGACAAATTATTATATTGGGCATGGGTTGAGCAGAACACATTTTCTAATAACAAACAGGGACTTGAAAATCAGCCGTTCCTTAGAAAGCTATTTTGATATTATCAAGGTCCCAGCTGATAGGAAACTTTATATCCAATTCAGGCATGGCAGTCTACCAATTAACGCCTTCACAAACTCTTGGCTGATTAACAAATCTCCACCCAAGGGCTGCCCTTGTTGTCCTTGCTCACATGAATCGATAGGCCGTGTTCTTTTTGCTTGTTCAGCCTATGCGACACCCAGGAGCAAATGGCTAGCTCCAGTGTGCAGACAACTCGGGACTCGAAATTCCAAAGTGGCCTTTCGCATATTGAAATCAGATGCTAGACCCTTATTCGCTTGCGCAACTGCAAAATTCTTAGGCCACTTTTAGGCGATTAGAAGGAGGGCGGTGTTAATCCCCTTGCCTAGCCCCGAGAGCCAAAAATGTGACGACCCGTTCACACAAGATTAATTGACATAAATGTTACTATTTCTTATTTATTTATTTATTTTATTTTTAGAGTTTTCTATAGCGCGGACCAGACCCAGGGTAGGGTATCAGAGCGCTTTACAAAGAGTAAACAAAGTGAATAAAACAGATAACAAAATAAGGCAGTACATAATATCAACATATTTTGTCAAAGGTGACAAAGATAATCTGAGCAACTGGTAATAAGTGCGAGGGAGTCCTTGGAGGGGGAAAGGAGGCAGGTATAAGGATGTAGAGCTGGGGTGGTTCCTGTGGGAGTTTACGGGAGGAATTTGCACATCAGGAATGATTTTGCTTCTCTTTTGAACAGAGGAGTAGAAGAGATTTTTCTGATGTAAGGAGGGAGTGAGTTCCATATTCTTGGTGCTGCTCCTGAGAATGCTCGGTCCGATGTTTTTTTCTTGCTGAAACGTGAGGGTTTGAGGAGTAGGTTATCGATGCTCCTAGAATGTCTGAGTCCTCCGGATAGGGTGAGTTTTTGGGATAGGTACTGGGGCGTATTGTGGTGAAGCGCTTTGTGAGTGATGCATGCCATTTTTAGGTGGATTCGAGCTTCATAAGGTAGCCAGTTGAGTGCTTTCAGGTGAGGTGATATGTGGTCAAATTTTCTAGAACATGTTAAGAGTCTCGCTGCGGTGTTGAGGCAGGCTTTTAGAGGGGCGGTTGAGATTTTGGGAAGCCCCGCTAGGGTGGTACATCCGTATTCCAGCCTTGAGATGACTAAGGACTGAACTGCTGTTTTGAGGTCCGGGTTTTTGATGAACGGTTTCATTTTTTTAAGGTAACTGAGGTGAAAGCGTGCGTTTTTAGCTATCAGGTTGATGTGTGTTTGCATGTTAAGGTTTTTATCTAGTGTTATTCCGAGTGATTTGGTGGAGTCCACCAAAGTTGGCGTGCAATTTAGAGCAGTGATCAACTCGGTCCATTTCTTTGTCTCCAGGGAGTTATTGGGGGGGGAGATTAGAAGAAATTCTGTCTTTTGTGAGTTTAGCTTGAGGAAGTTGGTCGTTAGCCAGTGGACGGTCTTTTCGAGTGCTAGGTTCATTGTTTTTATGTCTTCAATGGAGGAGATCTTGATGTAAAGTTGAGTGTCGTCCGCGTACATATGGTAGGCAATGTTCGCTTGCTGAAGTAGTTCAGTTAATGGTTCGACATATAGGTTGAATAGGGTGGGTGATAGGGTGGAGCCTTGTGGTACTCCTAGAAGGTTCAGCGTGCAGGGAGAGAGATTTTTGTTCACCATGAACGATTGTGTTCTGTTTTCCAGGAAGGATTTGAACCATTGAAGGACTGTGCCAGATAGACCCATCCTGTTTTCCAGTCTTCTTAGAATTTTGTCGTGATTGACCGTGTCGAAGGCTGAGGAGAGGTCGAGCAGGACTAGTAGACAGGTTTCGTTGCGGTCAAGAGCTAGGAGGGCGTCGTCAACTATGTGCAGAATGGCTGTTTCTGTGCTATGGCCGGGCCTGAAGCCTGATTGATGGATGTTCAGAAGGTTGAAGTCCATGATGTGTTGGTTCAGTTGTTGCTGAACACATTTTTCCAGGACCTTGGCTAGCATGGGAATGTTGGTTATGGGTCGGAAATTGTTGGGGTCGGCGGAGTTTGCTGTCGGTTTCTTCAATATAGGGGTGACTTGGCCCGTTTTTAGACAGTCCGGTATGTGTCCTTGTGCTAGCGATGCGTTGACGATTTTGGTCCAGAGAGGGGAGATGGCTTGGTAGATGTGGGGAAGGCAGTTTGAGGGAACTGGGTTGTTGAAGTGGTTGTTGAGTTTAGTAGTTACTAAGGTTTTGGTGATGTCATTAATATCGTAGAGTTTGAAAGTGGACCAGTGAGAGTTGTTTTTTGGTAGAGGTAGCTCAGGTTGTTCAGCGTTTTCGGTTTGAATGCTTTTTGAGGTGGCTGAGTTGGTTGCTGCCGCGTAAAGCTCAAGTTGTAGGGAGTTCGTTTTTGCTGTGAAGAAAGAAGAGAATTCTTCACTGTTAAGCTGTGAATTCGGGGTCGATAATGAGGCTTTAGCCAATTTCTCGGATTGTTGTTTAAGAATTTCAAAGAGTTTCTTAGGTCTATTTTTGGCATTGTCTAGTTCTGATCTAAAGAAGTCTTTTTTAGATTGTAGAATACGTTTGTTATAGGAGTTTCTAGCTTTCCGGAGTAGGTTAAGATGGAGGGGGAGGGATGTTGTCTCCATTTCCGTTCTGATGATCTAAGTTTACGCCTTTCTTCATTCAGGTCTCCGTTAAACCATGGGTTTTTGTCTTTATTTGGAAAACGTTTGAGTTTTGGTGGAGCAACTTGGTCTAAGACCTTGGTCATCGTGGAGTTGTAATGATCGGTGAGGTCATTGACGTCTGACATGTTGTTGGGGGGGATGAGAGCTTTCTCACAATGGGATGTTAGGTTGTTCCAGTCGAGGTTTTTCGTGTTTCTTATCCATTGTTTAGGCTTGTTTTGCTGCGAGAAAGCTTTCTTGGAAGTGGAAGAAATATGGAAGGTGATGATGTGATGGTCTGACCAGTCACATGGGGTGATCAGGATAGAGTCAATCATATTTTGTTTAGAAATGAGCCAGTCAAGAGTTGCACCCTTAGAGTGAGTGGGTTTTGAGATAGCTTGGATCAAAGAGTGGTCCTCTAGGAAGGATTTGAGGGCGTTAACCTGCTTGTCTAGGGGGTTTTCCCAGTGGAGATTGAAGTCGCCGAGGAAAATGTCGTTGGAATGAGGGGAAGAGTTTGTAGTAATGATTTCCATAAGTTGGTCTGTAAATCCTGTGTTCTTACCTGGGGGATGGTAAAGGATATGAAGTTTGTGGTAGTGGTTATCTGATGATTTGACAGATATCCCAAGGTATTCACAGGAGTCCATGGGTTCGGAGTGAAACTTTGAGATGGTGAGGTCGGATCGATGTATGCAGGCTAGTCCTCCACCCTTTTTAGAGGTCTGTCTAGTCTAATTATGTTGTAGTCAGGGGGACTAGAAGGTCAAGACATGGTGAGGACGATTCCTTGAGCCACGTTTCCGTGAGGATGGTTATGTCCGTTTTCAAGTTTAGGATGAGGTCAGCGATGTCAGATGCGTGTTTAAAGGCTGAGCGGCAGTTTAGGAGAAGGCAGGAGATCGGTTTTGAGGAGCTTTTTGCGTTCGGCTCGTGTGTTGCGGGGTTGTGGGTTATGGATTGGAGGTTGTTCAGGTTGATTCCTCTTTGTTTTGGATGGGATGTTCTGTTTGTGTTGATAGGGACTGGGAGAATATAGTATTCTTCTTCCATATTTGTGATGTGGCAGGGAGGGGATTCATATGACAGTAGCAGGGTTTGGATTTCCAGGTCCGTTAGGTAGTTGAGATCTTCTTCAATTGTGTTGGGGCCCGTAGGATTTTCGTAGAGTAGTACAAGGGTTTGGATTTCTAGTTCTGTTAGGTAGTGGGATGGTTTGCGGGTGCGTAAGTGTCGATTGGTCAGAGGCAGTGGAATAGTTTTTATCACGTTATTGACTTCAGATAGAGACTGTTGAAGATGCGTAAGTTTGGTTAGAGATTTTTCGACGAATAGTAGGATGTTTTTGATATCCAATATGACGTTTTGAAGTTTCCTAGATGTGAGGTAGGACTGGGTAAGGAGTGAGTCTTGTTCCGATGGGTGATAGGGAGGAGGGGACGGAGTGGGTGAGCTGGGCGGGTTGGGAGTAGTATTGTTGAGGGGTCGTATGTCTGTGGGGGTAGTGGCAATGTGGAGGGTAAGTGTGGCTGGGAGTGGGGTAGTGTATAATGAGGGGGGTATGAACTGGCTGGGGGCTGTAATCTGACTTGATAGAGTAGCCGTGTCATGGTGGGTGTTATCCATGGTAGGTATATGGGTATGGGGGAGGGTGAGGATAGAGGGGATGGGGGAGGTAGCGGAGAGTGGGGATGAGGGGGTCGGAGATTGGAGGTAACGGGAGAGGTGATGTCGTTAGATCTGGTGGTGTTTCCATTAGAGGGTGTAGGCGGAATGTGTTCTAAGGTAGGTGAGTTGGTGATGAATCTTTTATAGGTTCTGGGTAGGGGAGGTGGACTTTGATCTGCAGGAGATAAGGGAGTGAGGGGTGTGGGTAGGTCCTGTGGGGCATTGGGTGGGGAGATGGTGTGGGTTTTTAGGGTGAGAAAGTATTTGTCAAATAGAATTAGGTCCTTGTTGGCTGCTTGAATAAGAATAGTGCCATTTTTGTAGGACGTTATGTTCAGGGTGGCTCTGAGGTTTGGTGCGGGAGTTGTTGTTATCTTGGTTCCGTAGGGGATATTTTTATGGACGTGGATGTTTAGTAGCTTAGAAAAGGTAGACCGCCATTTGGCTGTTGTTCTTGTGAAAAATATGAGGTTATTGATTATCGTGCCTTTCTTGGCGTTAAAGGAAGGGTCCAGAAACAAGATATCGGGGTTTTTTCTAAGGAGGTTGTGTTTGAAGGTTTTAGTGGCACTTTTAGATAGGTTGGGGGGTAAAGAATAGAGTATGCGCTGTTTCCTTCAAGTATCATATGTGGTCCAGCCATGTTGTGGGAGGTCTTTTTCGGTGTGTGGTGTCTTACCTTCTGGGTTGGGGGAGGCAGTTTAATAGAAGGTGGGAGCCTGGACTGCCATTTTGATAGGGACGTTAAGGATGTCCGCCTGTTTTGCGGGTGGGTGTATAGTCTGCTGTGGATACACTGATTGGTACTGGGAAACCCTTTTATGATTGCGGGTTTATAGGATTCGAACACTTAACTTAATAAATGTGGCACTGGGAAGCCTTTTCGCTATCTTCTTCCATTTGTAAAGATGCTCATTCGATCGGTCCTCATTTGATCGGGTATGTCGAGCGTACACTGGATTGAGTGAGGAAGACTGCTGTGTTCGTTTAGGTTAGGTTAAATTCCGTCACCATCTTAAGGTCAGGTGTCAAGTTTGCAGGAGCATAATCTGCTTAGGCGTCTAGTGAGTTAGGCATACTTTGCTGCTTTTGTTTGACAACACATAAAGAAGCGTAAACGCCAGAACTGCAACCTTCTGTCATCAAGGTGGAAAGTTTCCTTGTCTTACGAGATCGCCATTTTAGGGTCAAGCACCATAGTAAGACAATTTGTCTAGTAATCGAAATTGCACCCGTCAAGAGGAGTGTTTTTTTTTTTGTTTTTTATATTGTAAATAGACGTCTTTGTACTAATACTCAATGCATTTTTAACTTTGTCATCGCTGTTTGATGGTGATTTTAATATGTTTTTATGAACTTTGTAGTGTTATGTTTGGAATGTAAATTTGGGGTCTGTCTCACACAAAACTACTCAAATGCATTTGCACTTTAGACAAGGGTTTTTATCGTTCTGTTACGAACTGCCTGAGGCATCACAAACATGAATTATTTGATAATTGTCTCATCTGCACCCTTCTCGCATATTGTTATTATCATGTCAATTCCAGCCATTCCTAATTGTATCTTGTTTTAATATTTATTCGAATGTTGTTTCGTAAGTCAGAATGTATCAAACACGACTCGTATGGCCGCATCTTTTATGTTTTTTTTAACCGAAATAAAGAGAGTTTGATTGATATAATCTGATATACCAAAGTGGAATGGTTCTGCATGTTAAAGAAAAACACGTTTTGAATTCTGAAGAGACCTTATCATATTTTTACACTTTTGCTGCAAGATGAATTTGAAAATAATGGTGTTCCTAGAGTTAAGTGGTGCAGGACAGCCTAGTTACTCCCTTTAACTTCAAATAACATTTAAATAAAGGCTTGCCTGTATATTTAACATCTTTTTAATGTTAAGCTGAGTTGAGTGAACAGCAGTCCAGTGCTGCTGTTGATCAGGGGGCCACATGTAAAGGTCAGGAGGGCCGTACTTTGAGTATCACTGGTTTACAGCTTAGTTCAGTTCTAATTAAAGGCTTTGTTGTCTGATCCATCCAGAAACAGACAGCTTTGCCAGGTGCAGGCCACAGTGTCCTGGTTTCCTTGTACTGTCACCAAAGTCACTTCACCCTGCAATGGTGTGTTTGTCTGCATATGTGAAAGTGTTTGTTTTCTAAAGCATGATCCAGGAAAAGTATTAATCATACCAGGCACTCAGCGGGCAGGAGCTGTCCATTGACATTAAAGAAAGTCATACAGCCTTACCACTTAACCACTATCCCACTACATGTGTGTAATATTAGTTTTCTAGTCAATAAAAACCATAAACATTATTAACATATACAATTGACATCACAAATACATAAGTAAAATTAGGAGGAGAACAATCAGTCATATAGGATCAATGTGCACAGGATCAATTTAGCTAGTAACTGATATTACCAGTGCGTGCAAAATAGCTCATAAGGTGCAACAGTGTAGGTCTTCTGTCTTGTTTAATCAGTAGCCAATATAAAAAATGAAAACCAATGAGCCCTGATTCTACCAGGCATCCCATAATGGTGGTGTTCTTATATAAAATTGTCAAAGGCCTATGCTGGGTGCAAGATTACGCGCAAAGTGCAGCTGTGCTGATATTTGTTCATATGGGATGTTTGGATGAACGTGGACAGATATCCAACCTGACAAGATAGGGAACCGACAAGCACAGGTTATCCCTAGCAGCCCGCCAAGATATGGATGGATTTTCAGGATTCTTAGCAAGGCCTTTCTTAACCTTCCACCTTGACCCCGCCTAGGTCTGAGGGTTCACTTTGGCAAGATATTTTAAAGATGTCCAAGAATTGTACCAATCAAATATTAAGCATGTTGTTCCTTGGATCTAATGACTCAGTTAGTGCTCATCTACAAGACCTAATCCCTATTGCATTAAATTCCTTTTTCAACATGCTTCTTCGCTGGTGGCCTAGAGCAGGGCAAATACAGATGACATGCTGCAGAGTTTTATCCTCCTGATGATGTAAACGGCATTTCTGGTACCCCCTTTGACCTTCTTCCCTCCACTTTGGTAAAAAGTCTAGAGTTGGGATATCACCAGGTCTCAGTGTCAATAATTTCTGTTTGATCTTCAGTGAGTAAGTGGGTTCCATGAGGGGGAGCTCTTTTGGACATCGTAGGATTTCAGCACCAGCCACCCATGTGACCACTTAGCCACTATATTTTTATCGTCCAATCAACTTTGCAGCTTAATTGATTTGTTTACCTCTCTTCTGAAAACTTGGCCAGACTCCATAGGTTGTACTAGTCGACCTTTTCAATGCTTCTGTCGAGGTACTTTTTATATTCACCGTTCCACATTTGAAAGTTGATTTCAGACCAGGTTAGGTTAGCCAAAGAGCTCTTGGCGGCTGCCCGCAGTTTACAGCAGCATTTAAGGAATGCTGCCGACCTAGCATATAGGATCTTGTCACGATTTTGTCATGGAGGCTGGCCTCTGCACCCATCATTATTTCCGCTCGATATGAGAGTGCAGGTATCAATTTAACCTTCATTACTGCAGCCATTGGCTGAAGATTGTGCCTCCTGATGGATTTTGCTAGCATTGTAAAGGAGGACGTGCACTTTTTTCTTGATCGCCTCCCTATGGGGAGCAAACGTAGCCCTTACGTCTATAGTGACACCTAGATACACGTATGTAGGAGTTTCATCAATTGTAGCTCTGTTAAGATGCCATTTGCAATCGTTTAAAATACGGCGATTAAGCAAGATAACTTTAATCTTTTTATGATTTATTTCCTGCCCATTGTCCTCCGCGTATGATCCTAGGCAGTCCAGTAATCTTTGCAACCCTATTCTGGTGTTACTAAGCAGTAGCAGGTCATCTGCGTACAAGATGTTGACTGTGGATGGCCACCCAGACTCAGGCGTGAGATAACTGTCCGTCTAATGCCAAGGAGAGATCTGCAATGTATAAGTTAAAGAGAAGGGGTGCTAAAACTCAACCTTGTTTTAGTCAAGTCGATGTTTCCACTTCCCTTGACAGGTGGGTGCCATCCCCGATCTTAATCTTGGCCCACGTGTCCAAGTATAGCAGCCTGATCCCACTATATGAATATTGATTCAGCCCCCTCTAAACTAATGTCACCTGTAGATGTCAGAACAAATTAGTTATAAAAAACACAGTGCTTGAAGAAATGTAACATTACATGCTAGCATGTCTTACTCGAGAACAGCTCAATTGGAAATAAACATGACTTGCTTGACTGTGTGCAACAAAATAATAAACAGAGCACAAACAAGATGTGAAATCCATTTTGAACAATAACAGATGGAGGCCTAGCTCAGACCTAGTTAGTATAAGCCAAGAAAATGCCCTTCAACAGTTCATATCAAAATCATTTCAAAGACAATAGCATCATATAAGTATACACATGTGAATTTGAGTGTAGATTACTATTCCTTAGTTGGATACTATTGAGTTTCTTCTATTCATGTACCTGCACATTTCTTGATGTCAGGAGCACTCCTAATTAAGTGGGTTGAAGTGTTCAAGAGGGGTGGTGATTGGCCTGCACTTTGAAGTCAGTAACCATTTACACCCTCTGTCCTGAGTTTAGTTTTCTCTGGGCTCATCGATAAGCCCTCTTCTTCATTCGGGCATAATTATCCATTGCACACTGGCTGGCCCCAATTTCCTATGAACCTACTTTCGTGCCATGATTGTCTGGGAATACTTGTCATGTGTTCCACAGTGAACGCCACTAAGTTCATTCCCAGTAGGCTGAAAAGTACCACACAGACCGCACAGAAAGGGGCGAGAGTGGGAACCAAGGACTAAGATGAAGAGGTGTTGTTGAATACTGTGTAATGTTGATTATGGGTAAGCAATCATAGAATTACCACTTAATGCATCTTCCTCGTCACAGACCTCACAATAATGCGGAGAGGAGTTGGCCTAACGGCTAGGGCGGTCGACCTCGAATCTGGGGAACCGGGTTCGAGTCTCGGCAATGGCGCTGAACATCCTGTGATTCTGGGCAAATCACTTAATCTCCCCGTGCCTAACAAACAAAAAAAATGAATGTGTCCTCATGTAACACAACTGGTGCTATGTAAAGCGATCTGATACCCGATACCTTCGGGTCAAGTTCGCGCTATATAAAACTCCGTAAAATAAAAAAAAATTAAAAGAAAATATGAGGATTTAGCAAGTACTGCCTTTGATCAGCTCCTGTAATTCGTAGTCACCAGTCACGCACCACTTTGCACCCTTGTGGGAGTTCTGGTTCCAAAACACCACTTATGAAGCCACTTTTTGAGACCCATCACATCAGTTACCACTGAAGATTGTCATCTGTCATATTTAGGGGCAATGAAGCCATCCCCTGAAGGAGGACAGGATTAGGAGGAGACGATTAAACACCAAAGTACCAGAAGATTCAAACCGAGAACATCAGGTATGTAAAGTACACCATAAGATAGGAAATAATGCAGCATCTAGGAAAGCAAGATTTGTACTGCATCCAAAACCAAAAGGGATGCCCTCTCTTCCAAAAAGATTCTTATCCAAACTCTGAATTTTCTGTCAGCCAATGACATTGTATAGCTACCTATTTCAAGTCATCTCACGGAAAAGCAAAAGACAAAGGCCCCAAAAACCAAAAGGGCCTTTAAGATACAAGCACATCATAACAATAAGCACTGCTCAAAAAGTGCAAAGCAACAATGCATGCAGGGTAATATATAGAAAAAAGAGGCAAACCGGGCTTCCAGATCAGGTATTTTGGTCATCATGGTAATGAGCAGAGCTAAAAGGATTGTGTTAAATTTAAAGATTAGTTCCCCATTTCCTGGACTTGACTTACCCTCATTATGGAAGGACTGCATCAAGATAGAGGGACAAAGTGGTCATGAATAGGTAAGAGGGTTGCCTTCCGCTCTGTCCAATAATGTTAGTGTTAAAATACAGTCTTCATTGTTCTCTGGGCCAAACTTCTCATTGTATACTTAGCTCTGACCACAGTGCGAGCAGCTGCATCATATGTAATGCTCCTGGTTTTCCGTTTTTACTGGTTTTTACAGATAAATACAGACAGAAAACAATGTGTCATTTATTTTTAAAAGTGGATAAAACAGGAAATTGGGCTTCTTTTAAATGATTCTCAATGCTTTCTTTCATGAATTGTAAGCTGACAGCTGAGCAGATAGACAGCATTGGGAATTAAAAACATGATGAAATTTCCTTAAATAATGGCATATGTCAGCATACATTTGTGATATAGTGCTAATATTTACCAGTGGGTGTATTGTTATGTTATATTTGGCAGCTTAAATAGCTAAAACACAACAGACATCATATTATGACTGCGTATCTATCAGGTAAATAAATATGGAAATGTAGAATTTTACATCTTCGTTTATCCACAAACCACAAAATAAATATGGATAAATACCAATAAGATGGCCAAAAAATAAATATGGATAAAAACAGACCAAAATGTTAAAAAAATAAATACAATATAACCGGGAGCCCTAATCATATGCTAGCTAATAGGCTTGATTCAGCTGCTCTGTTTCAGTGCCAATGTATGATCTGTGTGCCTGGTTTTGTCCCACCACTTTGACCCCAAAATAGCTGTCAAATGGAAATATTGGTTTCTTGCCAAACAAGCAGGCTCGAAGTCGGTTGAATTACTCCTAGTTCCGTTGTCAACATATACAAGCATTCCTCAAGCTAGCTCTGTTGACTCTTCTTGTGAGGTTGCAGGGTATCTAAAATATCAAAGAGTGTGCGATGAAGTCTCAAAGTGGTTAACATCTCGTGGATTGTAAGGTGCTGTCTTGCCTTCTGTATCTCCACAAGAGATAACATCTTACAAATAAAGCAGCTCCCAAAACTTTCCATTCTCAATGAATTTGTGTGGGCCAGCAATAGTGTAGGAATAAATTCTTCCATATCACTTTGGCAGCATTGGTGCCTTTTCACCATTGATGGTATAGACGTGAACATTGCTAGTGAAGTGAGTAGCCACCACTAGTACTTCTGATTTCTTTTTCTGTCATTGAGGAAGGGGCAAGAGGTTGCTTGTCAGGTTTTCAGGTTCATACAGTGAAGTCCCATCCAAGCCTTATGTCCGAAGGGAATGCCAGACAGAACATGCAAGGTAAGCAAAACTTGCAACTCTCATTTATGCATCTGATGTCTCCTGCAGCAATTATTTACTCCAGCAAGACAATAGCTCGAACTTCCACTTGTATGATGTTTCTCACTGCATACTTGTACCATTGTCATCAATGCTTGATTCTAATAAAAAACTATTGAAATGAAAAAAGACAATACCTAGAACTTTCTCTGACTATGACAGCCAACTGTCTGTGACATTTTGTAATTGACATACCAGCAACTGGAAACTGTTGAATTCAGTTATATTTCTTTTTTCCACTTTTCGGAGCAGTATTTACAGCAAGACTCTTTTCTTCAAGGGAAGATGGATCAATGCACGGTACATCTTTTAATTTTAATATCTGTATTGGTTTTTCAAAATATATTGTAGGGTTAGTTAGAGATAGGCACTGATCATTTTGTTTCAATTATTATTTCTTGCATGTAGGTTTCGGTAAGTTTTTTTTTTTAACGATTGTAATGATTTTTATTAATTAAACAATGAAGACGTACTACTACAGTAAGTTATTTAGATATTTCCACAACATTAAATGGGTTTCCTGTGATGCTAAAGGAGGGCCAGTGACCGTGCTCACAAGCACACTTTTATCATATTTTGTTATGCTTTGTTGTCTAGCATTCTCTAGTACCGAATTCTGCCAGAAACCTGCATGTATGTGTCTAAGAATGTTCCACCTTTTCTTTGAAATCTTCAATTTTTTTTAGAAGTAGTAAGTATGGTACTGTTGGCAGTTTTTGAGTTTAGCAAACTTGAGGCAGGATAAATGATGATTGCAGTCAAAAGACACATTTTTGTAATAGACTAACTATAATGTTACTCCCTTGCATGTGACCGTCAGTTCGTTTTCACTCATTTAACCCGTTCTGAATTAATAGCCACTTAGACTTTTATGGGATTTTGCAGGACTAAAAGATTCAACGCATCTAACTTTCTTGCCTATTTCTACTATTGGTTAAGAAATTAACAGATCCCCCATTGACACATATTGGCTCCATGTAATTTCAGTTCTCTAATCACCATGACATAATTCTTTGATGTTAGTATCACCCAAAAAAACTTGATAATTATACTCCCAGTTATTTGCAGCACTTAGAAATGACGGCAAGAAGCGCTTTTAAAAAAAACACATTATTAACATTGACAAGTACAATGGGGTGGAAAGAGCATTGTGCTGGAAGCATCCACAGCATGGAACATACTGCCTCTCTGCATAAAAACAGCACCGATCTCCTTGTCTTCAGGAAAGCTGTAAAGACCTGTTTGTTCAGGTCCTGGTAGCTTTTGTGGTCCTGTGATACTCTGAGCCGGAACTGAATAGCGCTTAGATGCCTTTGTGCAGTAATGCGCTCTACAAATCCTGCTAACATGTCTTTTGCTTGATTGCAAAGATAATCATCCAGAGTCTGTTTAGGTCGAAAGCCTGGTTTGCTAACAACATCTTGGGGACATTCGGAAAGCTTCCCTAGGAATGCATTGCTCCCCTTGCTTACCATTGGCTTTGTGGTTTGTAACTCACATTTGCTTTCTTTCTATGTGCTGGCTCTATCTGTTTTAGGCTGCCAGTTTGAGTTCCTCCCTTCCGTTGCCCAAACCCTATTTACCGTATTCTTCCATCTGTACTGGATTTCTGTAAACAGACTTTTAAATTTTGTTCTTATCTTGTCACATTTGCTGTGCATTCAAAGACAAAGGTTAAATGTTAGGCTCTGTCTTCCATGAAGCTTGGTGTGTATTTTTCTTTTTCTGATTCAAAGTGAGAGTATTCACGCAACAATCATGCTGGCTTCTAGGGGTCTGTTTGAGGAAGGCTGTACAATGTTATTTTTTTTTTAAAACACAACAAAATTTAAATGTCTGCAAATGAATTGTGCTGATGAACAAAACAGATCAATGCACTAGGTGATGACATTTCCAGTCATTATCGTTTGTGCACTGTACAATTTGTATCAGTAAAACTATATGTCAGTACAAATGTAATGGTCATTTTAATTGAAGATGTATTGTTTCTAATGGCAGTACACTACCTCGTTACCCCACTCCACTCTGCACCACTCCACGCCACTGCACTCTACTGTGCACCACTCCACACTACACCACTCCACTCCACTCAACTCCCCAGTGCGTCACTGCACTCTACTCTACACCACTCCACTCTACGGCACATCACTCTACGCCTCTCTACTCTATACAACTCTACTCTATGTCAATGCACTGTAACCCACACTGCTCATCACCGTTGTACTCTACATCACTCTGTGCCACTCCACTATATGCCTCTCTACTCTGTCACTTTATGCCACTGCACACTACCACAATGCACACTACTCTGTACTCTATGCAAATACACTCTACACCACTCTAATCTACTCTTACCCCCTTGCACTCAACGCCATTCTACCCTGCACCACTGCACTCTACTCTAAAACAATCTACCCTACACCACTGAGCTCAGCACCACTGCACTCAGCGCCACTCCACTCTACTCTGCACCACTCTACTCTAACCACTGCACTCTACGCCAATCCCAAAGTAATACAAAGCTTTATTCGATTTTCATGGAAAAGACCATAAAAGCATACACATACGAAATAGTTTGCGCAGTCATGATCGTGAACAATTAAACTATTAAGCTAAAAAAAAGTCAATAAAACCTCATTACTAAATAGCCATTTGTTGCCTAAGATGAATCACAGACCATAAAAAGTTAGAAATCCTAGAGAAAACTGGTAAAGAAGTGAGTTGTAAAAACACAAATGCAGAGCAGCATTGTTTAAAATTATTATCAGGAAGAATAGGCAGTATAAAACATTTCTGAGGGACCTTGTAAAAAGTGCAAAAAAACACAATATGCAAAGTGCATTGGCTGGATCAATCATCACAGGGGCATTTGATCAATACGTCCGACCAGTCATTAATGTTAGGAAAAGTTACTAGACAGGAAATGATGTCTAATCTAAAACGTGTCAAAATGACCAATGATGACAATCCTGCACAGAATTAAGATATGGCTTCAAGCCATCAGTGACAAGGATCATCTGATTTTTGACAACTCTGGATTTCACCAATTCCCGGGATAATCTTCATTCTTCGAGTAAAGACAGACATTGTTTCTTTGGTTCGCTTCTGCTGATGGAGTGAAGTAAGGCAGGGTTCTCAAAATATTCGACATGACCCAGTTCCGAACAAGACTGTGTAAGAAATTTGAACTAACGGATTAAGTGTACCCGGACTGTTTAAAACAATCATTAATAAACTTGTGTTTTAAATCAGTGTGTTTTAAACAAATGTCAAAAGCATCCCTGTGAACAATAACCAGTTTTTTAGTAAAGTTATTAGGGTTGACCAAGGACCAAAGTAATGAAGCTCCATTGTGAGTGGCTAATGCAGTATTATCAAAGTTGCGTTTGAGATGATTGCTTTTCTGGCCCCACACATGTTTTACATTTATACTTTGGGGTAATAATCACTCGTCGAAATGGGATGGGCAATGAAATTGGATATTAGCTTGCCAAGTTTGTAGGAGGAAAGGATATAATCAATGACGGTATTATGGCCACAACCATTAAATGTAGAGTTAAAATGAGGAGGAGGGCTACACAATTCATTAGAAAAAACAAGGTCGTACTTTGAGATTAGATCATTCAATTTCGCTCCGTAGTCACTATAAAGAAAATAGGTTTGATCGTTGTTGTGTATGTCCACCATACCACAAACTTTTTTAGATGGAAAATGGCATAAATTTATGTTAAAATCTCCAATATGAAGGACTCTTTCTCTTCACTGCAACATAAATTGTCCTACTCTTGGTCAAGTTGTGATAGGAGTTTGAGGATATAAGATAGAGGTGCATTATATAAAACTTTACAAGTATAAAATTAAGATTGTATGACATTTCAGTAACAATAATTAAATAAATGGACAACCCACTGTTAGCTCAACAAGCTTGAGAAGGAACTGCGGGTAGGTGGAATGTCTTAAATCCATTGATATGGATGGGCTCAAGGACCCAGGTCTCCTGGAAACAAAGGATATGAAATTTGATTATAAGGTTCGTCCAGAGTGGAAGGAGCACCTTGCAGCGCAAACCTGCCACATTCCAAAATAGAAAACTGCAATGTGGTAGGTACCCCTGGACCACAGACAAAGGGGCTAAGGGAGCATAGCTGGCCAAGCTAGATGAAGGGGAAACTTAGGAAAATATGGTGCTGCAGAGTGAACCTCAGAGCTGGGTAGATATGGTCCAATACCCATAAACACAGGGTCAGCAGGTGGTGTATCTTCTCTGGCCTAATTAAATGTCAAACTCTTCCATCTAGCTCAGCCAAAGGAGTGAAACGATTGTGAGTAATGACCGTTGAATGGAATTCATGAGACTGTACATGACCAGAGCCGGAAGTTGGGCATAGCCCACCATTAAAATTCGGGGGGCAGTAGAAATAGCCCAGTGGGAAAGCTTGAGGAAGGCTGTATGACGTTGTTTTTTTTCTAGGACACAACCAAAATTTAGATGTCTTTAAATTAACTGTGCCTATGATCAAAAGAATTCAATACACTAGGTGATGACATTTCCAGTCATTATTCTTTGTGCGCAGTATCATTTTTATCAGTAAAACTGTATGTCAGTACAAATGTAATGGTCATTTTAATTTAACATGTGTTGTCTGTAATGACAGTAAGCTGCCACATCATGCATACTGCAAAATGTCCTAGCTATCGTAACAGAAAGTATCAATTCTATTAAGTACTTGGAGGCGAGGATTATGCTTTACTTTCTCTGCTTTATTTTACAGCAGCCATTCAAACTAAACAATAATCAACTACAATTCCCATGAAGCCTAGGTAATGTGGTAAAGAAAAAACAGAGAGGCCAGTCAGGAGTCAGTCCCAGTCTCCAGCCAATGCCCTCACGATGGCTCTGGACACAACGATACCCTTTAAAAAGCATGGCTCCACACATCGGTGACCTTCAGCTCCATGGTTCTCACCAGAACTAAAAATAGAAAAAACTAAATGTAAAACCCTAGAGAGATGCTGGCGGAGAAGGAAAGCCACTTGAGAGGGAACAGTACAAACAGGCTCTATCCCAATACCACCGGAACGTCAAAACATCCAGGCGAATGTTTATAATCAACCAAATAGAACAAGCAAACAATTCTCCAAAAGTCCTTTTTAGTATAGTACAGGGTTTTATTTCCCCACAAGCATGCAGCAATTCCCCCATGGAATCTCAGGAACTCTGTGACTCCTTGGCTAAGTACTTTCAGGAAAAGATAGACCACATCTATTTAAAATTTCCGGTCATCCCTTTGCAGGATTTAGAGACCACCATTGTGATAGGAGAGCAAGGGAAAGAAACTCCCTGTACACTTGACAGTTTCCAGCCTATCACCTTAGAGGAAGTATACAACTCCCTGGCCACAGCCAAATCCGGATCCCCTCGGGATCTATGTCCACCAAAGACAATATCTCTTCTAGCCACCAAGTGTGCCCCCGTGATCCAAAAGATCTTCAACTGCTCCATAGAAACAGGAACTATTCCCATCGAGTGGAAGGAAGCCTGCGTACAGCCCATACTAAAAAAAGCAACATTGGACCAACAATCACTCAGTAACTACCGCCCGATCTCCCTGCTTCCTCTTTTGGGTAAACAACTGGAAGGCTTAATAAATAAGCAGTTGGGATCATACCTCGAACTCAATAACATCCTTAATCCTTCACAATCTGGATTCCGAACTGGGTTCAGTACAGAGACCGCACTCCTGGCTGTGACTGATTCACTGAGACCGGAGATGGATCTAGGAAGACCAATGGCACTGATACTATTAGATTTGTCAGCAGCCTTTGATACTATCTCCCACCCAAGGCTGATAAATAGATTGCAGGCAATCGGAGTCCAGGGGACAGCACTAAAATGGCTGCAGCACTTTCTGTCAGATAGACAACAGATGGTCATCCTGGGGCCATACCCTTCAGGCAAAACATGTCTGGACAAGGGTGTACCGCAGGGCTTGTGCCTGAGTCCCACCTTGTTCAATATCTATATGGCCCCACTAGCAAAGATCGCGGAGCACTTTGGTTTTGAGATCATATCATACGCTGATGACACTCAGCTGATGTTCACTATGGGCCAAGACTTGGAGTCGGAGAAACTACGTTTTTCAGCAGGAATGTCAGCAATCTCCAGCTGGATGACGGAGAACTGTCTCCAGCTAAACCCAGAAAAAACAGAGATTATGTTGCTTGGAAAAGCCCCAGCCATATGGTCAGATGACTGGTGGCCTCATCAATTGGGTGCCAATCCCGTGCCCAAACAAACGGTAAAAAATCTAGGGATAAAACTTGATCAAGCCCTAACAATGAAAGATCAGATTGCAGCTATTACAAGCTCTTGCTACTACAATATGCGCCTGTTGCGCAGAATTTTCCCTCTCCTCCCCACACATGTCCGTAGAACCCTGGTTCAGGCAATGGTGATAAGCAGACTGGACTATGGAAATGCCCTCCTGGCTGAAGTCAGTGATACTCTGCTTAACAAGCTCCAGGTGGTCCAGAACACCGCGGCCAGACTTATACTGAACCGGCCTGCAGGCACCCCTTCTGCTCCTTTGCTGAAAGAGCTACATTGGTTTTCAGTGAAAAAGCGCTCCCGTTTTAAAATCTGCTGCCTCAAGTATAATGCCTTAAGAGGCAATGGCCCACGCTATCTCCAAAACAAACTAAAGACCTATGTTCCCGGACGTACTCTCAGATCAAGCACTCAAGCCCTTCTTTACGTGCCCCGAATCCACCGAGCGCGCACCAGGGGAAAGTCCTTCTCCTAACTCGCCCCAGGATATTGGAACAAATTACCCGTAAATCTACGAGAAACTCCCACCTACAGTAAATTCAGGAAATTACTAAAAGCCTACTTATACTAACTATCTATGGTCCGTATCTCCAGTTAGGGTCTGCAACAGCGCCGAGATGCCCCCGGGTGATACGTGTGCTATAGCAAATAATAATAACATAACAACATAACATAACAATGAGAGGCAAGCCACGGTCCACATAGTCCATCATCCCTGTTCACCATGCCTTTTTCGACGCACGAGAGCCACATCCTCTTTTTCACGAGTCTTGTTTATTCGCATCGCCTCCTACAATAAAAGGCACATATTACACCCAGCACCTGGCTTATGTTTTCCCTGTGAACAAAGCATTGTAATGATTTCCACCTCAAACTGACAACAACAGTTAACATCAACAAGGTCAATACAGCATTGAGAATATAACGACTCAGTGCTTACCATTCATGGGGGGTTACTCCACTCCGGAGTCACCAGGTGGGAAAATCCTCGCCTCCAAGTCCTTAATAGAATTGAAACTTTCCGTTACGATAGGTAGGACATTTTTCATTCTATGTCAGGACCGGAGGCTCGGATTATGCTAGTTCAAAGCTTACTTATCACCAAACTAGCCATATCCAGGAATGGCTTGAAATAGAACCTCTTAAAGGTTGAGTCCGAGGACCAATCCACTGCATTGAGGATATCCTCCAATCGGGCCCCTAGGGCGAAGGCCTTGAAAGCCAATGCACCACGAGCCGAGTGGGCTCCAAGCATGGGCAGATTAATGCCAGCCTCTTGCATCACCCATCTGACCCAACGAGCAATCGTGGGTGAGGAGACGGCCCTATGAGGCTTCCTCAATGCGATGAGGAGCTGTTGTTCCCCAGGAGGTCGGAACTCTGCGGACATATCCTCATATGCCTTGAGACAAGCCACGACGCACAACTTAGGGGAGTCGGAAAAAGCAGGGTAGGAAGCTGACCTGGTTCCACATTTTGTCCATCTATGGACCGTAAAGGTAACACCAGAAGGTGAGAAAGTGTGCCCCGTAATATCCAGGGCACGCACGTCAGAGACTCTCTGACAGGAAATTAAGCAGAGTAACATGGGCAGCTTGGCCGATAGCTCTTTCCTGGACAAGAAGCGATTGGGTTGCCACAGTAGGAAGAGGTTGAGTACCACGTTGACATCCCATAGCACCGAGTACCTTGGCTCTGGAGGGAGCGACAGGCGTACACCCCTCAAAAGTCGACACACAAAGGGGTGCTCGTCGATAGGAGCGCTGTCCGCTGGTAAGTGTACCGCTGAAATTGCCGAGTGAAAGAAGTTGATCGACCTGTAGGCCAAACCATCCTCCGCTAAGGAGGCCAGGAAATTCAGAACGTGAATCGCATCTGCTGCCACCGGATCGAGACTCCGTCGCAACACCAACGGGTTCAGCGATTCCATGAGGATCTGTAGCATTTGACCGTGCTATTGGCCCAGGCTCTGGATAAGAACCCCTTAGCCGCGTCCCAAAGGCCTGGGAGCAACCTTCGTCACCTGTAATCCTCCACGCCATGAGCGACATCGACTCCCCCAGGATCAATGGATGAGGCCGATGATCCAGGTTGAGCAGAACCTCTGGAAATAGGGGGAGAAGGATTGGAAAATCCCAAGAATGTTCCAGAAGAACCGGAAACCACACTTGAGATCTCCACAGCGGAGTGACCATCTCCACCTCCGCCCTCTGATGCCTGATTTTCGCTGACGCCCTCGTAATCAGTGCAAACTGGGAAAACGCATAGCCCCCCTCTTGTGACCAGTCCTGAAGAAACGCGTCTGTGGCTGCTGCCACGGGATCCGGCTTCCAGCTGAAGAACTTGGGCATCTGATGGTCCAGTCTGGACGCAAAGAGGTCGACTGTGAACGGAACCCACTTCTCCCAAAGAGAAAAAAACACTGTCAGGTGGAGCTTCCACAGACTAGAATCCCGGAAATTGCGGGACTGGAAGTCCGCCACCTGGTTGACTCTTGCCGTGACTGCAATCAGATGGTCGAGGCAATATTGCCAGAAGCTGATGGCCAGATCTGAGAGGGCCTTGGAACGTGTGCTTCCCAAATGGTTTATGTATCGCACCGCTGATACGTTGTCCATCTTGAGAAGGACACACACCTGCACCGAGTTCTTGGTCTAGCATCTCACAGCGAATGAGCCTGCCAACAGTTCGAGACAATTTATATGTAACTGTTGTTCGTGAGGAGACCACGATCCTCCGGTGGAGAATTTGCCACATCTGGCGCCTCACCCTGACCTGCTGGTGTCTGACTCTATGACGATGTCCGGAGCCGACCCGAAGATTGCCCGACCGTTCCAAGCCTCCATATTGGTCAGCCAGCAATCGATCTCGGCTCGCGCCTCTCCCGAAAGGGTTACCATCTGAGAGTAAGACAGGCCCCTGCGCAAGTGCGCGGCTTTCAGTCGTTGTAGGGCTGGATAATGTAGAGGGCCGGGAAAAATGGCCTGAATCGAAGATGATAGGATGCCCACCACCCGGGCTAGATGGCACAGTGAGACCCGCTGCCTGGTCAAGGGTCTCCGCAACTCGTGTCGGATCTTTGTCACCTTCCGATAAGGGAGGCTGAGAGTAGCTTCAACAGAGTCTATCAAGAAACCTAGAAAAATCACCTTCTGAGAAGGAACCAGAAGGGACTTGGCCTCATTGACCATGAATCCCAAGCTCAGTAGAAGGTCCACTGCTGATTGTAACTGGAGCACAAATTTGAGGGGACACCGCGCCATGATGAGGATGTTGTCGAGATAGACGATCAACCAGAGTCCCTGCGCTTGCAGGCGTTCCATGACCGGCCTGGGAACCTTCGTGAGGCACCACGGGGCGGAAGAGAGCCCGAAAGGCAGAGTGGTGGCTTCGTAAGTTTGGCCTTGCCATAGGAACTGCAGGAACTGGCAGTGTGGGGGAAAAACGGGGACCGCGAGAAAGGCGTCCTTGAGGTCCAGACGCACCATCCAATCCTGGGGGCGAAGCACATCTGGCAAGAGGTGGATTCCCTCCATTTTGAAATGGTGGTAGACCAACCACTCGTTGAACTCGGAGGTTGATAACCGGCCACTGGCCTCCACAGGCCTTGTCGACCAAAAAGATATTGCTGATGAAGCCCCGCAGGTGCGTTGTCGCCCTTGAGATTGCCCCTTTGGCTAAGAGGGAGCGTACCGCTTCATCCACCAACTTCTCCTAGGTCTCCGAAGAATGGAGCTGTCGCGGGGTGGCGGCTTGCCAGGGGGAATCCTAGAACTCTATTTGAAATCCCCACAAGGTCTGCAACACCCAGGCATTGTTTGTGATGGAAGTCCAAGCCAGGAAAAAATTCGCCAGCCGGCCCCCTACTTTTACAAGGGAAAAAGGGAGAACACTCACCTGAGCTGTTGGAAGCGGCTGTGCCTCTGCCACCTCTTCCTCTGCAACGTCGCCCTCTGGTAGGGTAGAAATTGGCGAATCTGGCCTGGTCCTGAAGCTGGCCATGGCTGGAGCCTTGTCTCCTGGGAGGGTCTGGTTATTTGGGCGGCTGGACGAGCGGCCCGTACCTCGGCCGGCCCCATGGAAAACCCTCTTCATGGAAGTTTGCGCCTTGTCAAGGGAGGTAAATGTATTTACAAACTTCCCTAACTCTTTTATAAAAAGGCTCCCCAAAGAGTCCCCCTTGAGCGATAGGCCCCCCCTCAGAGTCAGCTAAGTCACCCAGTTTGGGGTCGACCTTAATCAACAGGGAGTGGCGACGCTCCGTCGATAGTGCACAGTTTGCATTTCCCAAAAAGATGACCGCTCTCTGTGCCTAGGCCGACAGTGTGTCAGGTGAGATCACTGAACCTGATGCCTTGGCCTCCTCGGCCATATCCAAAATTTTTGTAAGGGGACCCAGGGCGTCCAGAAGCTTGTACTGGCATGCGCACCAGGACCTATCAGTACCCTTTTTGGGTTTCTTCATAAACTTCTGCAGGAAGGTGGCCATTCGTGGGTCAATTTCTGGGGTCAGGGCCTCCTTCCTTTCTAGGGAGGGATGAGGGCATTCCGCTCTAAGGCAGTTACGTGCCTCCTTCTCCAAAGGCTTCTGAATGCGCCCGCCACATAGTTTGCTACCATTCGGAAGACCTCGGGTGAAGGATGTCATCAGGTCTAACATATCAGAGCATGACCCCTGATCCCCTGGGGCAGGTATTGGAGGGTTGGAAGAAGGTAACGAGGGTCGGGAGGGGCCCTCTTCATCTGTATCTCTGTGGTCTTTCCCAGTCGGAGTCCCTGGGGCAGGGAGGCGGGGCGGGTGTCCGTTGAAAAACCCTGAGGAATCCCAAGCTGGAGGAGGGGTGTGGGCCGGGGCATTACTGGCTAAAAAGGCCCGTTTAAGCCTGGCAAAGGCATTGAGGTCCACGCCAGCCTCGCAGGGGCTTTTTGCCGGAACCCCATCCTGGTTAAAGGGGGCAGTAGGAGTATCCTCACTGGGCGTTTGGGGGACCCCCTGTCCCGGGGTAGGGCCCGCAATTTTTGCACAGGCCTGTGCTATTTGTTGAGAGAGGCGTTCCTCTAAGGGTGCCATGGCCTCTGACACTGCCCTATATATTGAAGCATCCACCGCTTCATAAAAGCTATCATCTCAAGGGAGGTCTGCCAGGGGGTCCTCCTCCCAATGGTCCTCATCATAGGGCTCCATTAAACGGGTAAAAAACCAAATGGGCTAGTTGGATCCCTCCCACAGCCTTGGGCAGGTGACAGAAAAGCGTATGTAGCAAGCGCTTAATCTGTGAGCGCTGGTCCTAGCTCAGAACAGCGTTGGGGCTGTAAATTGGGGGGGCTGGGTGACAGCCCAATGTACTGTGGGGCAAGCCTCACGGTCACGGGTCACACCCGGGGACACCTACAAACACCCCCGGAGCACAATCAATGGGGGCCCTCCTGGGAGTGTGTCCCCGCAGGCCTCAGACCAGCAATATCCAATACAGAAACCCTCCCGCTGGGGGGCTTAAAAACTAGGCAGTACTGACCCTGAGTAGGGAGTTCAGAAATATAAGGAAAACACGTCCGCCTGTCCGGTACAGATCCCCCTGGGGGCGTCTCTATCCAGAGGGCAAGGGTCAGTGCCAACGGCGCTCAGCTCCGATTCCTCAGGAATTACAGGAATTACGATTGCGTGCCGCGGTCGAGCAACGCACTGAGGCACCACCTAGGTGCGGGAGGACCGCACCGCAGAGCCGCACCAAAACAACAAACGGCCACGAAGGAGCAAGAACGTTCCCGCGCCCGTGAAGGACAACACAAGGCACTCGCAAAGCGAGGAACAATAGCGACGGTTAACACAACAATGAAATTACATAAAAAACATGCAAATATCACTTTTATATACTCTTTGACACAAGAGAGAGAAAAAGCCACTTATCTTGGCTGCGAGCAGCAAAGAAAGAGGCATGGTGAACAGGGATGATGGACTATGTGGACCATGGCTTCCCTCTCATTGGCTGGAGACCGGGACTGACTCCTGATTGGACTATCTGTTTTTTCTTTACCACATTCCCAAGGCTTCATGGGAATTGTAGTTGATTGTTGTTTAGTTTGAATGGCTTCTGTAAAATAAAGCGGAGAAAGTAAAGCATAATCCGAGCATCTGGTCCTGACATAGAACCCCCTTTACCCCACTCCTCTGTACTCTGCACCACTTCACGCCACTGCGCTCTGTACCACTCTACACTATGCCACTTCACTCTATGTGTCTCTATTCTGCACCACTCTACTCTATGCCAGTGCACTCTACCCCACTCCACTATGCATCACTGAACTCTTTGCCACTGCACTCTACACTACTCCAGTCTAGGCCAATCCACCCTACTCTGTCCCACACCACTCTATGCCACTCCACTCTATGCCACTCCAATCTGCAACACTGCACTCTATGGCACTGCACTGCCACTACTCTTTACCACTGCACTCTACCCTGCACCAATCCACTCTACCCTGCACCACTCCACGCCACTTTACTCTATACCACGGCTCTCTATGCCACTGCATTCCACTCTGCGCCACTCCACTCTTCACCACTGCACTCTACACCACTACTCTATGACACTGCATTCTACCCTACTTCACTTCAATCCACTCTACACCACTCTAATCTACTGTGCACCACTGCACTCTGTGACACTGCACTCTATGCCACTCCACTCTACGCCTCTCTACCCTGCACCACTCCACTCTATGCCACTACACTCTATTCTGAAACAATCTACTGTAAGCCACTACACTCTACGCCACTCTACTCCACTCTGCACCACTCCACTTTACGCCACTGCAATCTATGCTGCGCCACTCTACGCCGCTGCACTCTACGCTATGCCACTCTACTCTAAACCACTGCACTCTACACCACTTTACTCAAAACCAATGCACTCTACACCACTGTACCTACACCAATTACTTTGCACCACTGCACTCTACACTACTATACTCTACTCTGCAACATTCTACTCTACGCCACTGTATGTAACGCCACTGCACGCTACGTCACTCTACACCATTGCATTCATTGTCACTGCACTCTATGCCACTCTATTCATCTCTGCACCATTGTACTCTACACCACTGCTCTCTGCACCACTCTATGCCAATGCACTCTACATCAGTGCACTCTATGTCACTGCAGTCTACAACACTCTACTCTGTAAGACTGCACTCTATGCCACTGCACTCCACTCTGCACCACTCAACTCTACGCCACTCTGCTGCACTCTACACCACTGTACTCTATGCAACTTCACTCTACTTCGCCACACTCTGCATCACTCCACTCTATGCCACTCAAATCTATTCTGCACCACTGCACTCCAAGCCACTGCTCTGTACACCACTGTACTCTACGCCACTCTACTCTACATCTCTGCATTCTACTCTGAAACAATCTAATCTATGCTATTTCACTCTACGCCACTTCAATCTGCTCTGCCCCACTGTACTCTGTGCAACCGCACTCTACGTCACTGCACCCTACCCCAATGTACTCTACACCACTTTACTCAAAACCTGTGCACTCTGCACCAATCTACTCTGCACCACTGTACTTTATGCCACTTCGCTCTAGGCCACTCTACGACACTCCACTCTATGACATTCCACTCTATGATACTCTATGATGCTCTACTCCATTAAACTGTGCTCCACTCTGACTCTCTACTCCACTCTATGCCATTCTATGACACTACTCCTCTCTATGATACTCTATGCAACTCCCTCCATGCCACTTTACTCCACTCTATTCTATGACACACTACTCTACTCTTCTCCACTCCACTATATGCTTCTCCACTCTATGACACTTTATGCCACTCGACTCTACAACACTCTACTCCATTCTAAGACAATCTAATTCGCTCTACGCCATTCTACTCTATAACACTCTATGCAACAACCTGTATGCCTCTACACTCTGCTCTACACTACTCCACAACACTCTATGCTACTCCATTCTACTCCACTTTACTCCACTTTGACACTCTACTCCATTCTACTACACTCATGTCTACTCCACTCCATGCCATTCCACTCTATGGCACTCAACTCCCTCCTCTACACCACTCCACTCTTTGCCACTCCACTTCACTCCTCTCCACTCTACTTAACTCTACTCTACCCCACTCTACACCACTCCACGCCACTCCATAACACTCCACTCTACTCCACCTTATGACACTCCACTCCATGCCACTCTCCTTTACCCCACTAACTTTTAGTCATACTGAACAGTAGCCATGCTGGTGTACAACATGGCTAAAACATATTGGCAAACCCAATAGCTCTTGCATAGGCGAGACCTATTGGCTTTGCCAAAGCTTGTTTTATTGGTGGTAACCTGAAAAACATAGGAACTCTATAACTATCGGATGAGGATTTTGATGGGGTCTACTGTAAGAATGATTAGAGCTTGTTGTAGCATTGGTATTAATTCACCTCTTAACTGAACTGTAGAAGCTACAGAAATCTGGACATGGTTGTGGGGGAGGGACACAGAGAACATTTTGAGCAATGCCAGCAACCTGACCAAAATGACATCATGTCTCCCATGGCTGCAGGTTGGCATTCTTTCTTTTGGGGAGATCATCTTGTGGAAAAGTTGGGAGATTCAGGGGCATCTGAGCGCAGATTGGAGTTCCAGGTGGGGGCGGGAGGGGCTTGTATGCAGCTCAGAACGATGACGTGGTTACAGAGTGTTATTGTTGTTATTGTTAGTGACCTTTATAGAGCGCTAACTGTTACCCGAAGGTGTCCTGGCGCTGTATGAAGTCCTGCCGGGGACTAGAGTGGTGGAAGTATTGTCGAAATTAAATAAAAAGCCATGTTTTTAATGCCTTCCTGAAGGCCAGTAGATTGGTCATGCATCTAAGGTGTAGTGGGAGACCATTCCATGCTTTGGCTGCACTGGCTACAAAGCTTCTACCACCCCAATTGGCTTTTCTCACAAAGGGCACCACAACCCATTTTGCATCTGATGACCGCAATGATCTTTTTGGTACATACCAGCGAAATCGCTGTTTTAAGTAGTCTGGCCCAGCTCCATGCAGGGCTTTAAAGACCAAACATAAGGCTTTAAACTGAGTACGCTTCTTAACCGGCAGCCAGTGAAGTTTTTTGATCTCAGCCGAGATTGAGGCGAATTTTGGTGTACCAGTAAGAAGTCTGGCCGCAGCATTCTGCAGGATCTGCAATTTGTTCATAAGCCCTTCCTGGATATTAAAATAAAGACTGTTACAATAATCCAGTCTGGACATTGTTAAGGCTGTAATAACTGTTTGTTGAGTGTCTTTGGGCAGCAATGGCATTATTTTCCTACAGGATCTCAGGATATACGATGTCGATGACGCCACTGTATTCACTTGATTCCTAAAGCTAAGTTTATTGTCAATCCACACTCCCAGGTTCTTCACCTTCCTGCTAGGAGTGGGAAGAGGACCCGATGCATCCGGCCAACAGTCAGGGGTCCAGAAGTTGGGGTTGTTGTCGAACAACACAACCTCCATTTTACCAGAGTTGAGTTTTAGGCAATTTTGAGCCATCCAGATCCCCACGGCATTCATACAGTCCTGGAGCCAGGACGCAGTTCGCACAGCTCTTCTGGCCGTATAGACACCACAATTTGGGTGTCTTCCGCATAGGATGCCAGACTAAAGCCAAAGGCTTCAATTAGGGGCGCCAATGAGGACACATAAATATTAAAGAGTGTCGGACTCATTGATGACCCCTCCGGGACTCCACAGGGCAGAGAGAATGATTCGGCCGCGAATTCGCCAAGGGAAACAGTTTGAGTTCTGTTTGATAGAAAGGATTTGAGTAGTTTCCAGGCGGTGCCCTGGACTCCAATCTCATGCAATCGGTCCATCAACAAAGCATGATGGACCGTATCAAAGGCCACTGAGAGATCCAACATAATCAATGCGGCTTTTCCTCCCTGGTCAAGTATAGTCCCAATCTCGTCTGTGGACTTGAGGAGCGCAGTCTCTGTGCTGTGCCCCCCTCTGAAACCGTACTGAGTCGGGTTCAGCGCCTGAGATTCTTGCAGAAACAGGTTGAGTTGAGCATTCATGTTTCTCTCTACGATTTTCGCAGGGAGTGGTAGTCTGGATATGGGTCTAAAGTTATTTGGATCTTTAACGTCCAGGCTCGGTTTTTTGAGCAGGGGCAGGATGGATGCCCGTTTCCAATCTTTAGGAAAATACCCTTCCAAGTACATTGTGTTTGTGATGGAAGTCAGTATTCCAGAGTGGTGCTGACAATGACACTCAAAGCATCAAAGTGGGTACATTTTAGCACTGTTGCTGCTATAAAAGATGTAAGTAAGATTGTCGATGAGGCACGTGCATTTTGAACTAAAGTGTTGTTTCTTTGCACGTTAGCAAGCTATAGAAGAGCAGCTAAAGAAGTGCGCCTACAAAAGATCTGCTGATGTCCACGAGCTATACCTGGCAAGAAAGTGAGTACATTTACAATATGTGTTGATTTTTAACATAAATGTAAAGTGTATGCATTTGCATGTCTATTGTGACTTTTATTTTCAAATCAATCCTCCTATTTAATTAAGTTCTGAATCGTTCAAAGTGTATTTGCCAGAGACTCAGAGGACTCCGTAACAACTGAGCAAATTCATTATTTGACTCTATAACTTAGTAGAATGTAGTACATACTGACTAGTGTAAACAGGCTTATGCCAGATGTGTTTCCTGTTTATATTATATTTTTTCATTGTGCCCACATAACCATTTCAGCTTTCTATTAGTACTCCTAAAGATGTTTGTGGAATAAATCAACCTCAGCCTCTTTCCTTGATAGACCTGTTGTTTCAGGAAGATTCGGCACGGCTTAGGTACCCATGAATGGTATTGTCTCGAAGAGATTAAATACAAAACATTGTGTCAGGAGAGGCAGTATCGTATCCCTCAGGCTATTGTGCCCTAAAGAATAATGTGCACAGACCTGGTCACGTCCCCTTTACCACAAACACACTGAAGACAATTTGTTCACCCGTCTGACTTCACTAGTGAAATAATTGGGACGACAATGGGAAGATTAAAGTATATATTGTCTAGGGGTGATGTTCCAGACTGCAGCATCAGCACACCTCCGGAACGGAATAAGGCTTTTTGGCTCTTCAGGCAAAATTACATTTAGGAGTTGGAGTGCCTCCTTGTTACCAGATTCAAACGCCACTTGAGCCTTTTTCTTCGTACTCTGCCGCCATCTAGTAGGGCAGGCCTGACCTTGTGTAATGGAAGTACCGTATTCGGGAGATCTGTATTTGAATCCTGGCTTCCCCACTTGAATAAATTGTGGTCTCATACAAATAACTTTGTCTCCTTGCACGTTCGGTTTGCTTCTCTTATTGGGATCACCTAGAGACAATTCTGGTGTGAGTGTTCAATATATTAGAGAATTAATTGCTTGGGAATGTTTTTAAAACTTTATTTCAGTTTCTCCTGTCTTTCATTCTTGATGCCTAAAGAAACCGTGACATATAATTATAAACTGCCCTTTGTCACCTCTCAGACGTCTAAGGTCTTATGTCACCAACGTTCCTGAAAACATTGATGCTTGTCTGTTGTGACAGCCACTTTTCACAGGAATCTCTAGGAGTGCCTTGTTTATCCCTTTACGGTATGTAGTGCTCAATGGCTGCCCTCTGTTGAGTCTAATGCCGGGGTCCTACCAGAACAATGTGTATTCTTAAACAGGCTTGGCACCTGTTACCTTACTCTAGTCCTCTCGATTTGCCTATGAAATCAAATCCCAAAAGGAGATGGTAAAAGTTACAGCCCTACTAATTGTTATAAGGATATCTTTCCCAGAGAGGAATTACTTCTTCCAGTGGCCAGAGGCAACTACAGCCATAGAGTTTTCCTTTATTAACTCATTTACCTGTTTCCAGAATTCCAATAGAGGCAGTAATGACGGAGAGGGGTGTGTTTTGCCACTGGAGTCCTCAGATTTTGTACACGAGTATTATGGGATATCGCTTTTTGACGGTACTGAGGTACTTTTCCCAGATTGATTTATAGACATTGCACAGAACTTTGAATGTAATCTTTGGGTTCACTGGGAGCCATTGGAGTTCTATCAGAGCTGGAGTTGAATGGCCTTATTTTGTAAGATTTATTCAGAGCCCAGCAGTTGTGTACTGAATTCTTTGGAGTTTCCAAATGTCTTTATTTGAACCACCATAGTCTAAGTGTGACTGTGCAGCTGCTCTTGCGTGTCCACTTCTGTGGTTCAGCTGGTGCAATGAAGACTCTTCTAAGCATCATGATATAAAAATTACAATTATCTTTAACTCTGTTGTAATGTATTAGCTGAAGAAAAGCTATCAGCCAAAACAATCTATGGGCGTTTTTACTGTTCGTACTGGATTACGGGAGGCAGCCCACTGTACTGAACGGTCAAAAAGTAAGGATGCCTCTTCGGTGTGATTCCGTAATATGAACCTTTATTTTGGAACCATTTATCAAAGATAATTCTCTTTATTCCAAAAGTATATATGTCTTTGGTATTTTTGAGATCGTGGTGTTCTGCTCTTGGTTGTTTTTTAGTTAGATGTGAATTTGCATATTATCAAGCATACTTATGGAATTGTAGACGGTTTTATGCAATTACAGCCACCAACATAGGCATGCAGATGGTGGGAAGTCGTAGCAAAAGGGCTGAGCATTAGGGATCACCTCTGCTCAAGGGCTTGAGTCATGAAGCGGCTTTGCAGAAACTCACTTGTAGACTTCGCACCCATAAGGAAGGACTGTGTCCATTCTATCAGTACCCTTCCTTCTTCTTGTGCCTCTATATGGCCTACCAAATCCCCCCAAAAGAACCAAGGAGACAGATTGTCCCTGCTTTTGGACAGACACACACTTTTAATGAGATCAACAACAAGAGACCATACTTTTTGACAGATTCATTTTACAGGCACTGCATTCCAGGTCAACCCAGCTTGAAGCTCTACAACCCATTTGAAACATTGTGATTTTGTCATTTTTGGAAATTATTTTTTGTTGACAATTAGAAAGTAGAGATCCGCTCTACTACAATGTGGTCTAACCTCATGTTATAATATCAATATGTAAAAAGAGAATGGGAAATAAAATAAACTGTGTAACATTATCCGATCATTAATAAATCAGCCAACAACTCTAAATTGCGCTTCTCTCCGAGTAGACGTTACAAACTTTAACAATGTACTGTATACTGTACCAAATGTCTACAAAATATTCTCCTCTGTCTTTCTATTACCCCCCCCCCCATCTTCTCCTCAAGTGTCACAGAAGGCCAATGATTCCCTATAGGCCTCCTGCCAATAATCTCACCCGATTGTGAACAAGCAAGCTCTTATCTGCTATGCCTACTGTCAGTGTTCTTATTAGTAACTCTGTGGATCAGTATGTCTTGTTCACATAATTGTCGTTATAGTACCAGTTACAGGATCTCCTTCCTGGGAATCCATTCTTCCGAATCTGCATGAGTACCTTATGATGGCCAGTCACGTCTGGCTTGTCAGAATCTATTTCATCCTGATTCTAATAACCAGTTCCAAATATGTTCAAATTTGTTCATTTGATCGTTAATCGTGTAAATAACCTTCTCACATGAGGCTATCCAACACATTGCGGTCATCCATTCTTCTAGTATTGGCACAGTCACAGAGTACGCCAGTGTTCGAAGATTTATATCTTAGCCATTAATAATGCTGTAGTTAGCCATCTGCTACTGTGGTTATTCAATCTTATAATCTCAGACATATCATGCAAAATGGCCATATGTGCTCATGACTGTATGCATAATCCGGTTGTACCCTTCAATGGGTGCTGTCTGCCTGTTCAATAAACTTGCATGCTGGCTCAATGCTAGAGTTATGTAGGTTATCACATCCTGCTTGGTTTCATCTCCAACTCTGGGTGTTTCGTCACAGTCTTGCTCTCTGTAGTTTTATGGGAGATCAATGTCAATCATTAAAGATTTTAAAATATGGAAATATGAGTGTCCCTAACCTGTGCGTGTTCAGCAAGGCAGATCAGTCATCTTTATAGTAGTCTCTTCCCAGTAGTCTTGTCCAATATATTTTTGAGCTTTCCACCGTGGAGAGCAGAGAATATGTTGGATTAGTAGGTCATAAAGGCGAAATAGTATTCCTTATTATGCCCCCTGCCTTTGAGATACTTTGTCAAAGGTGACATATACAATGTTTCTTGTCCTGTGCCAATATCTTGTTCAAGCAATGGCTAAGTTGCTTGTATTCCTATGCACAGATATCATTTAGTCTGAAGTCCGCTCCGAGGGTTTGGAATGATCTCAGACTTCGGTCATCATATAATTGATCTAAATGTTTCACTTTCTTGGTTATCTGACCACAGATGACTAAAGTCATTCAAGACCCACAGAGGGGACTTTGGACTAAATGATACCTGCAAAATTGTCTTATAAATGATATGGGGTTGCATGCCATATACAAACTTGAAGCATGGTGCCACAGACATCTTCATCACGTACACACACACCCAAAAAAGAGAGAGCTTCAGCAATTCACAATGTATGAAATCATTTTGTGTTCTCAGTGCATATCCACATAGACTGGCCTTGATGGTTACGCAGGACATTGGTAGTTCATCACTCTTGCCTTATTTGAGCTTATATCCAGAGAACTGGGTCAATTTACAGATGAACTAGATCATTGCTGGTAGGAATGTGCCCTTGCTGGTGTCAGTAAAATATCATCCGCATACAAAAACACTTCACTGGCATAGTGATTCCTACTATCTCCGTTGATGTGCATGTGGACACTGAGAGAGGGTCACGTGGGAAGAGGAAGAACAAGTGGTGGCATCTCTGCATCATACCTTCCTGATTGCAAAGTGTGTATGGAGTCAGCCTCCGCAACTGACCTGGGCTTCCAGCTTTTCACACAGCCATTTCACTTTTGAACTGAAGCCTTCACCTGGAAGCGCTCTGTGAAGGGTGCTAAATAGGTATCACCATTCAATGCGGTCAAATGACTTTCAGTGTCTAAGCATAAGGCGAGGGCTTCCATTCATAACTCACGGGATGACCATAACAAATGGACTAAAAAAGGAATTACCTTTCGTAGGTTGGTTGATCATGTTTTGGTTGAGATTTTTATGCCAATATTAATTAAAGATATTGGCCGGTAGTTTCTGCATTAAAAGAGGTCTTACCCCTTATTGGAAATTAAAGAAATAATAGCTTTATTGGTGACATGGCCTAGGGTCACTGTAGTTTCAACTTCGTTATAGGCTGCTCATAACATTGGAGGTAATAGTGGTGAGCCTATTTTGATAAAACTCTCTTAATGACCCATCACTCTCCGGAGATTTCTATGTAGCTAATTCTTTATTAACTTCCTGAATTTCGTCTAGGGTTATTTCACCCTCCAGGTGTGGTCTACCTTCTGGTGACATTGATATTATCTGTAAAGGTGTTAAGAAATTCTCTTCAGCTGTCACTGTGTCTTCCACCCAGGCTACATAAACCTCCATAAAAGGACGCTTTCTCTTAAGGTATGATCAACCTGCTTACATATCGCTGGAATGGCCATCTGGGATGCCCTCTGTTCAACTGATAGTCTAGCAGTCTCCCTGCCTTTTCTTTTTGCTCATAATGACACCACTCAATTTTACAAGAACTTTTTCTGGTTTTAAAAAAGGTGTTGGGAGCCACCTCTTCCACTTTTAATGGTTTTCTCAAGTGTGTAGAGGGTCTGGTCACATACTGCAGTAAAAAATGATTTATTTACTGTTCTAGCCTATGTTGTTCCATGAACGCTTCCTACCATGCTGTGACAGAATTTCTCATTAGCATCCCTCTCCACATGGCTTTGCCTGCAGCTCATAGTGTCTGTGCCGAGATTTCTGTTGAGCCATTTTCAAGTTGATAGAGTCTAATATGGGAGCAAAACTTTTCTTTCTCAGAAGGGATTTTATATTTAGAGGCCTGCATGCGCCATGATGTCGTAGACAGTACAACAAGGCCTACCTCAATCTCTAATCACATTTGCCTCCAAGGTAAAGTTCAGAGTTCTGAAAAAGAAAATTATATGAGATTCAGTGCCACACAGGTTGGATAAAGTAAATATCTTGTCTCTCGGATGCAATAAATACTAGATATCCACCAGTCAAAAGTCCCTACAGACATCCATAAAAACAGGTCTGTGATTGTTATACTGGTAATCTACTGGCCCAGTCTTGTCTAATATAGGGTCTAACACAATGTTCCAATCCTATTATCACTTTATTGATATCAACTTCAGGCAAAAGTTTCAAGAGTTTTGTGAAAAAACCTTGCTTGCTAAGATTAGGTACACACGCTGAGCCTACCAACAAAATTATACCCATCAATTTAATTTTCGCAAAGACATATCTTCCACGTTGATCTATCCATTTTCTCAGAATATATGGGGTAGCTTCTTTATCAAATATGGCTAGACTGCATCTTTTTGTTGGTCTGGAGTCTGCATGCTGAGACTCTGGTTGGATTCTAGATCTGCCACTTCCTACCACAATGCCCACCCAATCCCATTTCAGTTTCAGGGCATCAGAATCTGTGAGGTGTGCCTCTTGAAAGAGAGCAATATCTATGCCTTTAGCTTTTGGATAAGATCTCCTGTTTCTTGACACAAGTGCTCGGTCTATATACATTAGGCAATGGGATGGTCATTGGTGTTGTACCACTGTGCAAAGACGTTTATGTCTAAGGTGGTATGGCTGTTTACCTCCTCTGTTGAGGTAAGCCCAAGTCCAGCTCTCTTAGGTAAGAAGGGGTAATAATACGGTTATAAATCCGGAGAGAGGTGTAGTACGCAAAGTTGTAAAATTGTATAGGGTAAGAGTCACTCCAATAACTCTGTTGCACATTTACTGTTATCCACGGGCTCTGCAAGCCTCCATACTACAATTCTAACAATGAACTGGTACCTTTTTGCAATGTGCATGTCACTTGACTGCTGGCCCGAGCTGTAAATCGTGCTTATTCTGTCAGAGTTGGCATGAAGCCGAACTATGTTTGATAAATGTCATTGGTTTGGAAGCAAGGGGCCTTTGGTGTCCTGCAGTCACACTTGAACCAGTATCTCAGTCTGATGAGCTAGAGTGGGTACAGGTGAGATCAGTGTGGAGATAAGTCCCCCTACAACCGGTTATAATGATGTCTTCTCATGACCATTAATATGGTAGCCTCCTCCATTAAGGTGCACCACTCTCTCTATACACTTTCACTTGTTCTCCTACTGATTGCTTAGTGTGAAAGAGCAAAGTACATGACTATTGTACTATTGCCACTACTAATTTGACACATGAGGCCTCTCTGCCATTCCCCATTCCTGTAGGAAACAGAATCTAGTGATAGATCTTGTAAAGTCGGTCGTTCTAATAGTTCAATTACAGGTGCCCGTCCATGCCTGGATCACGCCACTGCTCCAGCTACACTTCATCCGACTTGCTAGCACTCAACACTGGACGCCGACACAACTGCTGCCCCCGCTCTACACCTGATCGCGCAGTAGAACTTTTCTCATGCTCTCACTGCCGCCTCCCTTGCAGCATCACACCTACACCACCCACCGCTCACACCTCACCCCGCATCGCATGCATGCTCCTCAATACTAGATCATTCTGCAAACAAGCCACCTAGGTCTGCGACCTCATCGATCCTTTTTCTCACTGAAACCTGGCTTAACCCGTCATCCACTCTAGCCATTGCCGAGGCCATCCCTCCTGGCTACAAGATCGTCCACCGAGACAGTCTCCATAAACCCGGAGGAGGTCTCGCCATCACCCACAAAGAAATCATCACCAGCACCACTCCAACGGACGAACCCACCGCTTTCATGGAACACATGCATTTCCGACCACAAATCAGCCACTTCACGACCATCTCAAGCACCCTCGCATACAAACCACCAGGACTACACATCATCTTCAGTAATAATCTCAAGGACTTCATCACTCCCATCGCCAACTGATCCAATGATTTCATACTGCTCGGTGACCTCAACCTCCATCTCGATGATCCAATGGACCACATCACGTCACCACCACCCTTCTAGAGAGCTTTCTAGAGAGCCTTGACAACATTGGACTCATACAGCTTGTCCAAGTCCTTACTCACATCGCTGAGGGTACCCTCGGCCCAGTCTTCACAGCCAGCAACAAGATCACATTCAGCCACCTCATCCCGCTCACATGGACAGACCACTCCATTGTACAATTCTATTTCAACGCGCCCAACTCAAGCATACCGAAGCATACCATCCACATCAGTCGCAACTGGAACAACATAGCAGAGGCAGACAGGACACACAACCTTAGATCCAACCAGCCTATCCTCACAGGTGGCTTGCAGAATGACCTAACCACATTCAACAAATGGATCACAGACTATGCCAACACCTTGGCTCCCTTAAAGAAAATCAGGCAAACATGAACTCACGCTCAAGCATGCTGGTACATGGAAGACCTAAAAGGCTTCAAGCACTATTGTAAACAACTAGAAAGAAGATGGAGAACCAGTCGAGATAACACCATTAGATCTGACTACTAATCTACACTCAGAAGGTACCATGCCCAGATCAAAGGATCCAGGAAACCAGCTGTTGTACTAAGACTAGAATCCTGCTCTAATTCCAGCAAAGAACTTTTCAACATCATCCGAGATTTAACCAATCCAACAGCAGCCACCAACACCATTACCCCCTCACAAGACCTCTACCACGACCTCTCTGACTTCTTCCACCACAAAATACTCAATATCTACTCCAACTTTGCAACCCAACCACATGCAGAAGACATCATTACACAACCACCCACCACCACCAAGAGCACCCACCATCTAACAAACTGGAAACCACTCACCACAGAAGACACTGCCAGGATTATGCAGACCATCCATTCAGGATCCCCCACAGATCCCTGCCCTCACCACATTTACAGCCAGGGAAGAATACTGATCAGCATCAACCACACCACCACCATCAACTCCTCCATCCTTAGCGAAACCTTCCCGGATAGCTGGAATCATGCAGGAGTCACGGCTCTCCTGAAGAAAACCTCGGCAACACTGAAAAAACTCAGCAACTACAGATCCATCTCGCTCCTTCCTTTCCCATCCAAAGTCCGGGAGAAAGCGATCAACATACAACTCTCCACTCATCTAGAACAGCACCACCTCCTGAACTCCACCCAATCAGGGTTCTGCAGCAACAACAGTATGAAAACTGCCCTCCTGGCTGCAACTGATGACATCCGTACCATCATGGAGAGAGGTGAAACTGCAGCTCTCATCCTGCTTGACCTTTCGGCGGCCTTCAACACCGTCTCCCTTGGCACCCTCAACAAATCAGACTCCCCCATACACCTCTGACCCAAGAAGCTCGTCTGCAGAGTCCCCCAGGGTTCCTCCCTCAGACCAACCCTGTTCAACGTGTACATGGAACTCCCACCCACATCATAAGAGCCCACAGCATCAACATTGTCTGCTCCGCCAACATCACACAGCTCATCCGCTCCCTCACCGACACGAACAACACCACCAGGGCTAACTTCACCTCCTGCATCACCAACGTGACCAACTGGATAAGAGAGAACTGCCTTAAACTCAACATGGACAAAACGGAGATCCACATCTTCAGAAACAAGAGCTTTCCCATGGGACTCCTAGTGGCCATCCGAACTAGCTCCCACACCCACCCCTCCAGAAAACGCCAGAAACGTCAGCATCATCCTTGACGACAAACCCATGATGAATAAACAGGTTAATGCTGTGACTGCATCCTGCTGCCTCATTCTCAGAATGTTTTGCAAGATCTTCAAATGGCTCCCCATGCACACAAGACGCATGGTCACCCAGACCCTCATAATCAGCAGGCTTGACTACGGCATTACTCTGTATGTCGGCATCAGCAACCAGCTCATGGAAAAACTCCAGACCATTCATAAGACCACAGCCAGACTCATCCTTGACATCCCCAGAAGTGCTCACATGACTCCCTACCTCACTGAACTACCCTGGCTACTCATCCAGAAACGTTGCCAATTCAAACTGCTCATCCAAGCCTACAATGCCCTCCATAACAACGGACCAGCATACCTCAACGACAGCCGTGAACTCTACCAACCACCCAGACAGCTACACTCTACCTCTCTTATAGGCACCACTCATCCGCAGAAGCAAGTCAGGAGGGCGTGCCTTTTCCTTTATCGCTGCTAAGCAGTGCAATGAACTTCCTCAACACATCAGGTCAGCTCCTTCACTTCTCAACTTCTGCAAGAAACGGAAGACCTGTCTCTTCAACCAGGTGCTTCGCCCTGCCTAAATTCCTGCTCCAGTGCCTGGATACCCTTATGGGTAATAAGTTGCGCCATACAAATCAACTTGACATAACAGCATCTCACAATCAAACTTTTAGCGGCCATCGTGACTGATCCTTCAGTGTGTGATGTCTGTTGAGTCAACAGATTTTGTTTCATTTGTCCTCTCCCTCTTCACTCCCTCCAGTCTGACTTTTTCTTCAGAACCATCTTGTTTCGCTTCAGTCCGATTATCGAGTTGACTTTGTGTGGTAGCACCTTTGGGTTTGAATTGTCCATTCCTGCTTTGCCCACAGCATCCAGGAACTTCTCCAAGTCTTCAGGTTCATCATACTCTCTCGTTTTACCATCCGCAGTAATCTACAATCACGCTGATTCCAAGAGGCCATACCTAATTTCTCCCTTGTACAGTCATGGATGGAGTTCAGGAATCCCTTCCTCTAAGCCTTTTTTCTAATTGGAGAAGTTTGCTGTAATATATGTTTGCTGATTTTCATAGTGGTATGGCCATGCTTCCTTGCTGCCTGTATAATCTGTCTCACTTGTTGGTGCCGTAAACAACATGCTAGGATGTGTTGGGGGATGCCTGCTCTGTTGTCCTACTAAGACCTGGTTCCATGGGCCCTTTGGAATATTAGTGAGGAGTAAAAAGATATGTCGAAAAGATTCAGCAGGAGTTGGCCCATGAAAGGTATCACATTGTCTATCTCAAGTTTCTCTGAGAATCCTGTAATTCATAAGTTGTCTATCTTAATTCTGTCCTCTAAGTCAGTGCTTTTCTTGTCTAATTTCCAAATGTCTAGGCCCCATTCATGCTGATTATCTAGCCTTTCCTTCACTTCCATCATCCGCTCTTCGGTTGGTTCTAGGCAGCATTGAAAAGCAGTAATATCCTTTTTCAACCATTAAACTTCAAATGCTGTGTGTGCTACTGCGGTATTTACTGAGCTTATAGATACCTTATTATTCGCAAATTCTTTAAGCTTCGTGCCTAAGGCTGAGTGAGAGATGGATGCTTTTTCAGCCATTTCCTTATTCTTTTGTTTAGGTTTGCCTTATTGGCAACAGCTTCTGAGAACAGAACCTGTCTCACTGATTTTGCTTTCGACATATGCAAAAAAACAGTCCATCAGATATAACCAATCTGGTGGCTACACCTTTATGAACCTGATTCCTATGCCCTCTCTTGGGCTGTATTGGAATATACTGTCTAGAACAACCCGAGCTGGTATTATGGAACAATCAGTGCAAGGCAAGGTCTTGGCTCCAGTGAGAGTCCTTGTATTCTTCTGTTGTCATATGTTTCCAATGTGTTGCTTAATCATATAATAGAAAATAAGGATGGTACAGAGACTGCATAGCCTGATATGTGTTTTATTATGTCAAGAAATATTGTCAGGTTGTGGAATATCAAAGTCTAGACGCCCTTCCACTCTCTCACAGACATAGATACAGAGTCCTCCTCTCTTTATATGGCTTGCATCATGTCACATACCAAGATAGCCACTGCCATAAGTTGCCCACGTTCCTCCTTTTATTGCAATATGTCTCAGTTAGGCCTTACCCGCACAGTACCAGAGGCACGTCTCTCACTTTCTTCACCGCCGCCTTGAGTACACCTCCTCTATGCCCCAGTATCTTCTCTTACCCGGAGATGTCCACTCTCCTGCGGGGACTCGCCTAGGCGCACTTCTATTTGGAGCCAGTTCTCAATGCTTTCCGCTAACTACCTTCACTGCATGTGTCCAGTTTGTGAGCTGCTCGCCCTTCACTGGCCTCTGTACCAGCAGCTCTCCTCTCCGCTGTCACAGGTCCAATTTCCACACAGTCTCCGCTTGCACTGAGGCGCCACCGCACAGGTTCTGGTGCCCACCAAAGGTAAGACCACCCATAGACTGGCAGTGTGCTGATTATAGTTTTTAGTTGTGCTTGGGGCCTGCAGGTGCTGCGGAGCTCTGTCAACCTGTGCCATGCTCTTCTGCGTCTGTCCACGCCCTGAATTTGTCATTTACAAAATATATTAGTTTAGGGGAGTCAGGACTGGAAACCCCTTTGTTGTCTATGTAACCAATATCGAGCAGTTGGTAACTAGTAGACTTTCCTTCCTGTTTGAATTGGGATACGCAATTCAATGTCTCAGGACATACTAATTAGGTGTTTATATCACTTTATTCAAGCTTTAATGAAATTGATGGTGGTGGTGGGGGAGGATGATAAATTTGCTGATCATACAAAAACACATTGTATTGTAATACATATGGTTCTACTTTACTTTTCCTAGAGGACTGAAAGAAGTTACTGACTTATCAAGGTTCCAGACTCTAAAATACTTGTGGCTGAACCATAACAAGGTAAAAAGTGAAGTTATCCCGAGCCTCTTTACCGGCTAATTACTGAGTTCATGATTTAATTTTGATATGTGAATAAATCTTTATTACTTTTGGTGTTAAGTTTAATTTCTGCTATTCACCTGGTAGCATTCACTCACAATTCCTTTTGTCCTATTTTATCAACTATTTATTTAGCTATGCTGTTTGTCTAGTGCTCCAAATAATATAAACCATGAGGTAGCCCTGTATACCTATTAACCTGGGTTTCAATGGCAATGGTTATTTTGGATTTATTTAGCTAGGCAGTTCATTACTCTAAGAAACTGATCCAGCGGTGTACTAACAGCAGATACTCCACTACCATATACACACCTGGGCCCATATAACTACTTCCACTAAACAGCAAGTAGACCGCTGGAACTTAGTTTATGATTTTCATACTTCAAGATCTAGTTATTTCTTTTCCCTAACTAAACCTTTCACTGATCAATTAGTTCTTTCCTCTGGTCAATGGACCATTAGTTGGAACTAGTTGATGGTGATAATTAACATAACTTATTATATATTTCTCGATTAAAAATGAAATAATCACAGACTCGGGAAGTTTTAAAACCTTTATCTAAATTAGTTGCGTGTGAACCATCTCAAACGTTTCAGTACAAACACCCTCATTCACAAGAGTGTCAATTCAATCAAGTTTCAAATAGGCATTTAGCAATTCAGATCACACAATAACTATACTCAGAAAGAAGAGGACAGAGAGAGAAGAACATCTATCAATACAATATTTTTATATTTACCAAGTATGGTGTGAAGACCAACCCCCAGGCCAAAGGGCTGGTAAGGGTCCCACGGGATAGATCAGGAGACAAAGACCTCAGGACAGGAATCAGGACAGGATACTTCACCTCTCTAAATACCGACGACTGCGTCGCACCCCTCTCTGACACTCTCTTCCTCCTCGTGGTTCTTCCGCGATCTTCTTTCTAACCCAATTAAATTAAATAGATGGTTCTGCATTCGATTTTCTTCATCAGCGTCTCACAGCTTCAGCACCACCCCCAACACCAACAGCATCCCGAGCTCTGCAACGCCTCAGCCGAAAAAGCAATGTGTCAGCTCTGCTCATCATCAGCTTCTCCCCGTGTCTGCTCTTCTAACTAACTAAAACTACCTCAATGATACCTTTCCATAGCCATGTACCACCCATTAATGTTTCAATTTTACAAAATACTAACTCTGATTGGACAGGCGAGGGGGGGATGATCGTCACACCATGCTTACATTTCACTTATTTCTTTAAACCATTGTATTCAAATCCCTCCCCTCAAACTTTATTAAATCATTTCCTTTCCCATACATCTCCAAACTTTATTAATACAAAATGTTGCAACGTTATGAATAAAGCTCCTTCATATGAACTCTTCACCCTCATGTTCCCAGGGCACATCTTCGCTGGCCTTGGACGTGTGACCAGTCTTTACTCATCTTTTCGTATTTTCTCTCTAGTACGCATGCGTAGGGTCAAGACAGTCAGCTTGATTCAGACAAGTGTAGAGGGCCCAAATGCGCACTAATAATAAAGTCAAAAGAAGAAATGTTATTTTCAAAAATAAATGGTTTCACTGTACACCACCAACCTCTACTCTAACCCACTTCATTTATTATTACCCTTTCTGCATTTGCGTTAGTATAAAACTTATATTCTATTTCAGCCAAGCAGGTGCCATGCATGTGAGCTTTCAAGCGGCCATTTTATCGTCTATTGCGCAGGCGCAAGATTTTCCCTCCAAGCATTAGTACGTCATACTACGTAGATGTAGTAGACGCATGCGCAGTAAAGATCCCTTGTTAAAGTGCGTTTTAGTCCTTCGTTCATGTTATTGCCGTTAGTAAACACATAGGCAAGCTTCCTTGTCCCACGTGTCTTTTTCTAAATGCGATTTATTAATTACAAACACGTCGTTAGTAATTCGTTAGTGAGTTAAAACGAAAGGATTGCTTCCGAGCAAGTCTCATTTACGAGTCCTTGCTCCATCAATCCCCTCTCTGATGGCATCTTAAGCCATCACAAAATTACCCATCCCATCCCAGATACCAACTTTAACACTTCTCAGTTTTCTCTATTTCTCCTCTCAATTTTTCATCAATCATCTCGTTTCCTTCTAAATCTCTCATCTTCTTATATAATCTGCCTTTCATTTCTTCCAGCTGTATTCCATCATATTTTCTTTTTCGTTTCTGTCCCTTTCCTTTTCTTTCAAAATGTACTTTCTCTTTCCTTCCTCTTCTACAACACTTATATGTAATCATTATTATCATCATTACTGTTATTATCATAACTAATGGTATTATTATTTGACCTAGAAAACCCTTCCCAAAATCAACAAACCATTTCCCTATTGATGTTATACTTTTTGTTAGTCTTCCCCACACACTGTCAACCTCCAGTTGGGTCACGTTTTTATGCATTCTTGTAATGTTTTCAATATATCCTTTAATTTCTCTACTCTTGTCCGGAATATAAGTGCAGCAGTGTTGAACTTTCAACATGCCACAGACTCCACCTTCTTTTGCTAACAATATATCAAGAGCAAGACGGTTCTGTAAAACCATAGACCTGATTGCAACCATTTCTGTGTTAATCATTAAGAATCCTCCTGCAGTGTCTGTAGAAAGACGATCAACTATGGTTGATAACTTACAAATTTTCTGTGAATTCAGAATGACTCCAACTGAGGGTATCAATGCACTAAAAATATCTCCTACAATTTCAGAAAAACTAGCTCTTCTTCTACGTGTTAGCCCATTAGAATTTCCATTGGTTCCACTGATTTTATCTACATGATAGATTTTTGGAAACAATATTCCAAAGTAGCAACTCCCGTACCATCTTGCAGGTAACCTATAATAGGCATTGCTCCCACAAACATAATACACTCCTGGAAACACAGGATCAGTTTCCCCTTTTAGTCCCCACCCTCCTAAAATTAGGAAGTTGTGTTCGCATTCACTGGAACCAATGTAATTATTGTTATAATCTGTCTTTAATCTATGGAGGCAGAATTTTCCCCTTTTCACAAAATCCAGGGACATCGCACCATGAGCCTTGCCACTTGTATAGATTCCCTCTTTCCCAACCCATGGAGGTACATGGGTTTTCTGTTCAGTTGCCTTCTTTATTAAATCCTGTCTCCTTTCTTCTACTAAATCCAAAACATCTTTTTCTTCTTTTCTTAATGTACATGTTAAATTATCTTTATGTGCCTGAACTAAATCTATTGAACTCATTGTTATGAAAAATTCACCCATAAACTGTGCATTTTTACTACTAGCTACTGGATTCATATTCTTTCTAATAGGTAATTCAGAAAATACTACATCTATATCTGAATAAAAATATTGAAGTTTCTCTGTAGCATAAAATAAACTTGACAAAATACTACATGACACACCGTACGTTAAAGGTATATGGTGATACGTCATTCCTTCTGATACTGATGAGGGTAACTTCATACATACGTAACAGTTATTAATCTCCATTGTACTAACATATTGAAATAACAATTTAATGAACACATTAGAAGACGTATTATAGTCTGATTCATTATGATAATTTGCTTCATCTTCTACCCCTATTTCAGTTTCTTTTATTCTATCCACCTTAACATTAGTATCTGTATTATTCTTGTCACTTGTTTTCATTAACAAAGGGACTCCTACTGCTATGAATAACCATACTAATGCTGCTAATAAAATAGTACAAAAACAAAATCTAAAACACTTTCTTTTTAATCCACACTTTGGTTTTCCGGTCACTTCAATTTCTACCATTTTAACTCCTGAGAAAATTTCTTTTCTCTTTTCTTTTCTTTATCAGTTTTATTTCTCTTTTCGTTTTTAATGAGGCCTCAATTTGCTTTCATCAATCTGGACAATATGAATTTCTTCTGTTTCATCAGTCAGATCTAGGGATTCAAATTCCTCGAGTATGACGTACGTCCATTCAGGAGCCTTGTATCTCCTGTTTAAATTTCTCAATCTTGGACTTCTTCGAGTTATTTTTGCCAATGTTTGTTTAGATTGTGTTTGACTTGTGACTTCGTTTACTTGTTCTGGTCTCTTTTCAGATTTTCTTAAGTGATATTTTAGTTTCTTTACTCCAGTTCGCCAATAGTCTCCCTTTCTGATTCTTTTGATTTGTACTGCGTTTTCACCTTCTTTATCTCCTAGTAAAGTTCTTTTTATTTCATTTATTCTAGGCACAATCTGTTCCGATTCTCTGTTTTCTGTGCTTGTACCTTCTCTTGCTTCCACCTGCTCAGGTCTTACCGTATTTTTTTCTTCTTCTTCCTGAGCTTGTTCTTCTAATTCTATCTGACCCTGTTCAGGTCTTACTTCAAACCTTTCTTCTTCTGCCTGAACCTGTTCTTCTAACTCTATCTGATCCTGTTCAGGTCTTAATTCAAACTTTTCTTCTTCCGCCTGAACGTGTTCTTCTATTTTTCCCTCCTCAGGTTCGTGTAAATCTTTTTTATTTTCCACCTGAGTGTGTTCTTCTTCCCCTGTCTCTTCCTGACTACTTTCCTGTCTTTTCAGTTCTGTTTTTCTTCTTGTTTCAATAACATCATCAATTACTTCAATCACTGGTATCCACTCTTCCTGACTTGTACCTGGCTGTTCGTCATATGGTTGTCTTTCAGAATCTATTACTCTAGATTCTTCAATCTCACAGTTTACAACTCCTGACGCTTCAACCTGTTCAGTCAGTGGTTGTTCTTGTTGTTCTGATGGGCTCTGAACTCTTCTGGTATGGCTGGCATGAATCCAATTGGGCAAACCTGCACACTTCACTGCCGTGGTAGTGACTAGTATGACTTGCCGCGGTTTGTCCCACCTTGGTGCTAGGCACGACTTTTTTGCGTGTTTCTTCACTAGCACCCAATCTCCAGGCTTCAAATCATGCGCTTGGTCTGGCTGTCTTTCAACTGCGTCTTCTCCAAACTGGTGAGAGATAGAACGCATCATTTCAGCCAATCCTTTGCAATAGTCCAAAACCAGATCATCAGTTATACTCATTAGTTTATTTCCAGGAATAAATGCCTGTCTCATGGCTCTTCCCATGAGAATCTCATGTGGGCTCATTCCTGTTTTTCTGTCTGGAATACTTCTGAGACCCATCAATACAAGAGGTAATGCATCTGGCCATTTCAGCTTTGTGGATGCACACACCTTTCCCAATCTTGACTTGATTGTGCCATTCATTTGCTCAACAATTCCAGAAGCCTCTGGACGATAAGCACAGTGTAGTTTTTGTTCAATGTTAAATGCAGCACAGATTAATCGAATTATTTCATTATTAAAATGAGGGCCTCTATCTGATTCCAAAGTGACTGGAAAACCAAATCGCGGAACTAACTCCCTCAACAACCATTTTGCAACTGTAAGACTATCATTTCTTCGAGTGGGATAGGCTTCCACCCATCTTGAGAAAAGGCATACTATGACAAGTATATATTTCAGTCCATAGCATGGGGGCAATTCAATCAAATCTAACTGTAATCTAGTGAAGGGTCCTTCTGCCTCTCCAATCTTTCCCCAGCTTACCACTGTCTTTCTTCCTGGATTTTGCTGCTGACAGGTTAAGCATCTTCGGCAAAGGCTTTCTGCGACTACCCTGAACTTCGGATTGTACCAACTCTGTCTGAATAGCCTAATCATTGAATCTCTCCCTATGTGTGTTGCTCCATGATACACTCTTGCCATTTTTGAAAGTAAACAATCTGGCATGACTGGTCTTCCATCTAAATGCATCCATACCTCATCATGTGGTCTTTTTGAACAAGCTGCCTTTATCCAAATTTCCTTTTCCTTTTCCTCAACTTCTTCCTGCAATTGTCTAATCTCATCCCATGTTTCTGGTACTGACAAAAACATAAGTTGGCATCTGGTTTCACCCGTTTCAATTTTTCGGTTTATGGCCACTGTATTTTTGGCACAGTATTTGGCCACTTGGTCAGCATAATTATTGCCAGCAGTCACATAGTCCTTTCCTGACTGATGTGTAGCACATTTTACAACTGCTATCTCTTTTGGCAATTGTAATGCTTCCAACAGATCCTTCACATTTTTGCTGTTTCGGATAGGGGATCCTGAAGAAGTCAGAAATCCCTTCTGCATCCAGAGCTGGCCGAAGTCGTGCACAACCCCGAACCCATATTGACTGTCCGTAAATATGGTTACTCTCCAATTTTTCCCCTTTTTACATGCCATTGTTAAGGCAACCAATTCAGCTACTTGTGCAGACTTGACCCCAGGTAAACAGGATGCTTCAATTACCCCAGATACTTTACAAACAGCATATGCAGCACTAAGTCCTCCTTCTTGTGTTCTAAGGCAGGAACCATCTACAAATAACTCATGGTCAGCCTCTTTCAAAGGTGTCTCTTTTATGTCCGGCCGAGGCTTCGTGCATAACTCAGTTACGTCCAAACAATCATGATCACTCTCATCTCTCACTTCTTCATTGCAGGGGTCTGGCAATAGGGTAGCTGGGTTCATGATCGTACACCTTATCACAGTCACGTTCTCAGCTCCCAAAATTACTCTTTCATACTCAAACGACTAGGGGTGAGATGCTGTGTTCTTGTTCTTGTCAAAAGAATCTCAACCGAGTGTGAAACAAAAACTTTTACTGGATGTCCCATCAGTATCGACTCACTTTGCTCTAGACTCATACAAGTAGCAGCCACTGCTTTTAAGCAGCCAGGCAATGCTGAAGCCACTGCGTCCAATGTAGCTGAAAAATATGCCACTGGACGTCGACTCAATCCATGTCTCTGTGTTAAGACTGAAAGTGCACAATTTTCTCTCTCACAACAGAACAAAGCAAAATCTTTTGTATAATCAGGCATGCCCAAAGCAGGAGCCTCACACAAACAGTTTCTTAGTTTCACAAATGCCTCTATGCAGTCATCATTCCAATCAATCGGATCTTTTGCTCTTTTACGGATCATCTGTATTAATGGTTTTGCTAACATCGAAAAACCATTAATCCATTGCCTACAGTATCCAACCACTCCTAGAAACATTCTCATTTCTCTTTGAGCTTGTGGCAATTGCATTTCTTTGATTATTTTTTATTCTTTCCGGTGTCACTTTTCTAACTCCTCTTTCTATTTTATGCCCTAAATATCTAACTTCTCGTTGACAGAATTGTAATTTTTCTGGAGACACCTTGTGTCCTCCTTCAGCCAAATGGTTCAGCAATGCAATTGTGTCTGTGACACAATCTTCTTGTGTTTTTGATGCCACCAGTAGGTCATCAATGTACTGGACCAAAACAGATTTTCCAGGCATAATCAATGACTCTAGCCACTTTTTCAAAATCTGATTAAAAATTGAAGGACTCTCTGTGTACCCTTGAGGAACTCGACACCATGCGTAAATATGATCCTCAAACTTAAACGTAAAAAGATACTGGCTGTCTGGGTGCAAAGGAATAGAAAAGAATGCTTGGCATAAATCAATTACTGTAAACCAACCTGCCTTCCAGGGTATCTGATAAAGGATCACTGCTGGATTTGGCACTATTGGGCAACATGGCACTACAATTTTATTTATTTTCCGTAAATGCTGCACTATTCTGTACTTTCCGCTAGGCTTTTTCAGTCCCATTATTGGCGAATTGCAGGGACTACACATCACTTCTTTTAAAATATCTTGTTTAACCATTCATTCAATTTCTGGAATAATTCCTGCTTTTACTTCTGGACTCATTTTGTACTGTCGGGTATTTGGATACACTGCACCTTCTTTCACTGTCACTTTAACTGGGTCTATATTTGTCATTAGCCCAATGTCTTTTCCTGTAAAATCCCACACTTCTGGATTAACTGTGGTTCTCAACTCTTCTGGTAATTCATTCTCAGTTATTAGTGAAAACATTTCATCTACTTCTGTTCCCTGTTTGGCCAGCATCATCTTGTATACCACGTCTTCATCAGGGGTTTGGAAAGCGACACCATCCGGTGTACAATAGTTCGTGCAATTCATCTTGCACAAAAGATCTCTTCCCAACAGATTTACTGGACTAGAATCGCAAACTACAAACCGATGCATTTCTTTGAAGTTTCCAAAGTGCACCTCCATTGGTTTTGTGATTGGGGTTCTAAAATGTTGGTTAGACACGCCTACAACTTGGATTGATTCTCCCGAGAGGGGTAGGTTTGGGATGTCTGCTGTTCTCACAGTAGACCTGGTAGTACCAGTATCCAATAGGAAAGTAATGTCTTTATCTTCTACTCTCCCATCAACAAATGGACCTGACTGATCTACCGGCAAGGATGCGCCAAGCACGCACTCCTCTTCCTCCCCCCTCAGGCACCGTCATTGTGCGGCATCTGAATGTTCTTCATCATTCTGTAAAAAATATTGTGTAATTGTTCTATTATTCTTACCACTTTCTCCTTGAAATCCGGTGTTCACACTGAAACTTTGATGGTTCACAAAATTTGGCATAGGAGCTGGTGGCACCTGATATTGTGGAGTAACTACCTGCTGCTGCTGATTCATAAGTACTTCATTCTGCATCTGTGGGATTAAATTTTGATTTGGCCCATTATTACTCTTATTGTTCTGAGTACTCTTACACTCGTTCTTCCAGTGTCCAAGCTTTCCGCACGCATGACAAGGAAACTTCTTTTTCGCTTCTTCTCTATCCATTCGTCCCTTATATTTATTACCATTCGCTCCTTGACTATTCTGACTCTGTTCTTTCACTTGATTATTATTTTGGTCATTTATTTTCTCTTCTTGCTGTTCTGCCAATTTAACTTGTGCCCACATCATTTTCTCTTTTAGCTTCCTACGCCTGGCTTCAATGTCATCTCCGCAATATTTCGCGTACTTTAAAATCTCATCCACTGTCTTGCTTTGCCAACACAACATGTGCTGCTGTATCATCTGACTGATTTCTGGTTTCAAACCATATACAAACCGATACACAAAATGTCCCATATCCTTGTCACCGATATTCTCAAAACCACTATACTGCTTAAACACCTGTAACAACCTTTCATAATACGTATGTACAGATTCATTCGGTTCTTGTGTTGTTCTATCTATTTTTACCCAATCTGTTTCTTTAGGAGGAATTTTCCCTTTCAAATTTATAATCACTTGATGATACTTTTTCATCACCTCCTCCAAGGGTGCTCCTGTCTTTGCGTCTCTAGCATACTCCTCATTGGGCCAGTCAATTGTAATTTTACATTCTGTCCATAAATCAGCAGGTACCACTATATCAAATAGACCATCCAAATCCTTCAATAAAACCTTTGAAACGTTTACAAATCTCTCTACTTGTTTGTACCATTCAACTGGTTTCTCTCTCAGCTTTGGAAAATCATTTGTAAATGACAAAATATCTTGTCTACTCCAAGGAACATGAACATATCCTCCTCCAGGAACCTCTCTCGTTGAACACAATTTTTCCATTTTGCTTGATTCTCTTACTGGAAATGCAGCTGCTGCTTCTCTCGCTTGTACTTCCTCTTTCTTTCTTAACCATCTAATTCTCCATTTATCAATGTCTCCCCATTTTCGCAAAATGTTCATTAATTCCTTTATCTGTAGTCTCTTTCCAGAAGCATTTACACTTTCTAAATCTTTATCAGTAAAGTCCACCCAATATGGTTTCTGTAACAACTTTGATTTCCCTATGTCTATTCCAATTTCTGAAGCAACTTCAGTCAATCTCTCATGAAATACTCTTGCCCTTCTGGTTATACTCTTACATAAAAATAATAATTCCTCATCATTGTAAGCGTTCAATCTTTCTGTACCCACACATCCTGTCATCATCTCTTCCAATTCCACTTTCAATCTGCTGATATCTGAAATCCTTGGTGTTGGGTTCTGATTATCTCTTTCCTGTGCCCATCTTTCTATTTCTTCAGAGGTGACTACTGTTGCGCCTCCAGTTCCAGCAGGAACCAAAGGTCTTTTTTCTCTCAAATTCATAGGCGTAACTCTCTTTGGAGTTTCTGTCAGAGGTTCCACATTAGGGAGATCCATTAATGAAATAATTGACTCACTTTCGCTAACCTGATCATCTGTAATTATTATTTCTTTTCTAGGACTATTTAATGGAACTGTCACAGGTTGTGGTTTCTGGCAAATCTTATTATCTCCATACAATGGGATTACCGGACCAATGGTCACTGGTACTGTCAAGGCTTCAGTATTCAAATTTAATTCACTTATCTTTTGAACTAGTTCTTCTCTAGTTTTATTCAAAGCTTCTCTTTCATTATCCTGCAACACTCAGTTATATGACGTTTCATGTAAAATCTGTGGGGTTAATGGCATTCCCATTACTGGTGCACTTGGGGTAACCTTACTAGCTGCTTCTTTGATACGGTGGTGGATTTTTAATTAAAATATCCTCTAACAACTCGTCATCTGATTCACCATATCCTGCCGAATTCATATGTTTCGTTTTCTCCTTACACTTTCCTCCACACTGTTCCTCAGCCATTAACACTGGATATAACCCTTCTGATACCATAGCTCTCTTCCATTGTTTCATCTTCCCTTCGCGTGACTCATGCAAATGTCTCGGAAAAAATCCTCTATACCTTCCACCTCTGCATTTCTCTCGTTCATATGACTCAGTCTCCCATTCTTCCAAAGCATCATATTGAGTTAACCTAGGTCTAGGTTCCAAATCATTCATTTTCAATCTCAAATTCTGAAGAATCCTCCCATTAAACGTACCATCCTTAGGAAATGCTAGCACTCCATCATCCTTTGTATATTCTATCCAGTTTTCCAACCACACGCAAGTATGATATCCTCTTTCCATCATCATAAAAGGTGCTGGTGTCTTCGGTGGCGGAATAGGAATTCCCTCTCTAGTCAACACATGCTTATCCTTTACAAAGAAATTCTTAATTTTCTTTAAAGATGACATCTTTCTTTTCTCTCCATACATCCTTGAAGAACGATGTAGGAAATTGTATTCCGCAAACCCTTGAAATCTTCTACCTGTACGTCTTGCACTAACAGTCAAATCAAAATCCCGCATACAATCTTTCTCTCCACCAATCCTAGCGCGGCTTCTAACCAGCTATCCAATTAAATCAGGCTCACGCCCGTGATCTGACCAATGCCAGCACGGCCTTTTCTTGACGTCAGTTCTGCTCCTTACTACTGACCCCTCCTTTACAAAGCTGGTCCTGTCACACGCCTGCTGTTTCTACCAATCCCAGCGCGGCTCACTGTGACGTCAGTACCACTCCGGCAACTGACCCTCCCTTCACAAGGTAATACAAAAACTTTATTTCTCAATATTTTCCTTAAAATTCTTTGTTATTAACAACATAAAAACATTTGCTACTCTGTCTGTTCCGCTAAATCAAAGGATAGTTTATTTCTTTCTACTGCGAGTAAAACTTTCCGCTTACTCTTCACATAAGCTCCAGAGAACCTGCTACTCCTCCGATGTCACCCGTTTTGGGAAATTTGAGACCAAAGTTTCACCAGCGAACTCCTTTTGCTGTCAATCTAGCTTAGAAGAACCTGCTACTCCTTCAGGGTTACCTTTTCTAGGTGATATAACGCCCAAAGTTTCACTAGCGAACTCTTTGCTATCAATCACTCTTACTTTTACACAGAAAATAGTCCCTACTTTAACACTGCCAGCCCTACCTAGCTTCTCAGTGTTATTCCAACAGACAAGTAACCTCACTGCAGTGTGGTTTCTATCGCCACCCGCTATTCATTCCCCAGACGACATAAAACAAAGACACTAACTCTTTTTGTTAAACATAAATCAAATAATCAATAATCTATACTTATCACCAAACTAGTCAATAATAACCATAACTCTGCTACCAGAAAACTGATCCAGCGGTGTACTAACAGCAGATTCTCCACTACCATATACACACCTTGGCCCATATAACTACTTCCACTAAACAGCAAGTAGACCGCTGGAACTTAGTTTATGATTTTCATACTTCAAGATCTAGTTATTTCTTTTCCCTAACTAAACCTTTCACTGATCAATTAGTTCTTTCCTCTGGTCAATGGACCATTAGTTGGAACTAGTTGATGGTGATAATTAATATAACTTATTATATATTTCTCGATTAAAAATGAAATAATCACAGACTCGGGAAGTTTTAAAACCTTTATCTAAATTAGTTGCGTGTGAACCATCTCAAACGTTTCAGTACAAACACCCTCATTCACAAGAGTGTCAATTCAATCAAGTTTCAAATAGGCATTTAGCAATTCAGATCCACACAATAACTATACTCAGAAAGAAGAGGACAGAGAGAGAAGAACATCTATCAGTACAATATTTTTATATTTACCAAGTATGGTGTGAAGACCAACCCCCAGGCCAAAGGGCTGGTAAGGGTCCCCAGGGATATATCAGGAGACAAAGACCTCAGGACAGGAATCAGGACAGGATACTTCACCTCTCTAAATACCGACGACTGCGTCGCACCCCTCTCTGACACTCTCTTCCTCCTCGTGGTTCTTCCGCGATCTTCTTTCTAACCCAATTAAATTAAATAGATGGTTCTGCATACGATTTTCTTCATCAGCGTCTCACAGCTTCAGCACCACCCCCAGCACCGACAGCATCCCGAGCTCTGCAACGCCTCAGCCGAAAAAGCAATGTGTCAGCTCTGCTCATCATCAGCTTCTCCCCGTGTCTGCTCTTCTAACTAACTAAAACTACCTCAATTATACCTTTCCATAGCTATGTACCACCCATTAATGTTTCAATTTTACAAAATACTAACTCTGATTGGACAGGCGAGGGGGGGATGATCGTCACACCATGCTTACATTTCACTTATTTCTTTAAACCATTGTATTCAAATCCCTCCCCCAAACTTTATTAAATCATTTCCTTTCCCATACATCTCCAAACTTTATTAATACAAAATGTTGCAACGTTATGAATAAAGCTCCTTCATATGAACTCTTCACCCTTATGTTCCCAGGGCACATCTTCGCTGGCCTTGGATGCGTGACAAGTCCTTACTCATCTTTTCGTATTTTCTCTCTAGTACGCATGCGTAGGGTCAAGACAGTCAGCTTGATTCAGACAAGTGTAGAGGGCCCAAATGCGCACTAATAATAAAGTCAAAAGAAGAAATGTTATTTTAAAAAATAAATGGTTTCACTGTACACCACCAACCTCTACTCTAACCCACTTCATTTATTATTACCCTTTCTGCATTTGCGTTAGTATAAAACTTATATTCTATTTCAGCTAAGCAGGTGCCATGCATGTGAGCTTTCAAGCGGCCATTTTATCGTCTATTGCGCAGGCGCAAGATTTTCCCTCCAAGCATTAGTACATCATACTACGTAGAAGTAGTAGACGCATGAGCAGTAAAGATCCCTGTTGAAGTGCGTTTTAGTCCTTCGTTCATGTTATTGCCGTTAGTAAACACATAGGCAAGCTTCCTTGTCCCGCGTGTCTTTTTCTAAATGCGATTTATTCATTACAAACACGTCGTTAGCAATTCGTTAGTGAGTTAAAACGAAAGGATTGCTTCCGAGCAAGTCTCATTTACGAGTCCTTGCTCCATCAGAGATTCATGAATGCATCTCAAATGATGACTCTAAAAATTAATTGAAATGGTGTAGATCACGTGCGTTGTGAAAGGAGTGAATGAAGAATGGAATCTGTGAATGTGTAAGTCAGTGGCTGATACAAGGAGAGCTAGCAGGGGTAAGTGTCTCATTAATTGTAGCACTCGTCTTACAGAGAACATTTGATCCAGTCCGAAGCTAAAAGTCTTTGACGTTTCAACCCCACCAATACTTTAACAAGCATTGGCATAGCCAATGGGTCTCGCCTTTGGGATCTTATAAGTGTTTAGCCAGAACTATTGGCTTTGCCAATGTTTTTAAGTATGTTGTAGAGCATTGTGGCTGCTGTGCAGCATGTTGAAAAGTTATAATAAAAAAAATGCTATAGGCATTTTTGTTACTTTATATATAGCCAAGAAGACATTATGTACTCGCATTTGCTTGAGTTATTGGCATTTTAAATGACAATGTGTTTAACCCATGTGTTATGAAGTGTATGTATGTGGTGTGTACTTGAATTATGTGTGTTGGATTTGAATTGTTACTTGTGGAATTGTGTGGCGTGGAATTGTGTGGTGTGGAGTGGATTTGTGTAGTGGAATTATGTGGCATGGTGTGCAGTGGAATTATGTGGATAGTAATTATGTGGTATTGAGTGCAATGGAATTATGGGGAGTGGGATTGTGTGTTATGGAGTGTAATTATGTGGAAGGGTATTTTGTGTTGTGGAGGGGTATGTGGTTAAATTATGTGGTGTGTTGTTGAATTTTGTGGCATGATGTGTAATTGTGTGGTGTGGATTGCATGTATGTGGTGTCTTGTATAGTTGTGTTGTTGAGTTAAATTATGTGGTTTAGTGTTGAATTTTGTGGCATGGAGTGGCTAACCAACACTAACGTGTTAAAGCAGCACACCACAGAAGCAACCACGTTCAACAATCACGCAAGATGACCTACACCAAACAGCAAGTATTAAAGAACATGCACACATGAAAGCATACATACAATGGATACAACTCCACTACCCTAGCACAGTGATTCTCACTTCATTGGTGTGTGCATACCAGAACCATACAGCAATCCTTTGTCCAGACAGCACAGAGTACTGCTGCAAAACATATTGCAGACAGTTGAGAGCCATGCTGCATACACAGCTGAAATGTGGCTGTCCGCGGCCCCCGCAGGGGGCCACCTCAGCAGGGCGGCCCTTTAGTGCCATCTTGGCACCACCCACCCGCTCTAGTGCTCTGAGGGGTCTGCGAGCCCTCGGCCGGGCGCCTCCGTGACGTCCTTCCTGTGCGCCGGGGAGGGTGGGAGGGCTTATATGCCTCCCCTGCCCCTCCTGGCGGTCTCTTTTGCCCAGCCACGCCGTCTTGACTGGTTGTCTCGCGTCGGCCGGCGTTGTTGCGGTCCCACCCCCGCACTGGAAACGTTGTCCAGGCTCGCCGGGGTCATCGTCGCGCCGCCTAGTCGGGTTTGGCAAGGTGAGTCGGGGTTGGTGTGTTTTGCCCCTGCCTCTCACAGCCTTGGGCTTCGATATGACTCCCCGCACTCCGGGGTGGCAGGGAGCTCTTAGAGGCGGCAGACTCCTTGTTTGTTGTATATGGCGTCAGCGGGGGCCCACTAGGGGGGTCGGACACGCCGTCCAGGACGCCGTCGTTCGTGGTCTGGAGTCCGGTTTTGTATCCCATGAGTGTGTTGGCGCTGTAGTCCTCCCCCACTCCCTCCCTGGGCTTTCCTTTAGATCTGTGGCTCCAACCGCGTGTTGGAGCCTGGTCGCACGGGTGACCTGGGCGGGGGGGTCAGGGGCCTGGATGTCGAGCCTTTTGGCCAGGCGGTGTGTTGTGTAGCAGGGGGAAGCAGCAGGTTTCGAGCCTCGGGTCGCGTTCGCATCCTGTGATCCTCGGCAAAACACATAAGCTCCCGGCGCCTGAAGGGTAATGTAGATGCGGTGCTCGTGTGGAGCGCTCCTATGCCTTCATGTGAGGCTGTGGTTTGTTGACCGTGGTGGTGTGGCGCAGGAGATCCCGGTAGTGACCCGATGGTGTTCCCCATGAGGGTTCCAGCGCCAACGCTGCATGGGGCAGGAGGAAGCTCAATGGGCCTGACCGTTAGGGTCAGAACAACATTCATCTTGAGTTGCGGTGGGAGCATCGGTGTGAGCGTGAGTCGGCCTACCTACCCCCTCCGCTTGGTGCCCCGGTGTGGGTCTTGTCCCCTGCCAGAGATGTGCAGCTTTAGGACGCGCCGCGAAGCGGCATGCTGGCTCAGGGCTAGTTAGACGGGCGGGGGTCACATTCTGTTTGTTGTTCGTGTGATACCCCTCGTACTGCGGCACTCGTCATTATACTGCGGAATGAGGAGTGGCTGCCGCAGCTCGACAATATCTTGTTTGCACCATCCTGCAGGCCTGGGGTACTTTATGTTGTGGGGGGGCCATGGGCAAGGTATGCACATGTTGGAACCTTTCCCTGCGTGCACTGCCGTTGGATCGCCCCGCGGGGTGAGCTTGTGCGGGCCGTGTGGCCGTTCTCGGACTGGGGGTCGGTGTCAAGTGTTCCAATTGGCGTCTTCCCCTGTGATTCAAACATCGCGTCATCCGGGTTGGTCGGGGTGAGTTTTCCTGGTCATTGAGGGCATTTGTGTTGATGTTCGTGTTTCCTGTCCCAGGCATCGGTGCCTTTCTGGCTCCAGGAGTACAGACCTGGCGCGTGGACAAGCTCAAGCATAGCATATGTAGGCCTGTATTGAGGAGCCAACGAATGTTGGAAAGGGTAGTTTCTTGAGTTTGGGAATGGAGCGTTTCGAACGGAAGCACCAAACAGGGCATCTTTGTGCATTGCTCGTACATGTTTTGGAAATGAGTCGTCCGGCAACTTCCGATGAGAGCGCACGGGAGCCGGGGTCTGTTGGGGTTTGCGCCAATGAGCATGGTGTGTTTTTGAGTTGGACCGCTTCCCCTCGCGTCTGGATGTACTACAGAGGTGCCTTTTGGCACGCATGTGTCCAAATTTTGCCGTTCTGTTTTAGCAGCCGAGTCACAGGACTGGGCGAACGTGCGTCTTAGATTGGGCCAGAGACAGAGATTGAGCCACGATTGCTGTGCAAGGGAGGCTATTTGCCCCTGCATGGTGTGACCACTGTTCGGTCAGCCATCTTTCATTTGTGTGCCTCCGCTCTGATTGGTCCAAAGCATGGCATTGTCCTTTCGGAGTCTGTGCTGTGAGATGGGCTCACTTCCATCGTGAGCTGGACCTGTTTGGTGCCGTATTCCATTGTGATTGCTATGATGGGTGTGTGTGTCGGGGGATCGACAGACACCTTTGGGTTGCACTGTCGTTTTATGCGGGGGTGGTTTTGTTTGTAGTTGGTTAGTGAGTTGTCCAGATACTGCGGGCAGGAATTTCAGTGGCAGCCTTGGGTCTACCACGTGGATGGCGGCTTTGGGTGCAGCACGGGTTGAGGGTGCACTGGTGGCACCCGGAGGTGGAGCGGCCATCTTGCATGGCACTTCTGCCAGAGGATGTGGCCTTACGACCTTGACTCAGCATCCTGGGATTCGGGGCAAATGACTTAATACCGTGCCCACCAAAAAAGAATGTGTCCTTTGGGGGAGTTGGCAGTTTCTAATTCATTGTTTCGCATGGGAGAGACTGCGAGGATCGGCCTTCGGCTGTGGATGCAATTTGGATGCAAGGTTTAATTGGGCCTTTAACCAGTTACCGTGCTGACCTGTTTTCATCCAGGGAGCCCATACTGGATATGATGTGTGCTTGTCTGGGGGCCGTGTGCCCCTGGCGTAGCGGGCGGTGCACTTGCCTGGGGAGACCGCCGGTGTGCCCAGAGGGTGCCGCTTTTATTGGTGGTGGACTGTGCTCAATGAGTGAGCACTAAAATGCACCCAATCTGCCAGGCAGCGTAAACCTCGGTACAAGTAGTAAGTATGGCAGTGCGGTCCATGCCCAAGGGCCAAAGTGTCCAGTTTGGGACGGAACACCAAGTGTTGGTCCCTCTGGTGCAGACAGCTTGGCACGCCTTACAAGGGGGCAATAAGGGTCGGAGAACTTGGCAAGGAAACCATGTTCCATGGTGCGGGCCTGATTCATTAGACATGTGTTGGACCTGTATCCCTTGTGAATAATGCAGAGGTAATGTGTGAGTAAACAGCATTGTTGTTTCATACATAGTTTTCCTATAACATCTCTGGATCGATCTATGCGAGGGGGCTTGTGCACATCACTGTGCAAGGAAAACGGCGCTGTCATGGCATCTTTAGAATTATTGACTAATAATTACGCAGCACACTAATTACCTTTAAGCGGTCAGGTGGCACATTAGGATAATTGTGCTGAATATGTAATGTAACTGGCGCTCATGTATAGCGTTTCAATCCCTTGGCATTTACATACACGTTACATTTGGGTACTTATTTTGTAAATTATCAATGCGCGTTAGATTAACGCTATGAATGGAGGACCGGATCTGCCTTCAGCTGGCGTCGCGGTGTCTGCCTTGGCGGCAACCGGATAGGGTGCCCTGGGTGGGGCAAAACAGTATATCAGTTTGGGGTTGATGATTGGTGCGCTAAACCAATTCATACTGCCAGGGTGCCACAAAGTGGGAAGGCCACTTGGGGGCAGGGTTCCCCACTTTGGGGTACATGAATGAATAATGCCTTCATTCACTAATACCAATAATGGGCATTGCTCCTTCCTTCTCAGCAAAGTAGACCAAGGCGCTTTGATATGTCCTTTGACTTTGAGCGGGTCTTTCAATGCTTTGCTTTCAAAGAACTATTCTTGCCAATTTTAATTCGGTAGTTTGGATGGCTCATAGGTCTCAAATCCATCAATATTTCTTTGACGATCTGGTGGCTCGCATTTAGGGGATGTCCATGGTTCTTTGCGTGGCTAATTAATGTTTCCAGTCACAAAGACACCCGTTGCTTAAGGTCTCATGCTCCTATTGCTTCAGCCTTGGTTGGGTCATACCATATAAACCGTTGGTTGGCTACGTTAGAAAGACTTTTTTCACACCTGAGATTATCTGGAGCCGCTATAGCTGAGAAATTCGGAGGAGAGTTGGAACGACCACTGCCTCCAGGGGGGTGGCTGACCACTGTAGCAACAGGTGGCTAGGGCATGGGTGCAAGTAACACAATTTTTAATGGTGCAGGATAATTATTGTTTTACTCTAGGAAACTGGGATCTCATGACCAGGTTCTGTCTTTTGGCCGTCGGTTACCAGCCCAAGGGTGGGAAAGTACAATTTTCATTTACTCGGGCTGTGTTATGCTAAATACAGTTCCTGCCAGCAACTACGGGGTAGTGCTAACTGAGCTGTAGGACGGTGGCCCGATTGACCTAGGAGTTATGTATTCCCTGTGATGTCATGAGGAGGTTTGGTAGCACAGGGTAATAGGGGCAGATGGTACTAAGTCTCTCTTGGGTGGCCGATACGAAGGGTAATTAAAATAACCCGGTATGGGGTCTCTGCTGTAGTGTGCCACTGTGGGAGTGCGGTTGGCACATTAAATTTACACTGCCTCTGGGATAAGCCAATGTCTCTGCCTAGCCACCTAGGGGGTGGGCAGGAGAAAGCCTAAGTGTGCACCTCCTTCTCCTGACTAGAGGGGTGGGTTCGGCCAGGCTTAGGCGCATACCCTAGCCTACCAGTAACTCCATCTCAACATGAGTAGAGAATGCCTAGGAGTTGTTTGCAGTCCATTCGCAACCGCCCCACAGGGCGAATGTTTTAGGCCACAAGGTTGGGGATGACTCTTGTGTGGGAGCCTGGTGAAGAGCTAAGGTCAGGCTAGGATGTCTCGTGCTTTCACCGCACTGTTGAGTCCCAGGCACGAGCGGATTGTATCAGGGTGAGCTGGCTGTGGGTCAGGAAGCGCCAAGGCATCAGTAGCACTGAGCGGCTTACAGCCAGAGGCGGTATCCGATGCACGGGGCGCTTGTTAGATTAGAGCCCTACTTAGAGGTACCGCCTTAAGTGCTTGGATGTCTGTTGGCACCGCCTTTCAATGGAAGCCATTGTCTGGCGGGCTGCTCTGAGCAGAGCATTTGCAGGCGTAAGTAACAGTTTCCGCTACCAGCTCAAATGGGCATCTTTCACTAAGTTACTCAGATAACGGGGACAGGAAGGGCTGGATAACTCTTGCTTCTACCTGCATTGGCACATCTTGTCAGGAGTGATTGTCAAAGGGATTGCACTTCAGCCAGGTATGGTTAGCACCCATCCACACCAAGCCGAGTGTTTGAGGTCTCCCTGGGCCGCATTTACACAGCCCAGATTAGGCCCTTGTGGGTCAGTGCCATGAATTACTAAATTGAACGAAACAGGAGGCTTGCCCGCGGGTAAGCCAGCAAAAGTTTGGGGAGAGCTAGACTCCGCCCATGGTCAAGGGGTAGGTTTAAGTAGTTGGAGTGGCACTCTTATTTGACATGGGGTTCAATGCGACACTAGGGCATCGCCGCGTCGCGGCCAGAGCACGGGCATTGTATGGCTCCCAGGGGGCAGCAAGTGTAGGCTAGGCGCTTTCCAAACCTGGCACCAGAACACAAGGTAGTCTGGGCCAACTTGCCTGTTGGGTGAGTTGTGTAGGCACCTGGGTAGTTGTCACTCCAAGAAGAGGTGAGTTGTCTCCAATAGTGGGCACAACACATATATGTGTGTCTCTGGCCTACAGCGATGTGGGGCCTGTCTCATTTTGAGGTGCGCACAGGCGGAAATTGTGTACTTAAGGTTCGCATGACCAATGTGGTTGTGGTATCTCCTAGCCTACCCACTGAAGGTGTACTGCAGCTAAACAGGAAACTGGGAATCTTGGTTTCCGTTACTTTGGCAGGTTTTAAAGCAGCCAGGGTCGGCAATGGACAGTAGGTACTGCGCATCTGTTATCCGACGGCAGTTATGCAAGCGGGGTGCGCTGCTTAAATTGTAATTACACGAAAGGGCGAGGTGTCTCCAATAGTGGGCACAAGACATGTATTGTTTCAAACCAACTTCGATACCATTAAGGTGTTCGCCAGGGTTTAGCAAACAAAGGGGTTTGTGCAACCGTCTGGTCAACGGGGGAAGTAAGTGCACCCAGAACCTAGGGTAGGTGACAAGTTCCTGCAGTAAGCGATGCCCGCCCGGTTAGCTATGGTAGCCTCGCTGGGTGATGACGCTGACAGCCAACATAGTGTGCTGCCGTTCCGAGATAGGGGGAAACAAGGTGTCAAGCACAAAAGGCTACTATGTAAAAGAACATTTGGCACGTCCAGTGATCAACAATGATTAAAATTTAGCAGAGCAGGTAATTTTCCACCCATGGGGTGGGAACGCCCCTGTCCCCCTGGCCGGGAATATTCTAGGAGGGGGTTGGTAGGACTTGGACAATGCTTAATGTTAGGCACCATACCGGTCAGTGCGTTGAATCACACAGATTCTCTTAGCTGGTATGCCCAGGGGGTTTCCCCACAAAGGAAGCTGAGCTGGCGGAATTCCCATAAGGAATAAGGGTGCATTGGCATGGGCAGGCGGGCACCCTTGATCATTGTCACATATTGCTAGTTATGAACATTCCTGTGCGTCATGATGTAGAAAGCAAAGGGACTGCAAAGGTCAAGCATAATCCTCCTCGCCCAAACAGCCAAGGCAGGCGGGGGTGGGAGCGGTTACCCAACAAGGGGGCTGCTGTCCCATAGATGGGGGACACAGGGGATCAGGCACATAGGTGCTAGAATGACGGCAGCTAGGTGGGATCAGCAAATAGATGGGGCAATGTGAGCTTTGGTGTTGGAAACCGTCCCGCCCGGAGTTGGCACGGGGCTAGGTCATGTAAGGCAGAGGAACTTTCCCGCAGGAGGGTGAATAGTTCTTGGCACAGGTTCACAGGACAGAAGAGTCTTTGGTTTCTTCAGACACTAGCTGACCCAGGCGAATGTCAAGGGCTATTGTGATAGAGATGGTGTTCATCTATCATCAGTAGGGAGTGATCTCTTCCCTTAGATTTGCAGGAGGCCTGGAAATGAGCGGTCACATGTGGAAATGCGCTGTTTGGTGAGTTCAGCAACTACATGGGTCAATGTGAAGCCCTGATGGGCGGAGATGATCCCCCGCTAAGGTGGCATGTAGCTAAGTCAGAGGAGGCCGTTGAACATCCCTGTAAGAGGGAACTGTTCATGGCGTAAGCTCGCAGACCAGAGGGGTCTGGGTTCCATCAGACACGAGCTCATCCGGCAAACGTTAAAGGTTACTTTGATGAGGACGGGGTCCACTTGTCCCCGGTGGGGATGGACTTGTTTCTCCTGGATTTACAGGAATGCTTGGAAAGGGCAGGTTGCAGGTAATAGGAGGTGCAGTGGTGGGGGGGCCCTGGCTGCGACGGTGGCCGCCTCCAGGGCTGTGGCGGAGTTACAGGGCGATCTGGAAGCAGACTGGTACAGTAAGGGTACCTCTGCGGCAGACCGGTACAGTAAGGGTACCTCTGCACGGCACAGTAGGGGTGCCAGGGCCAAAGACCGGGAGCCTCAGGGCAGGTTCCGGGAAAACCGCGACGGCGCCCCGTTAGTCCTTTGGGCGGTTGGGGGCCTGACCAACCGGGGTTTGCCCTGCTACGCTCCGCCCTGAAAAGGGCGTGAGTAGAACAGACCAACGTGTCACGTGATCCGAAGAGGATCGTGTAAGGTAGCACTGACGGGGTGTCCCACAGTGCTGGCTCACCAGGCGGGCGGGGGCAGCATAGGTTGGCACAGCTGCCCCGCCCTTGGATCGCCCGTAAGATAACCCACATATTGCATACTCCTGTATGGAATAAACCTGCAGCAATATTTTCCCACTACAAAGTTGTCTTGTGTATTTATTTATTGCATGCTCAGACAAGGGGGGAGAGGTTGCCAATAATGGCACTATGTGGCTGTCCGCGGCCCCCGCAGGGGGCCACCTCAGCAGGGCGGCCCTTTAGTGCCATCTTGGCACCACCCACCCGCTCTAGTGCTCTGAGGGGTCTGCGAGCCCTCGGCCGGGCGCCTCCGTGACGTCCTTCCTGTGCGCCGGGGAGGGTGGGAGGGCTTATATGCCTCCCCTGCCCCTCCTGGCGGTCTCTTTTGCCCAGCCACGCCGTCTCCCGCCCCACCTCTTACCCGGCGTCCTGGCTGGGGGTCAGGGTATCCTGAATGTTTTAATGTTTTCCTTTTGTGTTGCAGGCGGAGTTACAGGGCGATCTGGAAGCAGACTGGTACAGTAAGGGTACCTCTGCGGCAGACCGGTACAGTAAGGGTACCTCTGCACGGCACAGTAGGGGTGCCAGGGCCAAAGACCGGGAGCCTCAGGGCAGGTTCCGGGAAAACCGCGACGGCGCCCCGTTAGTCCTTTGGGCGGTTGGGGGCCTGACCAACCGGGGGTTTGCCCTGCTACGCTCCGCCCTGAAAAGGGCGTGAGTAGAACAGACCAACGTGTCACGTGATCCGAAGAGGATCGTGTAAGGTAGCACTGACGGGGTGTCCCACAGTGCTGGCTCACCAGGCGGGCGGGGGCAGCATAGGTTGGCACAGCTGCCCCGCCCTTGGATCGCCCGTAAGATAACCCACATATTGCATACTCCTGTATGGAATAAACCTGCAGCAATATTTTCCCACTACAAAGTTGTCTTGTGTATTTATTTATTGCATGCTCAGACAAGGGGGGGAGAGGTTGCCAATAATGGCACTAAACCAAAAGCACAAAAGGACCAGTGACATAACATAATCCAATGCATTTCATTCTCGCTGTTCCCAGTGCTAGAATTGGAAATATAGAAGTGGAGGTACTTACTTTTTAGAGTACCTGTTTGCTCCAGAGAAGTGCCAGTACTCTCCCATTAAATGTATTGCAGCAGTACTAAGAAGTGGCAGTACTCTTCCTTTGAAATTAAAGAAGTGCAGGTTCTCAGTAACGGACAGTATATGCACATTTTAACCACTGCCTGTTTTTGACCAACAAAGTTCGTCTTTGCACCAAGGAAATAAAGAAAGCTGAGGTAGTATGCCTTGTGACGAGTAAAGTAACCACAATTTAGTGTCTGTCTTGTGTTTAGGTAATTACTGCGGGGTTTATTGCTGAAAAAACGTGGCAGACCCAACACACGCAGCTCATGCATGGGTCTGAGAGCCCAGCCAGACCCTTAGCTTGGCTCTCCATGTTAATTTGTTAGCTTGCCTAACTCTATTAAATACACAGAAAATGCCACAAGATAAAAACTAAATATGGGCATATTTATTGCTCATTCATCTTCTGAACTCCTCTTGCAGAGGTATTGCTAAAGATCTGAAATCAAATAATCTCTCATTCTTAAACAAAACGTCCCGTTTTCGCATGTGTTTAAAATGTAACAGCGACAGAATTGGCATGTTATCCAGTAAGCGTCCCATGGGGTAATAAACTGTATATAATTGCAATTTCAACGCAATACCTCTGGAATAAGTAAACCGACATGCAGCAGGCAGACCACGGCCTCGTCCACGCCACCTTGGTAAGCCGAGGCGCATAGCTCTGACATCACTGTAGGGCGCCTGTTGCAGGTTGCCCCTGGCTCCGCTGGAAAAACGGGAGGAAGAAGGAGCCATGACATGGCAGTGGCGTTGTCGGCTCTCAGGGCAGCCGGGGGTGCCCTTCGGGGAGCGGGAACAAGAGGCCAGAACGAACTTTACTGCCAGCAAAATGTCTGTCCATTCATTATCATTGTTCCACGTCGTCTGATATGGTGTTAGCAATAGCAGTGATGTGTATATGATAGCAAACGGGGTGGGAGCATTTGAAAGTAAGAAACAAGTGCGCGCGCGGGTTACATCTCCAATGCCTGCTGTCTGCTGTCCAGGCAGCTGCAACTGCGTGGCCATGTTAATGGTGTGTTCACAGCACAGGACCACTTCACTGGAAAAAAATTGTGCGTCAACAAACTATAAATAGATCAAATAGTAATGCGACGTGTAACAGGGACAGTTGCCACAAAGTGAAACAAGCATTTACAATGCAATCGGTCTCGCCTTTGGGACCTTATATGTATTTAGCTATGGCAGGGCTGCCAAGTATCACGCATCAGGCGTGACGCTAACGCATTTCAGTGTGGTGTTCCCGCATCACCGCACTGAAATGCATTGTCACGCATTTTTGCAACTCACTGACCGCACTCTGCTGACAGCGCTGAAACTGGCTGCCTACGCCAGGTGCTAGCGCGCGCGCCGGCGCCTCTGACACCTGGGTGCGCCCTCGGCCGCAGCAGACTTCACTTGCCAGGCAGAGCAGAAACAGTTAATTTTAAGATCTGCTCTCAGTGCTGCTGCAATGTTACCACTCTGAACAAAGCTGTCAGCGGTCCGCGCTGCTCACTGCTTGGGGCTGGCTCAGCTGCGCTAGCAAGCTCTGGATACATTCACCCGTAGCATTCTGAATCACGTGCGCGGGTCACAGGAGAGTGCAGTGATTTGCCCAATGGCTGCGCAACCGAGACTGGGCACTTAAAACTTAAAGGCGGGCCGGGTTGGCGGTAACTATGTGCCGTTTGAGACAGCCGCAAGTGACGGTGCCCAGAGCTAAGTACACATGACCAGTCGCCCAGAATCATGATTGGCCGGGCATTTCCATTCATTGCCATCGGCCGGCCGGCGGGTCTAGTGGGCCTCACCGAATTGCTCTTCTCGTCTCGCTCGGTGCTAAGAAGTAAGTGCCTCCCGTGTGAGAATCAATGACTTTATTTAATAACAGTAAGTTGCTGCTTGTGCTATAAATGAATTTGATCCCGTTAGTAAAGTTGAGCAGAGACGCCCCAGCAGCTCTGTGAGCGAGTGGCTGCTGGCGGCACCGTGCACGCGGCTTGTGTGATCTGGTGCAGTTGCGGCCGGGCCTGTGTGACAGTCTGGCTGCCTGCGCAGTGCAGCCGTGAGCTGTAAACATTAAACAACTTTGGTGTTTTTGAAATACAGCCAGCCTGAGGTTGCCTGGCTGTGACCTATAATGTGACTGACGTAGTGGATCAGCCTGTCTTAGCCTCGTCAACACTGACTCTCCGATACTTAATGTCCGGTGTTGTCTGTGGCACCGGGCGGCTCGAGTGAGTCCGCTGACTTAGTCTGACTCTCTAGGCAGCAGCTGATGATGAGATCCGACCGTGTTTGGGGCCTTTCACATCCTCTTGGAAACTCGAGTGGCAGTCTGGCCCCCCTGCCCGGGTCCTACGTGGGACACAGAGCGGCCTGGAGTCCAAAGGGCTGTAATGCATCATGCGAATATTATTGATTGCCAATGCCAGGGTAGGAGCCAGGGGCCCCAGTCAGAAAGGGGCAGGAGATTAGTGAACTTCTTTTTCAGGTATTTTGTATTTTTTAGAGCGTCTTATTGTTCGTAAGTGTGTAATTTCTGATATTTATTTCTGTCAATGCACTCATTGCTTGGTTTGACTTGCGAAAAAGTGGCAATCTAAGTGTTACACATGTTGTCATTGAATGCCACTTCTAAGTACACTGAAATCATGAAAATGTGATACATAAGAAGTCTGAAAACTTGGCAGCTATGTGTAAGTGCCTGCGTGATGGTATAATCTCCTAGTTGTACTTGCTATGTACTTGCTATGCTATAAAATGTGCTTTTTTTAGGCTAGCGCACAGTCATGAATCATCAGATTAATGGGATCATCTTCAGACCAGCTGCAGTGCCTGCCTGCCCTCTTTAAGTGAGAACGGCAGTCATGTTTAGTGCCCTTCCATTTCTTGTGCATTTCAGTGGTTTTAAGATCTTCTTAGAGTTTTTTGTTGCTGAAATGGGTGTAATTTCTGCTATTTATATGTTACCCTTGTCTTCATTGCTTGATATTGCTCGTGAGAAAGTGTCACTCATAGTCGTTGAAATGTCACTCATATTTACACTGAAATTATGAAAATGTCACACATAGCAATTTGGAACCTTGGCAGCTATGTGCAGCACATTAGCCTGGGTGCTGAAACATCACTGTTCTTTAACATGGAGGGAAAGTAAGCACCAAACTGCGTGACACTCCAGGTATGGGAACACTTGGAGAGAAATATTGCTTTTCAGCGGGAAATGGTATAGTCCAAAGCTCTGTCTTTAATATAAAATCAGGGCCTTCGGTGGTCATATCACTGAAAATACAAGATTTGAAAAAAATATTATTGTCTACGGGTGCTCGTGGAAGACAATTTCTATGGACTGGAATCTAGAGAATGCTAAAGTGATTCTGGTATTTTACTGACCTCTGCTGGTCGTTTTCTATCAAGAAAGTTAAATAGAGGCAGTTGCCAGAAACATTTTAAAAAGTCCCTCAGCAGAAAGCAATTCTGGTATTTTACTGACCTCTACTGGTCGTTTTCTATCAAGGCAGTTAAACAGAGGCAGTTGAACAGAAAAAAAGTCCCTAAGCGGAAGCAGACAAGTCCTAGGGCTGATCTCCAGAGCCCACAAAGTACATACACATATAAGTATATACTAAACTATATACAAGAGGTCTCGAATGCTCGACCTAAAAAGTAGTAGCACTACAAATCCCAGGATGCATTAAGATAAACGAAAATCCAGGACTGCAGCACTGCCTTTAGTTTCATGGAGTCATCTAATAACCTTACAACTTGGCCATGCCCATTCACAGGGCAGTGCTTTTCCAATTTTGTCTAGATGGTTGAGTTGTAAGCCTTTTCCGCCCATGTTTATCCTGTATCAGGAGTTTCGCTTTGCTGCTTAAAAGTCCTGGGCAGGCACAGTGGAAAGGCTAGGTACCATTTTGCAGTGAGACAAAAATAAGGTATCTGAACAATATTGGGTATTGCGCAAATTCCTTATCGAGGACTGTAATGTTACAGGAAGCAACCTCCATTAAAATAAAATATTTGCCACCAGTGGCATTTTTTCCACCCCCAGTAGGAATATTGCTATAGTGTTCCTATGTTGGATATAGTGTTCCTATGTTGGAGGTGGGCACTTACAACGTGCCAAACAGTCATCCCCCAAACCCAGAATTACAGCACAGAAATTAAAATGACGCAACAGACATCCTTTTCTAAATATCTCGTGGGGAGCTCTTTCCACTCCAAGCAGAACTCGAATTGTGAATACGCGCATTTATTACAAAAGCTTGGGTGAGGTTAAATAGCGGATTAGCAAAGCACAGGGCATGGAAAGGATTCGAGGCAGGCATTCCTGCCCTGAATGTGCTCATTGTTTGCTGCAGAAACAGTCATTACTTGTAGCGTTCGTGGAATTGTGGGTAAGTAGCACGTTACCCGGGGATTTGGCCTAACGCTTGCATACTTGCATTTTCGCTGCACACATCGTATATTTGACTATAGTCATAAGCATTAATTCACTTTAAGGTTGTAACTGCGTTGACACATCCTGTCTGAATACGGAAGCGGGCATCTGACACCACCAATAAGGCCTTGGGTCTCCTTTGCAAGTGTAACAGGTGAGACCAAGTTGTCCAGAAGCGTAGCTGTGTGTGTCTTAAAAAAAGAGGAGGAACTAAGCGTGTATTGGAAGAATGTTCAGGCACAGAAAGAAGTAAGCTGAGGTCGTAATGCCCGAGCGCCAGGAGCAGCGCTGGGAGCATGCCGAGTGCTGCCTCGTGCGTCTGAAGCATGCTGTGCTCGGGAAGGAGCCGTTGTCTATTGGGGAACGGGCCTGTTACTCACCCATTGGGTGGGTCCATGCAAATCTACAGTTGCATTTCCTATCCGCCTTAAGTAGTCTTAGCCTCGTTTAATGAGAAACGGCACCTGAGATTAGGACACCCACGTTATTTGGGAGCGGGGTCCCTTTTGGTCCGAGGGCCCCTCCAATATCATTGTGGGTGAAGAGCGAAGTCGGGGCTGCTATTCTGCCCAAAGCAAGACACTCCCTCCAAATGTAAAGCGAATTTGGCGAACGCAGCATGTTACATTACACATATATGCCAATTGAAACATATACTCGTTGCAGTACAAGCTCATTGTTAGGTATGCACACAGCAGCCGGGATCCTGGAAGAAGCGCTGACCTACTCCCGTCTGCAGATGAAATGGTCATGTCGACAGATGTTAATCTTCTAATCACTTTTCATGTAAGTGCTCCCAACGCCATTACCTCCTCGTCCTGTCTTCCCATCCCATTCCTTAACAGTGAGCAGCTAGTCTGCTCCACAGAAACCTATTACCTAGCCGAGCTTTTCGCACTTCCCCCAGCATGGCGCCACCATCAGGTGACAATAAAGGGGGAAGTGCATCATAGAAACATCCTGTTCTTTTTTTTCTGCATTCGCAGTTTCCTTCGTGTGCCTAGCTGAGCTGTGGGGTAAGTTTTTTTTCCTATTTCTTTTGTGTTTTGGTCGGCCTGCTTTAGCGGCCGCCTTCTTGCTTGTCATGTATGCCCTGGTCTCTGCCTGCGGTGCCTGCCATTGTCGCGGTCCGCTCTAGCGGCCGTTTGTGCCGGTTGAACGCTCACCTGATGGGGAATGTTTGCTCGGCCTGCTTTAGCGGCCGTTTTCCTTCATGCCGGTCCCGCTGAGCCCTGCTTTAGTGGGCGGGGATTGCGGCGGTGTTTTCCTGCGGCGTGAGTGGCCCGCGTTGTTCCCGATTTTCCTGGGGCAACATTTGGGCGGCCGGCTGCTTTATCAGCACCCGCCCCCTTTTCCTGGTCCCGCGTGAGGTCGGGACCTCAGGACTTCGTTTGTTTAAAAGGGGTCCTTTTTCTCATGCACCCGTCCTCTATGTGTGCCTGTTCTGGTGGCAGTTTGCTGTATATGGTCCCGTACGTGTATCCTGTTTGCTGTCATGGACTCGGGTGCCTCTTCATCCGCTCCTCCTCTAGATGCCCTGCGCCTGATTATTAATGAGGCGGTGGCTGCTGCCTTCCGGGCTCGGGAGGCTGCTGGACCTCCTGCCAAGGTGCCTCGTGGGTCTGTTGATCCGCATGACGCTCCTGATGGCGAGATGGGTCCTGATGAGGAAGAATGTGTCCGGGGGCGCTTTGTTCAGGGTGCGGAGCTCTCTGACTTGTTCGCCCATGTACGGGATAATTTGGGATTCACTCCTCCTGTGTCGGATGTCCTGGTGGATGACTTCTTTACGCAATATCACCAGCCAACTCCTGAGTCCTTCCCCTTGCATGGTGCTGTGCGCAAGGTGCTGGATCATGAGTGGAAGGAGGTGGATAAGTCCACCTTCCCTCGCTTTTTGTCTAAGCGTTATCCTTTGGAGGGTTTTGCTGCTGAATTTCCACAGGCCGTCAAGGTTGACAATTTGATGGCTGGTCTTTCCTCACAAGGTTTGGTCCTGTCGGATGACGCCCTTCCTTCTGACGCAGTGAATAAGCGTGTTGAAGGGGCGGTGAAGCGTTCCTATGCTGCTTCCAACTTTTCTGTCAGGGCGACTGCCTATTCTAATTACATGGTCCAGTCCCTCCTCAAGGATTTCCAGGCCCTGTCTGTTCTTTTGCAGGATGGGGAGGATGCCTCCTCTCTCTTGGCCCTCATGGAGTTGCAGGTGCGATACTTGGACATTTCTTTTGACAATTTGAGTGCCGCTGCGGCTGCTTCTGGTGCTACGATTGCTGCGAGGCGTCATATCTGGATGCGTTCCTGGAAAGCTGAGTCTTCTCAGAAGGCGGTCCTGCTTAAGTTGCCCTTTGTGGGTTCCAAGGTGTTCGGGCCTCAACTTGAAGAGATGGTTAAACAGTCGGCGGAGAACCGCAAGCTTGTGGCTCCGGTCCGCCCTCCTACTCGGGGGCGTGGTTTTGGCTACCGACGTGCCTTTGGGCCTTCCGCTCGGGGTGCTTCGCAGCCCTTTCGTGGCAGGGGTCGTGGCCGGGGGCCCCTGGAGGTGCCAAGCCCGGGCCCCTGCCGGTGATGCTGCCGCCGCTTCTTCCTCTTCACAATGACTGTCTGCCTTTGCCGTTTGGGGGTCGCCTTCATTCTTTCCTGCACCAGTGGTTGTCGGTTCCGGATGCCTGGGCGGTGCAGACCGTGTCGGAGGGTTATCGGATCGAATTCTCCTCTCCCCCGGTCTTCCTTGTGACCCCCTGCCCCGCTCTTCCTCTGCGGCGGGAGGCCTTGCTGGAAGGTGTACGCCTTCTGTTGGAGAAGAAGGCTGTCGTGGAGGTTCCTCCTCTGGAAAGGGGCGAGGGTTGTTATTCAATCCTCTTTCTGGTCTCCAAGAAGGATACTTCGGATCTGCGCCCTGTTTTGGATCTGAAAAGGGTCAATCGCTTCATCCCCCGTCGTTCGTTCAAGATGGTGACTTTGTTGTCCATCCTGCATCTGGTGCTTCCTGGGAGCTTCCTGGCATCCCTGGATCTGATGGATGCTTATCTACACGTCCCGATCCATCCTGCGGATCAGAAGTTTCTCCGGTTTGCTGTGGGTTCCCGGCACTTCCAATTCCGGGTGCTTCCATTCGGTCTTTCATCGGCGCCAAGAGTTTTCACGAAGCTCTTGGCCCCTCTGGTGGATATTCTCCATTCCAGAGGTCTGCAGGTTTTTCCATATCTCGATGATTGGTTGATTGTTTCTCCTTCTTTTTCTCAGGCTCTGTCGGATGTGGACCAGGTGTGTCATCTGCTGGGGTCCTATGGGTTCCTCATCAATCACCGGAAGTCCTCCCTGATGCCCTCCCAGACCCTGAAGTTCCTGGGGGCTCTCTTCCGCATGGATCTCGGGATGGTGTTCCTCTCCCAGGAGCGCCAGTTGACTTTGTTTCGTCACCTTTCTTGGGTTCTGTCCCAGTCCCAGGTGTCCGCCCGTCTCTGGTTGAGGAGTCAGGGGGAGATGGCGTCCACTTTGCATCTCCTTCCTTGGGCCCGGCTGCATTTGTATCCCCTCTTGCATCATGTCCTGTCGCACTGGGATCCTGCCTCCCTGGACTACGAGGCCCTGATTCCCGTCTCTCCTGGGATTCGGGTGGATCTCCAGTGGTGGTTGTCCCCTCGGTCTCTTTCCCAGGGGTTCGATCTTCTTCCTCCTCAGAATGTGGTTGTGTTATCCACGGATGCCAGTGCCATGGGTTGGGGTGCTGTGTTGAGTGCCTCCAAGGCTCAGGGTCGGTGGTCCCGTTTCGAGTCCCTCCAGTCCTCGAACTGGAAGGAGTTGAAGGCGGTTTGGTTGGCTCTTCGGTGGTTTGCACCTCTCCTTCTGGGCCGTGCTGTCTCGGTTCAGACCGACAACCAGGTTGTTCGGGCTTATGTCAATCGTCAAGGGGGCATGTGCCGATCTCTGTTTCTCCTTTCCAGGGTGATCGGGCTTTGGGCCGAGCGGAATCTCTTGTCTCTGACGGCGGTCTATCTTCCGGGGAAGGAGAATGGGCCTGCGGACTCTTTGAGCAGAGTGTTCCCTTCCTCGGTGACTATGTGTCTGTCCCCAGCTCTGTTCGATCTGATTGTCCTCCGGTTCCGCCTTCCATGGCTGGATCTTTTTGCCTCGGAGGATTCTGCCCTTCTTCCTCGGTTTTGCAGCCTCGTTCCTCCCGGTTGGTGTGGGCGATCGACGCTTACTCCGTTCCGAGGTCGCTGGGGCTCCTGTTTGCCTTCCCTCCGTTTGCTTTGATTCCGCGGGTCCTCCGGAAGATTCGGTTGGACCGGGCGGAAGTTCTTCTGGTTGTGCCGGAGTGGCCTCATCAGTCTTGGTTTCCCCTGCTTCTGACCTTGTCTGTGTGCCCCCATTGGAGGTTTCCCCTGTGTCCCTCCCCTCTGCGGGCTCCTCTTCTCAGGGTTGCCTCCCTGCGCCGCCTCCGGCTGGGGGTTTGGCACTTGAGAGGTTGAGTTTGTTGGGTCTGGGTTGCTCGGTTGCGGTTGCCCAGTGCATCCAGTTGTCTCGGCGCCCTTCCACCTTGAAGTCCTATGACCGTCATTGGAAGAACTTCTCCTCCTGGTGTCTTGGGAAGGGTCTCTCTTCTTCCTCCTGTGAGGCTGTGAGGGTGTTGGACTTCTTGCGGGATGGGTTCGTCTTGGGGCTCGCTGTCTCTTCCCTCCGTGCGCAGTGGGCTGCCATTCTTGCTTTTCGGGGTTCCTCTGTGTCCTCTGTCTCGCCGTTGGTGGCTCGCCTTTTGCGGAGTTTTTTGATTCAGCGTCCTGTCTCTCACTCTCCTGTGCCGGCCTGGGATCTTCCCCTGGTTCTCCAGGCCTTGACGGGTCCCCCTTTCGAGCCTTTGGTCTCGGTGGACCTTAAGTTCCTTTCTGCTAAGGTTCTTTTCCTGGTGGCCATTACTTCTGGTCGGAGGGTTGGTGAGATTGGTGCTTTGATGGCTTCGCCCCCTTTTTTGCGTTTTTGCGCTGACAAGGTCATTCTCCATCCCAGTCAGTTTTTTCTGCCCAAGGTGTTGTCCTCATTCCACTGTCAGGAGGATATTGTTCTCCCTGTTTTTTTTCTGGATCCTGCCTCCCCGGAGGAGTTGGTCCTCCATTCTTTGGATGTGCTGAGGGCTCTCCCCATCTATTTGGATCGGACCTCTGGTTTCCGGAAGGTTGATTCCCTATTTGTCACCTACGGCCTCTCCGGGTGGGGTCTTCGTCCTTCCTTGTCCACCTTGACTCGTTGGGTCAAGGGTGCTGTGGTTTCGGCCTACGATTCTGCCCACTGTCCTCTCCCCTCTTCGGTTCAGGGTCGGTCGACCAGGGGCGTCTCCTCCTCCTGGGCCATGTTCAAGGGGGCCTCCTTGAGAGACATTTGTAATGCTGCCACTTGGGCTTCTCCCCATACGTTTGTTTCCCATTATCGTCTTCAGTTGGGGATGGCGGCCTCGGCTGCCTTTGGCACTCATGTTTTGTCGGCTGTACATGGTTTATGATTTGTACTGCTTTGTGTTGATTAAATGGACCTGTTTCTCGCATTTCTGGTCTGTTTTCTTTCAATCACCGTGTGCTTGGGTATGGGCTCACTGTTAAGGAATGGGACGGGAAGACAGGACGAGGAGGTAATGCCCGGTTACTCACCGGTAATATTCATTACTCCGAGTCCTGGTCTTCCCGTCCCATTCCTGTGCCCTTCCCTCCCTCCCTGGTTTTGGGTGATTGTTTTAATTTCTGGGTTTTCTCTGGTATTCTCAGGATAGTTTGTATGACGCACTTCCCCCTTTATTGTCACCTGATGGTGGCGCCATGCTGGGGAAGTGCGAAAGCTCGGCTAGGTAATAGGTTTCTGTGGAGCAGACTAGCTGCTCACTGTTAAGGAATGGGACGGGAAGACCAGGACTCGGAGTAATGAATATTACCGGTGAGTAACCGGGCATTGTCTACAAATAACGAAGCATCTAAGAAGTATTCTTACGTGAGGAGTTCTGCACCACCCCCGACTCGATCCAACCCAAAAATGGGCAGGCACATAGTGGGCGCAGGCATTACTGCCCCTCGATAAAAGGCTGATTTGTTCTGCCTCAGCTCCCATGGGCTGCTATTTGTATTTCAAATTCCTCAGGTTACACCAAGCCTTTTACTCCAGTGTACGAGTGCAGGGCACAATACGGCGCCCATGGGGCGTGAGCATATGGATCAAATAAAAGGCGGGCGAATATATTTAGCAAAGGAAGGGGGAGGAGTGCAGCAAGTGGATCTTTCCTCTAAAAGAGGGGCAGTTTCTATGAACGGAGAGACAACGGGGACAAGATCGTGCAGTAGCAGTTCTGCAGATCGATGTGCTCACGAACACTATGTGCAATCCACAACACTGGCAGCTTTTTCGATTACAATCATGGGCTGTCTGATTTGCATCAGCAAACAACGTCTGGTTGTCGTTCTACACCACCCAGCCCCCCTCCTTCTCTCACACACACACTGCCCAATTCCAACACCCCACCCTTTTAGCTGCTGAAAACAAAGTTCCATGCCCTGGAATGAAGTTTCCCCAAACTTTCCAAAAAACACTGGTAATGAAGTCACTGGCCCACACTCTGTCAAAATACCGATTTCCAGCGAGAAAAAGCGGGCATTCGGCACAAGCGGGGTCCGCTTTCGTGTCCACATACATGGAAGATCACACGGGGATCAAACAGGTTTTTGTGTGTCCTGGGGAGTCGTGGCAGCGCGAGAGCCTCCATTCTTCAAGACTGCTTTAAGCACCACTGCCTCCCCCCCCCCATGCAGCCGGAGACCCACTGGTCATGTAACATACAAATCTGGCATCCTGCGCACACATGCCAGCCACCTCCGATCAATACAAGCAGCAAAGCTCTTAATAATTCAAGTAGCTGCGCCTGCCCAGAGGAGACACCCCCGCCCCATCAGCCAAACAATCGTGGAGTAAAACTATATTAATTGTATATACAGTGTGCCGTTTCCTTATAAATATAGATATGAGATTAATTCGGGTGATTTAAAAAGTGGCAGTACACAGCGAACAACCCTCCTACCACCCCCGCTTCCTGCAGTAACATGATCCCTTGTGTAAATAGGCTCGGGGGGAAAAACAGCGTAAGCTTCCATTTGCAAAGTCGTCAAATGGCTCAGTTGTTTAGATGTTAATTGGGGACATCGGGGGTTTAGAAATGGCGATATTGCACATTCACGACACGGAAGGACATCCGCACGAGCTCTTATCTCGACTTTAGGGAACCCTGTTTAGGTGGTGTTTATCAGGCACGAAATATAGATATTTGTTTTTTCAAACCCGCCACCAAAAAACAAACACACACTTCAAGCATAATGAAAGTCGGTAGTCATAGTCAAAAGGTCTCATCGTCTTTCTTCCTCCAAACCACGCTCTGCCCTTGACTGTTCCCAAACAGTGGCATGGGTAACTGTGTGTGTGCGAGGAAGCACCTGGGCCATCTCATCTGTGCCTTCAGCTCCTCACACCAAGGGTGTGGCGAGTGACAATGTAGAAGGATCTTTGTCTCAGCGTGTGATGAACACAATGTGCCATTACCATTGGAGAGCGTCTCCCGTGGAGGGCTTGAGCTATTATCAACTGACTGATATCGCCCCCGCACCCCCACCCTCACAGCTAAACCCAAGGTGGCCCTCAAAGCAGCCTTAGCGGCCACTCGGCACACTGGCGCGCTACTCCACATAAAATCTGCCCCCAGAAACTCGCTCCAACTCAATGACTCAATCAATCAATCAATCAATCAATTAAGGGTTTGTAAAGCGCACTACTCACCCGTGAGGGTCTCAAGGCACTAGGGGTGGGGGCAGATCCGGATCAGTCGCTGCCTCGGATCATTTGAAGAGCCAGGTCTTGAGGTCCTTACTGAAGGTTTGCAGGGTTGGGGAGCGTCTGATGTGCATGGGGAGCTCGTTCCAGGTCTTGGCTGCGATGTAGGAGAAGGCTCTCCCGCCTGTTCTAGTTCTGCGGATGCGGGGGACTTCTGCCAGGGCGAGGTCAGCGGAGCGTAGGTTCCTTTTGGGTACGTGGAAGGAGACTCTCTCGTTGAGGTATTTGCGTCCGATGTTGAGGGATTTGTAGGCGTGGGTGAGGAGTTTGAAGGTGACCCTCTTCTCTACGGGGAGCCAGTGGAGCTCTCGCAGGTGTTGGGTCATGTGTTCGTGGCGCGGAGTCCAGAGGATGAGTCTGGCGGCGGCGTTCTGGATCGTCTGGAGTCTGTGTAGTAGACCTCTGTTGATTCCGGCGTATAAGGCGTTGCCGTAGTTCAATCTGCTGGTTATGAGTGCGTGGGTGACGGTCTTTCTGCAGTCGGGGGGGGGGGGCTCCATTTGAGGGTCTTGCGGAGGATGCGCAGGCAGTTGAAGCTGGTGGAAGCGACGGCGTTGATCTGGCGGTTCATGGAGAGGGAGGAGTCGAGGATGATGCCGAGGTTTCGTGTGTGGTCCGTAGGGATGGGAGGGTTCCCGAGGGCTGAGGGCCACCAAGTGGTGTCCCAGGCAGACGTGCAGGGTCTGAGGATGAGGACCTCGGTCTTCTCAGAGTTGAGCTTCAGACAGCTGTCCTTCATCCAGACTGCCACCTTCTTCATTCCTTCCTGGAAGCGGAGTCTGGTGTCTTCGGGATTCTTTGTGAGTGAGAGGATGAGCTGGGTGTCATCGGCGTAGGATACAATGCTGAGCCCATGCTGTCTTACGATGGTGGCGAGGGGGGCCATGTAGATGTTGAAGAACGTGGGACTGAGCGAAGAACCCTGGGGTACTCCGCAGTCGATATCGGTGGGTTTGGAGATGAAGGGAGGGAGTCTGATCCTCTGGGTTCTGCCGGCGAGAAAGGAATGAATCCAGTTGAGGGCGGCTCCTTGTATCCCCGCGTCGTGAAGTCTGGCTGCGAGTGTGCGGTGGGAGACGGTGTCGAACGCTGCGGAGAGGTCTAGAAGGATGAGGGCTGCGGTGTTACCCTGGTCGAGTAGCATGCGGATGTCGTCGGTGGCGGCGAGAAGGGCGGTCTCGGTGCTGTGGTTGCTGCGGAATCCAGACTGGGAGGCGTCAAGGATGGAGTGCTCTTCGATGAAGGTCGTTAGCTGGGCGTTCACGAGTCTCTCGGTGACCTTGGCCGCGAAAGGGAGGAGAGAGATGGGCCGGTAGTTTTTCAGGTCCGTTGGGTCGGCCGTGGGTTTCTTGAGTAGTGGTCTAACCTCTGCCCGTTTCCAGTTTTCTGGGAAGATGCCGGACATGAAGGATGCGTTGATGGTCCGTCTGAGTTCGGGTGCGATGTGCGGTGGGCAGGGGTCCGTTGGGGCACCTGAGTGGGTTTTCTTCATGGTCGCGGTGATGTGTTCGACGGTGGCGGGATTCCAGGTCATGATTGTTGGTTTATCGGCGGCGTAAGGCGGAGAGGTGGTGTCCTGCGTCTGTTCGCTGAAGTTGTCATAGAGGGCCTTGATCTTCAGATGGAAGTATGAGCTGAGTTTGTCGCAGAGTTCCTGGGACGGTGTGATGTCGGTGGCTTCGCTGGCGGGTTTAGTGAACTGCTGAATGACGTTGAACAGTTCCTTGGTGTTGGTTGCGTTGGTCTGGACATTGGTTCTAATGAAGGTCCGCTTTGTGTCTCTTATGCGCTGGTGGTATTCCTTCAGGGTGCTCCTGTGGTTGGTCCGCGCTTCTGTGGTTTTCAGGTGTCGCCAGGTTTTCTCTAGGCGTCTGCAGGACTGCAGGTGACTGCCCACAAGAGCGCAGCCGAGAGGGCGGGAACAGCGAGGTGGCACTGGCAGGCCTGACAAACATATACACTGTGCAGGCAGGAGTGAAAAACATAGACATGTAAGCTGCCTGTGACCATGAGCAGTGCTTTGAACAGCTGGCATGCTCGAGCCCTTTGATGACTGTTGCTGCTGCTCCGGCGTGAATGATCGGGTGGGAGGTGCGTGGGGCGACCAAATTCATTGCACTGAAACCCGGCAATGGCGTTTAAAGCAGGAATGCAGCTATTTAAACAAGCATTTGCCGCCATTGTCCCCCTGCCTTGAAAGTGAAAGTAGGTGTGGCCGCTGAATGAAGCACGTCGTCGTGCTTGATTTCGGGGAAACTCAATAAAGAAAATAGAACAGGTCCGGTGCAACAACCAAGTAAAGGGGCCAGTAGCCATGGGAGGCATTAAATGACGACATGGACGTACTAAGGAGGGACTAACAAGCCTCATAATCAATCAGAAGCCAGCATTTAGAAGGACAAACACACAAGCCAATGAAAAAAATGGGCGGGGTACTGAACTACCCCAGATCAACCCCAGAGCAGTGCTTGCGCGCTGGCTCAGGGCTCGACCTAAAAAGGTGGTAGTTGTATGAAAAAGGTCTGCAACACTATGTCAACCTATAAAAAAGGATAATGGAAGCAAAAGGTATATCTTGCACTCTCAGTGATAGGCCAACTAGGTGTTTGTGACAGCTCTCTGGCACATTAGTCTATACTTGATGTATGACAACCAGCACTGCTCTTTCCAATGCATTCCAATTAGCTGTGAAACTAAAGGTAAGGTACTGGAAATAGGCTGGTGGAATAGTGTTCTCATTCTGGTAAATCACTGCATGGTAGGGTGAATGTATGATTGCTCTCTTTCTCTGATTTTGATTGTTGAAAATCATGAATTCAGCAATTAATTTTACATTACTTTCCCCCCAGGTATGGAGTTGTGCCCCATTTCTTTTTCTTTTTTACGGTGAGGCAAGAGGCTCTTACCTCTGCTCTACTGTGGTTGACCATTGTGGTTAAAGAAGTGTAGGCTGGTGCATTGTTTTGAGTTGTTGTCCTTAATCAGCCCATAACAAGTTCCCTTATGGGCAGTTTCACTCAATGCAAATAAATAGTCTGAGGAATGGCTCATCTCAATGTTAATTTTTGAGCCATAATTATTATTTGCTCCTGTGTGAGCCAACTGGAAAGTTGCCAGTAGGAAGTTGCCAATAAGTGTATCACTGTTCTTTTTTCATAGCTGCATGTGGGCCCACGTCATGTATGACACATTTAGTCTGTCCTGGCTTAAACCGACCAACACATTTCATTCTGGTACTTGTAGTTTCACTTTTAACATTTTATGGACCGATAATATCCAGCATGTAATATGATTTGGACTAAAAATCTGGGACTGGTTAAGGGTGTGATATGTGACCTGAGGCCACTTGGTAGCTATGTTAGTGAAATGTTGACGTCTGCATTATACATAAGTGCTTTGCAAGTCCAAAAGAATGGTGCTCCTTGGCTGGAGTCTGGTTCATTGAAATGGGGGTTCAAGACTAGACACACTCACAGACTATGTATTTTTTGTATCTGCGATATGTATGGGATTTACTGGATGGGGATAAGACCTGTGAACCAGTCAGGTTAAACGAGCGCTCTTCAAAGAAGTCGTGCTCTGTTAGACCAGTTACACTTTCTGGTAACTTATTAAGTTATATGAATTGGAAATATTTAGATGTTCAATCATTCGTCAAGATTGGGTGGCAATGAAAAGGCAGGATTCCTTGGATGTTTAATAAACAAACTGCCCATGATTACTCAGCCCGGATCACCACATGCGCTTCTCACACCTACACAGATGAATGTTTGAATGGCCAGTGCCCCCACCCAGCGTGGATAAAGAGAGACGCAACTGTACAATCAGCCATCACACCGGGCGTGTTGACAATGGGCCATGAGCATATTGACATAGGTGGACACGAGTTCAGGCATTTAGTGGAGGGATGCAATAGGTGGGTATTCCCAACTGGAAACAATCCACGCCACAACACACACACTCGGCGCCCCACGCACCCCAGGTTGCACATGTAGTCAAGGCACAGCACACAGACGGGCACAAAGACCTCCAGCTCAAACTATTTTTACATGTCACTTTAAAATTCGGTTTCAGCAGCTTCAGTTCTACTCCTTTGAACAATCAACGTGGGCCCTAACAAACTGGGCTGCATGACCTCAAAACAAAAAAGATAGCTGCGCGCCTCAGAACTCTTTAGATAAAACTATTTTTCACACAAGAGTACTCATGTACACAGAAACACTCAGAATGTATAAAGGGTATGAGTAAAGGTGTTCATAGCGCAAAAAAAAAAAAAAAATAACAACAGTTTAAGAAATACGTACTCCTTACAACAATAAATACACCTAATCGCCGAACAACTGCAAGTGCCAGATGTGCACTATTAAAGCCCATCAGGACGGTAACGTCCCGTGCTGCATCAAAGTCCATCACTGATTAATCAAATCATCTAAATGACCCAAATGCCCTGTTTACACCATTCACTGAGGCCTTTAAGGAAGAGGCCTTGGCTGCCGGGAGGAGCTCGAGGGGACAATAGTCGTGTGAAGTCTCACCGAAACCTGGATGAACGCCTCCTCAGCGCCTGACATCGCCATAGCCATCCCGGATGGATACAAGATCACCCGGAGGGACCGCGTCAACCAGACGGGAGGAGGCATCGCCATCGTACACAAGAACACCATCCGCATCTCGACTAACTCCGACGAGACCTTCACCGCCGCCGAACACCTACACTTCCAGATACACACGGACCCCAAGACCACCCTCCGAGGCACCCTCATCTACAGACCCCCGGGACCACGCACACTATTCAGCGAAGACATCGCAGACTTCATCAGCCCGCACGCCATGCCCTCCGCCGACTACATCCTCCTAGGGGACCCCAACTTCCACCTGGAGAACAACAACGACAGAAACACCACCGCCCTGCTGGACAACCCTCGCCAACCTCGGACTCAAGCAACTGGTGAACACGCCCACCCACTACGCCGGCCACACGCTTGACCCCGTCTTCTCGTCCAGCAAGCACATCTCCTTCAGCCACGCCACCGGACTCCACTGGACCGACCACAGCTGCGTCCACTTCAGCTTCAGAAAGACTGCGACCCACCACCACCCGCAACAGGCTCCCCGCCGGAGCTGGAGCAAGATCACCGCCGAGCAGCTCACCGCCTCCCTCAGCCAGAACACACCCACCGACACAACGGACCCAAACGAAGCAGCCAGCAACCTCGCCAAGTGGCTGACCGCCTGCGCCGACGACCTCGCACCACTAAAAACCCTCCCAGCAGACCCGGAAGCAAGAAAACCCCTTGGTTCACCAACGAACTCAAGGAATCCAAGAAGAACTGCCGCACTCTCGAGAAAACCTGGCGACTCGTCCAGACCACAGACAACAGGACCGCCCTCAAGCACGCCACCCGCAAACACCACCAGCTGATCCGTGCCACCAAGAAGTCGGCACTCAAAGAACGACTGGACAACAACGCCCATGACAGCAAGGAACTTTTCAGCATCGTCAAAGAGTTCTCCAACCCCAGCGCCGGAAACAACGACATCACCCTCGCAAGACCTCTGCAACTCACTCTCCGCGTTCTTCCACCGCAAGATCACCGACATACACAACAGCTTCGACGCACAAACAACGCACCCTACCGCCGAACCAATGCCCGCCACCACCACCCTCTGCAACTGGACCCCGATCAACACCGAAGACACCACCCGCACGATGAACTCCATCCACTCCGGATCACCAACCGACCCCTGCCCACACCACGTCTTCAACAAAGCCGACGCCACCATCGCACCCCATCTCCGGGACATCATCAACTCCTCCTTCCACACCGCCACCTTCCCGGAGAGCTGGAAGCACGCCGAGCTTACCGCCCTCCTGAAGAAACCAACGGCGGACCCCACCGACCTCAAGAACTACCGCCCCATCTCGCCTCCTTCCGTTTCCGGCCAAAGTCATCGAGAAGACCGTCAACAGACAGCTTGCCGCCTTCCTCGAGACGAATGGATCCTCGACCCCTCGCAGTCCGGGTTTCGGGCCAACCACAGCACCGAGACCGCCCTTATCGCAGCCACCGACGACATCAGAACCCTAACCGACAACGGGGAAACAGCTGCCCTCATCCTCCTGGACCTCTCCGCGGCGTTCGACACCGTCTGCCACCGCACCCTAGTGAAGCGCCTCAGCAACATCGGAATCCGAGAGAAAGCACTGGAATGGATCATCTCGTTCCTCGCCGGAAGAACCCAGAGAGTCCGCCTTCCCCGTTCAGATCCGGGCCACCGAAGTCATCTGCGGCGCTCCACAAGGATCCTCACTCAGCCCGACCCTCTTCAACGCTCTACATGAGCCCCCTCGCAGCCATCGCACGCCGACACAACCTCAACATCATCTCCTACACCGACGACACCCAGCTGATCCTCTCCCTCACCAACGACCCCACCACCGCCAGAGCCAACCTGCACGACGGGATGAGAGACGTCGCCGACTGGATGAGGAACAGCCGCCTTAAACTGAACTCAGACAAGACGGAAGTCCTCATCCTGGGCTCATCACCCTCCGCCTGGGACGACTCCTGGTGGCCCCCGGCCCTGGGCACCGCACCCAAGCCAACGGACCACGCACGCAACCTGGGCTTCATCCTGGACTCCTCCCTATCGATGACCAGACAAGTCAACGCCGTCTCATCTTCATGCTTCAACACTCTGCGCATGCTCCGCAAGATCTTCAGATGGATCCCCACTGAAACCAGGAAGACCGTCACCCAGGCACTCGTCACCAGCCGACTGGACTATGGGAACACCCTCTACGCCGGAACCACAGCCAAACTTCAAAAGAGACTCCAGCGCATCCAGAACGCCTCCGCACGACTCATCCTGGACATCCCCCGACACAGCCACATCACCGTACACCTGAAAGACCTGCACTGGCTCCCCGTCAGCAAGAGAATCACGTTCAGACTCCTCACCCACGCACACAAGGCCCTCCACGACCTGGGCCCAAAGTACCTCAACGACCGCATGTCCTTTCTACACGCCCACACGCCAGCTACGATCAACCAGCCACGCCTCGCCACCGTACCACGCATCCGCAGAACCACCGCCGGAGGAAGATCCTTCTCCTACCTGGGCGGCCAAGACCTGGAACTCCTCCCCACTCACCTTCGGCGAACCCAGGACCATCTCGCCTTCAGGAAGCAGCTCAAGACCTGGCTGTTCGAGCAGTAACTTACCCCCTCCCCCAGCGCCTTGAGACCCTCCCGGGTGAGTAGCGCGCTCTATAAATGCCGTGATTGATTGATTGATTGATTGAAGTGAATAACAAAGCAGCTGCCGGACACAAGGGACGGGGGCTGGGCAGGATTAGGCTGAGTGAGAAGGGCAAATTCGGCTCCGTGCTAACAAGTTGGGTGCAGGCGCCCTCCCGCTACCTCCACCCCGCACTCCAGATCCCTCACTCCACATGTGGCGGCTCAGTCAGCAAGGCACATTCCATTCCGTGAACAAGGCTGCGTGGGAGCCCGGCGGGGGACTGGGGCAATTAGCCACCTCTAATTGAAAACTGAAAACCTTCCTGACTAGGCCGACTTGCAAACCATGACTCTCCTCTTATGGAAAAACGTTTGCATTCTGGTAACAATTATCAACAGGTGAATGAAATAGTCAATAACACCGTATCGAAAACAGACCCCGTGCCCCATACAAGCTTTTCACACTCAATGCACTGCAAAAGCTGCAGATGAATCCTCAGGTCTGTTTTAAAACGTTATATAATTGCCTAGCGCAGTTAAAGGGTGTAGCAGTATCAGAGCAAGAAAGGTTGTGCCAGGCCGAAGAAACTGCTGAAAGTTCACGCACTTCCTCCGTGCCTCGGCGTAATGGAAAATAAACGCACACTCCTCACCTGACTGGAAAATAAATGTGCAATCCAAGTGCGTGTGAATGAGACGGTGACTGACAATATCAAAAGCGAAAAGTTTGGAAAGCAACGGATCTTTCAGAAAAAAAAGTTTCAAGCCGCTGTTTGTTTTCATCTTGTCCAAAATCATTGCAACCATGCCCGTCGTGTGTAAAGCGCTGGAGTTGTTAACACGTTCGTTTTTTAGGTCTCGCCTAGCGTTGCAGCGCGCATGCGCTGCCCGCTCGGCGAGATATATTGTGGATGAGGACTTTCAGAAGGGGGCTTGAAGCCCCGCCCCTCATTTCCATTGGCTGGCGTCACCGTTGGCCTGCCATTGGAAATGAGCTTTTCGGGTTGCCGCCCTTTCGCCTTTTTGTCCGGCCCATCCGGACTGGCTCGTCTGCTTTGCGGCTGTCGCGAAGCAATTTCTTATCTTTATGGGGGCCATCTGTTTTCACTCAGCCCCGTGTTTATTTTTGCATGTCGCTTTCACTTAAAGTGAAAGCTCGATGCAAATATAAACACGCAGCTGAGTGAAAACTGGTTCCCACTGCAGGCAGGCACAAAGCGCATGGCGCGCTTTCACTTTCCTATTTTTATTTATCATTCGCGCAATGGCGTGCTGGCCCCGCCCCACCCTCTGGAACGGCTGCTCCCTCCCTCTCCCTGGCGGCTCAGGCTGAGTGAGGGTGGCTCCACCTTGTGTGAGCAGCCCTAGCACTGATTGAACCCACCCTTTGTTTTAAAACCGTGTCACAAGATTGCCACAAAAATGCTTTGTTTTTTTCCTGGTCTCTCACTATCCGTTCCAGCAAATGTATCACATTTCAGTTTTCAGAGAGGGCTGACTGAATATAGCGGGAGATACGTTTTCATGTTTTCGAGTTTAGATCTAAAATCAGGCCCTAGCAGAAAGCAATTTAGTTTACACAGATGATACTGTGAGTAAAAGTTACATTTAAACCATTCAGTGTATCATTGTCTGTGTTTTCGGTGCGTGAAATTAATTAAATCGTTCGGTCTATCGGTCAATTTAAAATTGCAGTCTATTTTTGAAGAATTTCCCAGCTTGGAGTTTTTAAAATATGGTCACCCTAGTTCAGGCTCCTACCCTACACTAGCTTAAAGCACTCCGACTAACCTTCAATAGCCCTCCTTATACAGGCCCCTCTTGTTGCAATCTTTGAAGAGCCCCCGTCTCGCTGCTGTGGGAGCCGGAGGATAGAGACCGGAGAGGCCGCTCATCCCAGAGCTCTGAGATTGCTGCCATGGCCGGGCTGCATGCTCTGTTCCTGCTGTTGGTGAGTGTTTATGCCACCAGTGTTAAAAGGCTGCCTCAATTCCGGTGTACTCTCTTCCCTGGTTAGAGGTTGGTGTCTTGTTTACAGGGAGGAGTTTTCGGGTGTGGAGTAAAAACATTTTTTTCCTGCACTAGTTGAAAGCGCTAAAGCAGGTCCCTCCAGCAGGAAAAGAGGCGTGCCGCGGGCTGCTAGAGGCCAGTACACAGACGCAAGTAAAACAACGCCATCGGCTTGTGTGAGCTTGGGCGATCCATTGAAATGCTTCTCTGCATCCATCTGCTGCTACGGCCTTAACAATGTCTCTGCTGGACTCGGGTTTAGCCCGCATGTTATTGGCTCCGGCGCCAAGGGGGGTGGTTTTCAATGGCGCATTATCTGAAGGTAAATTCACATGCCCATGTTGCCATGGTGCCCTCTCGGAGTCAGCCCTTATGCTCTGTTCTGCACCTTGCAAAGTTAGCGAATGCTTGGTATGCGCAAGATTGCTTTGCACGTTCAAATCAACAGAAACATTATTTGTTTACTTACATTTCCTTGATGATAATACTTTCTAATGCGTGCTTCTGTTTATTGCTGCAAATCGGGTGTAACTCGGGCAAGCTTTTAAAAAATTGTCCAACAATAGCAACTTTGCACCAGCATGACAGGATTTTTGTTCCTTTTTTCATATTTACCTTTGCAAAAACTTGCACAGAGCGCAGACGATGGTCTGACGGCTAGAGCTGCCGACTTTGGTGCTGGAAACCAAGGTTCGAGCCTCGGGGTCGACTCCACATCCTGTGATTCTGGGCAAATCACCTAATCTCCCCGTGCCTACCAAAAATAAAAAAAAATTAATGTGTCCTTTAGAGCCACTCCACCGTCCTTAGACCCACTTTACCATCCTTAGAAACACTCCACCATCTTTAAATGGAACTGTCTGCAAAAGTATGTTTTGGCAGCCGAGGGGGTAGGGGCTGGGGGGTCACAATAGAGTCATCACGTTGCACCCAATGGACAAGTATGGAGAGGGTCCAGTTTGACCATCAAAAAGTTAGAGTTCAAATATAATATTAGGTCATGGGGAGGGCCACTGGAATTATGCGATCCTGTGTTTGCTGCTTCTGCTTTATTTTGCATAATTATCCCTCATCTGGCGCATAATCCGTAGATAAATTGTTTCTAACTCAAAAGGATCAAAGGTTACTGAAAACTTGGTGATAAATGTTCACACGCTTTGGAAGACCCTTCACAGACGTTAGCTGGTCATCTTTCAGTTGCTTATTTATATATTTGGTTGTTAGACTGGTACTAATAAGGTGACATTTTTGCCCAGACAGTATTACCATGTAACAAGCATTTGTAATGTAATAGGTCTCGCATTTGCGAGAGTTTAACCTATTGGCATTGTAAATGACAGTGCCTTTTATTTATGTTTTAAAAACCAGCACATAAATAAAAGGCATTGCCATTTACAATGCCAATAGCTCAAACTCTAACAACTGCGAGACCTATTGCATTGCAAATGCTTGTTATTTCTACCCACCAAACCAAAAAGAACACCGGGGAAGTACATGGAGTGCTTGAGCTATTATCAACTGACTGATATCGCCCCCCGCGCCCCCACCCTCACAGCTAAACCCAAGGTGGCCCTCAAAGCAGCCTTAGCGACCATCCGGCACACTGGCGCTCTGCTCCACATAAAATCTGCCCCCAGAAACTCGCTCCAACTCAATGACTGCCCACAAGAGCGCAGCCGAGAGGGCTGGAGCGGCAAGGTGGCACCGGCAGGCCTGACAAACATATACACTGTGCAGGCAGGAGTGAAAAATGTCGACATGTAAGCTGCCTGTGACCATGAGCAGTGCTTTGAACAGCTGGCATGCTCGAGCCCTTTGACGACTGTTGCTGCTGCTCCGGCGCGAATGATCGGGTGGGAGGTGCGTGGGGCGACCGAATTCATTGCACTGAAACCCGGCGATGGCGTTTAAAGCAGGAATGCAGCTATTTAAACAAGCATTTGCCGCCATTGTCCTGCTTCCTTGAAAGTGAAAGTGGGCGTGGCCGCTGAATGAAGCACGTTGTCATGCTTGAGTTCGGAGAAACTCAATAAAGAAAATAGAACAGGTCCAGTGCAACAACCAAGTAAAGGGGCCAGTAGCCATGGGAGGCATTAAATGACGACATGGACTACTAAGGAGGGACTAACAAGCCTCATAATCAATCAGAAGCCAGCATTTAGAAGGACAAATACACAAGCCAATGAAAAATATGGGTGGGGTCGTGGGCGGGGCTTCTCTCCCGTACTGAAATACCCCCAGATTAACCCCAGAGCAGCGCTTGCGTGCTGGCTCAAGGCTCGACCTCAAAACACACCCAAAGGCAGGACAAAGACCTACTTCTACCAATAACAATAAAGGACTACAGAAAGGCACATGAATGAACAAATGGAAAGTGGTGGGTGTGGTCTAAACACCCTGAATAGATACAGCCTGCCTCGCAGAGCAGTGCATGCTAGGCACGACCTAAAAAGGACTCTTTATAGCTAAAATCTTGGATGCACCTTTGTCCAAGTGGAACTTAGGCCAGTATGGCAAGAAGAATGGGGTTTGATGAAGCAAAATTGTTTGGCTTCATGTAGTCAGTAACAAATCGGATCACAGAATCCCAAGTCTCTGTGAAGAGAAACAGAATTGAGTTCCATAAGGCTGGTTTCCTATAGGGAGCAAATACGCTCATGTGGAGAAAACAAGAAAGTAAATTTAGCAGCGGTCACGCTCGTTGCTTTTCACAGGCAGGAGCAGGAAACACATGGGCTGACATATTAAATAAACCAAGCCTGCTTCCGCATATGCATGAACGCCACGACTCAGTGAACTTTCAAATTCGGACAAAGGAATTCCCCCAGAATAATGCAAGCATAAAAGCAAGTATCGGTACATGTTTAAAGGCTAAACTTATGTTACAAAAATACAATAATCAAACTGAAAGAAATAGTTAAAAGATATCTATGAGAAAGACTTCTGCCCAAAAGAGATATATGCCAGCAGCACCACTTAATTATTGGCTGGTGCAACAAAGGTCAGACTTAGCTTCCCTGAGAAACTGAAAGTAAATACACATTTTTATTATTCAAAAAAGAGTTTCGAAAATGCTGTCCGAAGCTGGCGTCATCGCTCAATGATCGCTAGGTTTGTATAGTAGGGACATATCTAACGAGTACAAAGAACCACTCTACATGCCCGTCAAGCGTTAATATTCAACAAACATAGCAGAACATGAGCAAGGAAAACCAGGTAGATCAAACCAGAAGTGCGGGACCTAGCAGAATCTTGACAGGCAAGGAGTTCAAGGCGCTTTTGACAGGTTAGAAAAATGCTTCAAAAATGCTTCATTTACAGTTTTGATTTTCTCCATCATGTGTCACTGAGGCAATACCATGACTTCTGGTGGTTATTAAGGCACAGAGGGGCAGATTTACAAGCCCCTTGCGCCACTTTTGCGTCACTTTTAACATGGGAAAAATGACGCAAAAGTGGCGCAAGGGGCTTGTAAATAAGCCCCAGAGTGTGAGCAATGGGTTTTTCAGATAAAAGGAATGCAGTACAATTTTAATCTGATTCACGTTTCTAAGAATTGATTACTGAGGGCGTGTAGCAGAGGGGTGATGTAGTCTGTTGTCTTCACCTTGATGATGACGTGCTGCCACGTGGTGGTGGATTATAAAGGGGCCAGTACATAGATTGTTAGGGCACAAAGTAAAATGTGGGCTTTATGTTTGTGGGACAGAGCAAAAACAGAAACTGCTTGGCAGATGTCACAAGTGATTCAGCATTTATTTTCCAAAGATGAGGTGATAGTTCTCAGTTTTTCAGAGATTAGCTGCTTCCAGTTGTGAGAGCACTAGCACATGCACTTCTGTTCTGAAGCGGATTTCTGGAAAGAAGGGTCTCACTTTTTCACCATCGACACTGCCCGCACCATCAAAGGACACATTTCTTGGAAAACTTAAGTAGAATAGTAGAATGTATATTAGGGACGTTCCACCACTAGTCTGCTACAATAGTGTAGGTACTCATTACCAGTGTACTTATTTGAAACGTTATGCCTCAATTTGCCATAGCCAGCTGTTGTGACCGGCACTTTCCCTTGAAATGGCTACTGCTTGCAAGGCAGCATCTGCTGCGAGGAGAATGTACTAGGGGATCCGTGATGCTACGGCAGCATGGAAAAATGATCATCATGAGTCCTGGAGGTAGATCTCCAAAGTGGGCGCCCTATTCCAGGACCCACACAACAAATGTCCCTGATCTGCAGGAAGTTTTCCTGTCATTTCAGGGTGTTTAAAAAACTGCCTTGCTTCAATGGCAGCCCCTGAATGCTGACTGAAATTACATCCAATGGGCCACCTTAAATTGAGCGGCCTGCCAAATTGCATTCAAAAAGTTGATGCCAAATTGGAATAGTGTATATAAGACATTTCTCTATTTTAGAGGAATCCTTCTACCACCTTCCTCCTGATGAAGCCCGTAGCTCTTTGGAGAGAAAGGTGTTTGTGTGTTCTTAGATTGGTGAGCAGCAGGAACTGACCAGTGCAGCATTCCACCCAAACAGTAGAGTTGAATTGAAAATCCTAGTTTTTGACTGTGGGAGATGTTGTGAGCATGTCGGAAGTGTAGGACAAAATAGAACAGATGGATTCAGGAGTAGCCAAGGCAGGTGAATAAAGAATGTATGTCTTGGTGAAGTTCAGCCTGAGACAATGAAGAGCCTCCTGTGCCGAACGTTTGTACAATAGAAAGTTTTGTTTGAAAGAGTAATGTAAGTGCAGTCATCAGAAAGTAGGTAAAAACGCATTGTAAGAGACACAAACCGACAGAGTTTGAGGTCTTTTCCTTTCTTAGTAGATACCACACTGGAAACTTCTGCAATTCCTCAGTTATCTTAATTACTTTATTGAGAATGTCTTTGCCACCAATTAAAGTTGTATCAAAAAGGAAATAGGCCAACAAGTTTCGCGATTACTGATGTAGCTTTCTTTTGGCCAAACGGATAACTAAGTAACAAAATAAACAAAGAAGATCTTCACAACAGTCAATTATCCAGTTTAAAAACATGCTACACTCAGATAAGCAATGAATTTATCAACTTCCTAGAAAATCATATACAGAGTGACTTCAATTTCGGTCTACAGTATTTTATATGTATACATGCGTGGTTAATTTATGGCATGATAACCGAATCCAACCTCACAGTTACAACCCTCCTTGTAATATGGTGTTTCTTAGAAGGTCGATGCTGTGGGAAGACACAACCATACTTTTTGAGGTCTAATTTGTTTGATCTATAGAGCCTATTCTCTTCTCGATTAGTTTCCTTACCCATTGTAAGAGATATCAACATGGAGTAATAAAGAGACCTAACAAGAGAGTTCAGAGGACCCAGGGTTGGGTTATGATGACTGTGAGTACGGCCCATGATGAGTGCCAGGAGACTGAAGGCATAATGATTGATAATCAATCAATCAATCAATCATGTCACTTATAAAGCGCACTACATACCCGCGAGGGTCTCAAGGCGCTGAGGGAAGAGAGGGGTGGTGCTGCTACTGATCGAAGAGCCAGGTCTTGAGGAGTCTTCTGAAGGCCAGTAGGTCTTGGGTCTGTCGGAGGTTGGTGGGGAGGGTGGTCCAGGTCTTGGCGGCGCAGGTGGGAGAAGGATCTGCCGCCGGCGGTCGTTTCCCGGATGCGGGGACTCTGGCGAGGGCGAGGCTGGTCGAGCGGAGCTGGCGGGTGGGGGTGTAGAAGCTGAGTCGTCTGTTGAGGTAGGCTGGTCCGGAGTTGTGGAGTGCTTTGTGTGCGTGGGTGAGGAGCTTGAAGGTTATCCTCTTGTTGACAGGGAGCCAGTGCAGGTCTCTCAGGTGGGGTGTGATGTGGCTGCGTCGGGGATGTCGAGGATAAGACGTGCAGAGGCGTTCTGGATGCGTTGCAGCCGCCTCAGGAGCTTAGCCGTCGTTCCTGCGTAGAGGGCGTTCCCGTAGTCCAGCCTGCTGGTGACGAGGGCCTGGGTGACTGTTTTTCTTGTTTCGGTGGGGATCCACTTGAAGATCCTGCGGAGCATTCGGAGGATGTTGAAGCAGGATGAGGAAACGGCGTTGACCTGCTTAGTCATGGAGAGGGTGGGGTCGAGGATGGTCGGTGGGTGGCGGGGCTGTTCCCAGTGATGTTGGCCACCAGGAGTCGTCCCAGGCTGAAGGGTTGGAACCAAGGATGAGGACCTCCGTCTTGTCCGAGTTCAGCTTCAGGTGGCTGGTCCTCATCCATTCGGCAACGGCCTTCATTCCTTCGTGGAGGTGGGCTTTGGCGGTGTGAGGGTCTTTGGTGAGGGAGACGATCAGCTGGGTGTCGTCGGCGTAAGAGATGATGTTGAGGTTGTGCTGTCGGGCGACGTGGGCGAGGGGTGCCATGTAGATGTTGAACAGCGTTGGGCTGAGGGAGGAGCCTTGGGGTACGCCGCAGATGCTCTTGGTGGCCTTGGATCGGAAGGGGGCGAGGCGGACGCTTTGTGTTCTGCCGGAAAGGAAGGATGTGGTCCAGTCCAGGGCCTTCTCTTGGATCCCGGCGTCATGAAGGCGTGTTCGTAGTGTGTGGTGGCAGACCGTGTCGAAGGCGGCTGATAGGTCCAGGAGGATGAGGGCTGCTGTTTCTCCGTTGTCTAGCAAGGTCCTGATGTCATCGGTGGCGGCGATGAGGGCGGTTTCGGTGCTGTGGTTGCTGCGGAAGCCGGACTGGGAAGGGTCCAGGATGTTGTTCTCCTCGAGGTAGCGGGTCAGTTGTTTGTTGACGATTTTCTCGGTGACCTTCGCGGGGAACGGGAGCAGAGAG